>BSBM01000327.1:600000-957500 GCA_027924585.1 Larix kaempferi
TTGGATGCGTAGTTCACGAAGAAAGTTCGATGCGCAAGACACGTTGGAAGCGTATATGCGAAGTGTACTCCAGAATCTGCGATGCGAAGTACTAGGAAGAAGCGCATCTGCAAAGTTAAAAGTAAAGGAGCACAAGTGCGCAGTGGGACCACACAAAAGGGTTTTGTTTGGACCATGTGTGCAGTTCCAAGCAACTAGCCATTAAATGTCGGTCGTAAAACTACCCGTTACACAGTGATTTTGCCAACGACCGTTTGAACATTTAACGAAAAATTAGTCCTTTTGAAGTAGTTAATGAAGGAAAGGACCGAAATCCTTGGCATATTTGGCCAACGTACATGCCATTTAATGATTATATAGCCGTTGATGACTGTGGCTAAGGCTGACTCACGGGATTTACAATAACTTTCAAATTTTTCTGCAAGCCATAGCTTCAGTCTATTTACAGTGAGTGCTAAGTAATTTCGTGAGTCTGCAGAGCAATTTCCAGTGAATGTCTGACGATTCCACAGTCGAGCAGGCTGTGAGGGATTTTAAACAAACTGAGATTGAAGGGTTGATGAGAACCACTGCTAAGAAGGTCGTTACAAAAAAAGGCCAAGGTTCACGATGTTCACCACGCCATCCTACACCAATGCAAAGTAAGGGTAAGGAACCCGTAGATGATAAAGTGAAAGTGAAGGTAATGGGCTCTAAGATACCAGAAGCTCCACCAAAGGACAAAGAGCTGCCATTATCCTTAACCCCAGAGTATATCTCTCCGCGTGCACAGGATGCACCAGCCGTAAAGCTTACAAGAAACGCCAAGTATGAAATACCACTTCCGCCAATATCCCGTCATCTAAAGCCATAAGAAAACTTGTTGGGTAAGATCGCAAATTTCAAGTTCGAGGATTACGACTTGCTGCAACAACAAAAGGATCCGGACGAGCCAAAATACCCATAGTTTCAACCAGACAGATATATGTGTTGGAAAATGGATGTGAAGAACAACCCATTGCTGGTAGCGCGGAGATGGTTGTCCGAATTCGTGGAATCGGGGCTTCTAAACTTGTTGTGGCTTCCGCACTTCGACAGGAGACCGGAACTAAATGCGGTGGTGTGCACATTGATATCGCGCACGCACCAAGGTTACCTATGGATGGAAAGAAATGTCGACCTCAACATAGACTTGATCCATAGGATCACAGGTCTAAGCAAGCGAGTGGACGACCCTAAAAAGTTATTTGTCAGCAAAACTAGGGACAAAAAGATCACCACGTAGATGAAAGAAGAATATAACATTGCCAAAGGAAAACGAGGTTTCGTGAAAGATGACATAAAAGATGATGCCATGTGGTTTGTAGTACAACTGCTTGGAGGAAAATTATTGCGGAAGGTTAGGCCAACAGAAGTACCACCTGGAGCAGTGCACCTCGCTGCGAAGATAATGCAAGGAACAAGATTTAACTGGTGTCAATTTTTTTCTGAACAGTTTTCTGGACAATTTAGGCGACACTCAGGTCAATGGAACTACCTTCCATTTCAGTTGGTTAATGGTGTTGATCACCTTTGTAGGCTGGAAGGAACCAAGGAAATATGTTGGTCTCACTTCCCTAATCAATGATTGCCGAGGACCCAGATATGCAAACCTCTGGGAAAATATGTAACCAGATAGACATCGCACCTCAAACGAAGTACTGTTCACATACTACGAACAGTTGTGCGATGTCATCGTTCGCACGCTGTGCATTTCAAAGGAGGTAACCAAAAATTATATTCGCACTTTAAATTTCAAGGCTGACATGCATTTTATTTACATCTCAACAAAGGCGTAGAAGAAAAATACAGAATGGTTCCCAGGGAACTATCACCTGGATGAAGCTGGTATAGATCTGCTCATGAATGAATGGTTAGATGAATGGAAGGTTGAAGGGCCGATGGTCATCAACTCGGACTCAGACGAAAGTACCCCATCAATGACAAAGATCATTGAAGAGTCACTGGCAGGAAAAAGGAAGGAGCTAGCAAGCTTGGTACAAGAAAAAGTACATAAAAAGAAGCAGAAAGCCACAAGGGAACCATAAGAAGCAAGGTTGCATGATGATGATCATGAGATCATTGCATCGCATCCAGGGTTGGCGGACATCTAGAAGACATGCTGGCCCTTAAAGACAGTAAGAATGAGGAGATTCTCACCACTCTGCAAGGCATAATGGGAAAGTTTGAACAAGTCCAACACGACTTGGCTCAAGAATATCAGTTAGAAGGAAGGTCAGGGGACACCTCATAGCCAAAGAAAATACCTTTAGCCCTGACCATGGCGCCACGACCGCGCATCGTCCGAATAGGCCCTCTAAGTGTAAGTTTGCCTCGCGATGAATTAGCTGCGAGCGCGCAGAGAATAGAACATGTGGATATTGATATCGCAATGTTTCCTTTGGAGGGCCTACATAATCTACACCTGCAGGTTGTGGAGGAAATCCATGATAGAGATATGGTCACTCTGAACCAACACCAAGACTTACAGGAAAACTACCTGCAGTTACAAGAAGAAAGTGCCAGAAGGCTAAGGCACTTAAAAGTGCACATGAGTAGCGTCGAAGGATAGAAGAGACTGTTGCTTCAATCTGCACAGAGATACCAGAATGCAATAAGCAGCTAGAGCTCAAAGATACCATAAAGAAGATTGGCTCTGTAGTAATAGATCTTAGAGCTGAAATAACAGACATGGAGTGTTGGGCCTGGCCTAGATGGGGCATTTTTGAACAGGAAGAATTTTGAGAACTGTGGAGCTAAGTGCAGTTAAGTTTGAACAATTTTGGATAATTTTTGGTATCCCGCGAAGTTGCGCGCAGCATAGTGTTGGAGGAGCTGTGAGGTCGGTGCTGCGAGGAGTACAACGCCGCGATGTGCCACGTCAACGAAGATCCAGCTAAGAAAAGTATGGACAGATAAAAGGTAGTTATTTTGGTTAGGTCACAGAAGACCTATTTTTGGCAAAGATCGTCGATATCTACCAAGCAGTGGGTAGGTGCAGATCGGAGGTAGGTGACTGATCACAACAGGTAGAAGACTACTACTACTCGAACCAATTGTCTAAGGCCATGAATGGAGGAACAATTTGGTGGAAGCAAGCTGTTGGCGCGTATGACAGAGGAGCAGATGACAATGTGTCTACACCGAGGTTGGCCATGACTGAAGATTTGCTACCAGACACCAGCAGTCCGAATCTGGGAAAACTGGGATAGTTTTGTAAACCTAAGGGTTTTTGCCTTTTTAATGTAAAGACATGACCTAAGGGCATGATCTATATATAGGGAAATTTTGTATGGGAAAGGTTTAATCTCTCATTGTTGGGTTAATGTTAAGTCTTAATTTTGTCGATTAGTATTGAATATTGTGAGGTATGTTAGAGAGAAGCATTGTAAAGGCTTTGCAGTTGAGTGCGCAGAGACCTAATTTTGAGAGAGAAAGAGAAGAGTGTCTACAGCTGAGTGCGTAGACGAAGAACTATTGTACCCTTTTCGAGATAAATAAACAACAGTTCTTGTGGACGTAGCTTCCCATCCGGGGGGGTGAACCACGTTAAACCATTGTGTTATGTGATTGCTGTGTATGATTGCCATTAATTTGTGATCTAATTTACTTACAGTGCATGCACGAAGTTATTATTGCTTGTATATGTTTAATGTGATCTGTATTCGCCGAGGAAAGGATGGAATAAGATGCTAAGTAGTTCATGTATGGAGGAATATTAAACAGTAAAGCACCTATAAGTCTCGAATGAATGGATCGATGAGATAACCACACAGTTAATTGTGAAGGGTTGAATCGCAGTATGAAAGCTCACAGCGCTGCGCATCTCACATATTTGCATAAGTTATGTTGTTTATCAAGCTAAGTAATGATGAATGATCAAGGTTTATCGACTAAGAAGTGAATAGAAGTGATCCGATCTCATAAACCTACTGCATGGTCTAGGGACACCCTGAGGGTGTAAATATCTTTGTTTCTGAAAATACTCGACGCGGAGTAGAAGAATCCGCGCAGTCATTGACCACAGTGCGCGACTTGTACCACGCTGTACATAAGTCATTTGAAAACACTCGCATCACAAGGTTGTGCAAACCTGCTTCTGCAACCACCCCCTCAACTTTTCCTCGTGTGAGACCTCAAGCTGCTTGCAGTCTGTTACCGAAAGGGCCGGTGAATAGGGGTTTTGTTGGTATCTTGTACCGCGAAGTACCTGGGTCTACTTTCGAAAACCTCTAGAACAATGCTGCGACCAACATGGAGATTGATTACAAGGAAAATCTCGCCAATTTGGAAGCACAAAATCTCCCAAAGACACCACCAAATCAGATAGAACTTAGAGCAGCAAAAGTGAAAGCGAATGCAGAAAATCATATCCAACGAAGTAGCTAAGTGTCAAAACTTGTTGGATGAAGCAACCAGAGTGTTTACTGCGCTGCAAGAGGACCCTCAACTACTATAGGTCCAAAACAATTTGCAGGAAAAGCAGTCATAGTTAGATTCGTTGAATGCAGAAATGAAGACCCTACCAGCAAGAGACAGACTCCGCCGATTTGCGGAATTCAAGGAACTGAAAAAGGAACTCATAGTTTTGCAGAGCCCTTGCAGGAAGAATCCCATGCCATCTCGCAAGAGATTGAAGAAAAACTATAGGAAATCCGTGACGCACAGGTGTCAGTACAAGAACAAACTCAGGAAGACTTAACACTAGATGTGTTGGAAACCGTTAAAGAAGTTGAGAAAGATGCCAAGGATACAGTTGCGAATCAAAGCACAACTTATCAAGAATTCCTTGTGAAGATAGCTCAGCAAGGATAAGCGCAGCTCAAGGAACTAGAAGAGGAGAGTGGCTCGGGGACGAGCCACTTGTAAGTGTTAGGGGCCTGTTGGGAATGGCCCAAGTGGGAACATTTTTGAAGAATAGTTTTGGCAATTGCGAAGTTCAGTTGGCACAGTTTTTTCGAAGGCATAGTTCGGACTGCGAAGTCAGATATGCGAAGCAAGCAGTGCGAAGTTGAGGCACAATGCAATTATGTTGATGCGCAGTGCCAACGCAACAGCTATTTTGGGCAAAGAGTATAAGGAAAGTTCGAACGGACAAAAGCGACCTGTTTGGGTAAGTGACTCCGTGATTCCTGGGAGTGGGTAAGGAGCGGCGTGAAGGCAGATGAAAGTGACCTGTCAGTAGAGTGGTGAAAAACTGTTAGAATCTAAACCACAGATTCGACAGCGATAGGCAAGCCAGAAGGACGAAAAGCGACACGCAATGATGCAGTATAACCGTTTCATGAAGACTGCAGCCGTCAGAGGGGCGTGTGAGCTACGAGTGGTCCAAAAAAATGGCGAGAAGCGAGTGGAGCAGCTATTGACTTTGACAGGACGAGTCGGTGGGTAACCGCACCATTTTGAGTAACCTTAGGGTTTCTTCTTATGCATTGTAACAGACGTGACCTATGGGAACGATCTATGTAAAGGGAATTTTTGTAAGGGAAAGGGTTAATCTTCGTTTTGAGTATTGCTGAAAATTGATCTCTGTTGAGAGAGTTATTGAAAAAAGGCTCTGCAGCTGCGTGACTAGAGACGTACTAAAGAGAGAAGAGAGTCTGCAGCTGAGTGCACAGACTAGAACTGTTGAACCCTTCCCATTGATGATAAAACAACAGTTCCCGTAGACGTAGCTCCCATCCTGGGGGTGAACCACATTAAACCCTTGTGTTATGTGATTGAATGTGTATTTACTTCTATTGAATGGTTAAGTTCTTGTTTATGCATATATGTATATTTGCTTCCATGTGTGTTTTCCATATGAATGAATGATAGAAATATATGCTAAGTGTTGAATGCATATGAATGAATGATGAATGAGGAAATACTTATGAACATGATTAATGCATAAGTAAATGGGTAAACACTTGAATGAATGAAGTCTGTATAGTGCGATTCCCTGAAATGCAGCACCGGAAGTGCGCAGTTGCATCATAGTTCATCGTGTTGAATAGGCTTGCAAAGTTTATGGTTTAAGATTCTTTTTGAATGAGTATTTTACACTAAGTAAAATTCTGGTTGGTTAATTGTGGAAGAGGAAGTACAGTCCTCAGTTGCATTGTCCTGTTGGAGAATAGCCATTCCTAGTTGTGCAGTCCTTGGATGCGCTAGTGTATAAGTGTTAACCGCGAAGTATGTGAACTTCGCGCAGTCCCTAGTTCACAGCGCGAGTCCTGTAGCGCGCTGCTCGCCAGTCTATTGAAGCACGCATCACCTGGTTATGGAAACCTGATTCCGCAACCTCCCCATAACTTTGGCTCGGGTGAGACCTCAGTCTGTTCGCAGACTGTTTCTGAAAGGGCTGGTGAAAAGGGGTTTTGTTCACTCCTTGAACCACGCAAAACCTGGGTCTATCTTGAAAATCTAAAGAACAGTTTACACACCAACAGTGAGGTGCTTGTTTCAACCCATAGAGGCTCTTCTTCAACCTACAAACCATATTTTATTTACCTTTTGTTTTGAATCCTTTTGGCTGCTCCATATAGATCTCTTCCTCCAATTCTCCATGAAGGAAGGCGGTCTTCACATCTAACTTTTCACACTCCAAGTCTAAAGCAAGAACAAGACCAAGAATAACTCTAATGAAAATTCATTAAAGTTAATACCTTCTTTTTGGGAAAATCCCTTTACCACCAACCTTGTCGTGTACCTCTCCTTCTTTCCTTCACCCTCATGCTTGATCTTGTATACCCACTTGTTTTGAAGAACTTTTCTTCCTTTTGGAAGATTTACTAGCTCTCATGTTTTGTTCTCCAACAGTGAGTCCATTTCTTCTTGCATAGAATTCTTCCAATCTTTTCTATGCTCATCATCACAATCCTCTTGAAAACAATGAGGCTCACCCTCATCAATTAATAAAATATATTTTGAGGGAGGATACATTTGTGATGGCTTATGAGGCCTAGTGGACCTGTGAATCGGTTGTGGTTGTATATTTTCCGATTGGACCTCTTGTAATAGATATTGCAAGGCTTCTTCTTCTCACAATCCATCATTTTCAGTTGGTTGTCTATCATGTTTAGCTAGTTGTCCACCATTTTCTGCCTGTTGTCCATAATCTTCATGCAGCAGTGGTATGTTTTCTTGTTTCTCAACATACCTGTCAATAGATTTCTTGACCTCAATATCACCTGTAGGATTCTTAAACATCTCTAATTCATTAAATATGACATCCTTGCTTCTAATAATGTTACATTTAACTAGATCCCATAAACGATAACCAAACTCACCATCTGCATATCCCAAAAAATTACATTTCATGGATTTGCTATCTAATTTAGTTCTTTACTCTTTGGGAATATGTGCAAGTGCTTCACATCCAAATTTTTTTAGGTGAGAATAGTTTACCTTCTTACTGGTCCAAACGTCTTCATAAATGCCACCGTCCAAGGCTATTGTAGGCGATTGGTTGATGAGGTAACAAGTTGTCCTCACTGCTTCTACCCAAAAATGCTTTTCCAACCGAGAATTTGATGACATGCTCCTCACCTTCTCCATGATAGTGCAATTCATCCTTCCTGTAGTACCATTTTGTTGAGGAGTACCGGTGATGGTCTTCTCATGCTTTATGCCAAACTTGTTGTAATAGTCCTTGAAGGCATTGGAGCAATATTCCCCACCGTTATCTATCCTCACACACTTGAGCAGTTTGTTAGTCTCTCTTTAAACACCAACATGAAATTTTGAAATATCTCAAATACCTCATTTTTTTCTTTCATAGGATAGGCCCAAACCTTCTTAGATGCATCATCTATGAAAGTAACAAAATATGAGTCTCCTCCTAGAGAATTAACATTGACTGGCCCAAATACATTGGAGTGTACCAATTCCAATAAATTCCTTTTTATTTCATGGCCTCCTCTCATAAATGAGAATCTACGTTTCCTACCATATATACAATTCTCACAAAATTCAAGTTCATACGATTTCAAACATGAGAGTAGATTATTTCCAACAAAGGATTTTTAGCCCCTTTTTCGCTCATGTGGCTGAAGCGCTTGTGCCATATATATGGTCAGTTTCCTTCTCTTGCAACAACAACCACATCTGATTTTGTTGTATTTTCTCTTAAGGTATACAATGATCCTATTTTTAGTCCTCTAGCCATGACCAACGCTCATTTACTGATTTTCTAGCTACTCTTTCCAAAGCTAGTGGAGCAGCCTTCATCCTCTAATTGCCCCACTGAAATTAGGCTCATGCGCATTTCTAGGATATGCCTAACTTGTTTCAGCAAGATATCATGGCCACCCTTTTATTCGATTCAGACATCTCCCACGCCAATACTACAAAATTGATTGTTTCCCAAATGTACTCAACCATAGTCTCCAACTTCATATGAGACAAAATTTGTTTTGCATGGGGTTACATGGTGAGATGCCCTAGATTATAGGACCCAATCAATGCTACTGCTTGAAGTATATAAGCACGCTTCTTTTACTGAAATAGTAAATAAAACATCATTATCTGAAGCTACAACAATGGTCTCACCTTCATCTTTGTTGGTTGATTTTTTATTTGAGTTGGATGATTTTGGATCCTTTTGTTCTCTCTTCCATATCCGACACTCTCTTTTCATGTGTCCTAGTTTTCCAAAATGATAGCAAGTAAGTCTACCTCTTCTTTATTTTGATCTTCCTCTTGAATTTGAATGTCCCTGCCTTCTTCGGTCAATTTTTCATCCACGATCAGCTATAGCTATAGCTTCTCCTCTCGTATTTTATTTGATTGATTTTTGTCGCAACTCCTCATTCATTAAGTTGTTACTAACACTATCAAAAATTAAATTGCCTCTAGGTGCTGAAGTGCTCATTGCAACTATCAAATTCTCCTAGCTATTTAGCATGGAGCACATGAGTAGGATGGCTCTGATTTCATCATCCAATACAATTTTAACAGAGGCAAGCTAACTGGTAATGATATTAAATTCATTTAGATGCTCTGCAATTGAAGCACCCTCCTTCATCTTGAGGTTATACGACTTCTCCATCAAGAAAACCTTGTTTGATGCTGTTTTTTTCTCATACAGATCATGCAATTTCTTCCATAGGTCTATTGTTGTCTTCTCTCCATCCACATTGAAGTAGATAGTCTTTGCTAAGTACTGCCTAATTGTGGCAATGGAAATTTCGTCAAGCTTGTTCCACTCTTCATTTGTCATTGATGAAGGTTTACTTGTTGCTCCCTATTAGGAACCTGTGTCAACCCTTATCTTTACTTTGTTAGTATATTGTATTATACCATAGTATTATATGTTCCATGGTATTGATCCATAGTATTGGATGCATATGCTTTGTAAGTCGTCCCTTAGTATTATATGTTCTATGGTATTGATCCATAGTATTGGACACATATGCTTTGTAAGTTGTCCCGTAGTATTATATGTTCCATGGTATTGATCCATAGTATTGGACGCATAGACTTAATATATAAGTACGTGTTGAGGCCAATGAAGGCATCCGCGAGTTATTTGTATTGAGCTTTCTCAAAGGAGGTTTCCCCTTCGAAGTGTCCTGCGATCAATAAATATCTTCTGTGTTCTGCTATTTCTAATATATCGTGCATTTTCATTATTTAATTGCTAGAGTTTCCTCACCATCAAGTCCAAATTGTGGCAGCAAAAACCATAGAAGTTGTTGGTGAACTTACTGGGAATTCTTATGATCCTAGGAAGACAAGGTCACAATATGAAAATTCACTTTCAGTAAGGGATCCAAATCTTGCTGAGAAATGTTTTCCCATGATTGAATCATATCCTCATACATATGAGTAATCCTCAAAAGATCCAATATGGAGGTATGCTATGGATGAGGAGTTACACTTCTTACAAAAGAATGGAACTTGGGAGCTAGTCAAGCTTCCACCAGCAAAAAGCTAGTAAAATGCAAATGGATCTACAAGACTAAGATGGTTTTTGATTCTGATACATTCAAGCATAAATAAATGTTGGTGGACAAGGTATTTTCACAATTCCAAGTTCTAGACTATAATGATACCTTTTCCCGAGTGGCAAAAATGGATTCTAGCCTACTAGTTTTGTCAGTTGCTACAACAAAGTGTTGGGCAGTTCACCACATGGATGTGAAGTATGTTTTTATTCATGGTGAACTCAAAGAGGATATTGCAGCAACCTGAAGGCTATGTTTCATATCCATCACTTGTGTGCAGGCTAAGTAAATCACTCTATGGACTTAAGCAAGATCCCAAAGCTTGGTATGCAAAGATGGACCATTTCCTCCTGACACAAGATTTCCACCAGTGCAAATCTGATCCAAATGTGTATCTAAAGCACATCAATGGTAAGATTGTGATTATAGTATTATATGTTGATGATTTAATAATCATAGGAAGTTCCATCGATGAAATTTCATCACTAAGGACAGTTTTGCATCAAGCTTTCTCCATGACACATTTGGGGATTCTCAAGCAATTTTTGGGGCTTGAGATCACTCAATCACCCAATGGAATCACTGTATTTCAGTCCAAATATGCTTCTGATATGCTAAAAAGGTTCAATATGGTAGAATGTAAGGCTGCAAAGACTCATTTTATTTCAGGAGTCGGGCTAGAAGAAGGGGATTCTACACCCTTGGTGAACAACACCCTCTACAAGAAACTAGTTGGAAGCTTGTTGTACTTGAATCACTCCCGACCAGATTTGGCATATGCAGTAAGTCATGTTGGAATATAAATGGAGCATCCACATGAGCTCCATTGGAGGGCTGCAAAAAGGATCTTGCACTTTTTGCAAGGCACTAAGACACATGGGATCTACTATGCTGCCAATTTCTCATTGGATCTAGTTGCATTTTCTGACTTAGATTGGGTTGGGGATTGCACAGACTGGAATTCCACTTCCGGGTTTGTATTCATGCTTGGAGGAGGTCCTATATGCTGGTATAGTAAAAATAAGAGTGCAATCTCACTCTCTTCAACAGAGGAAGAGTACCGAGGAGCAGTGAATACAACTACTCAATGCATCTGGTTGCAAGGAATTCTTGGTGCAGGGTTCCAGATTGACTTTAGAACTCCTACTGTTCTTTGGGTTGATAATCAGAGTGCTATAAGGATACCCTCAGATCCAGTACTTAGATAAATAACCAATCACATTGAAGTGCACATGCACTACATCTGGAGTCTAGTGCATGACATATTGATTGTGTTGGAGTATTGCCCCACTGCTGAGAAAACTGTTGACATTTTCACTATGTCCTTCATAGCGAATATTTTTGGCCATCTTAAGTTACTTATTGGAGTGGATGAACATGAAGTGAAGGCTACCTGAAGATCAGGTTTCAAGTTTTTTTCTTCTCCATTTTGAGGGAGGGTTTTGTCCCATGAGGTTTTCCCTATTTCCTTGGTTTTTTGGACAACGATATGTAAAGGGTGACCAAGCCTTTGTTGTTGGGACCTGATATTTTTGTCACATATAGTTAGGCTTAAGGGAGGGTGTTAGAGAATTAAAGCTCACATGATACTTAAGATATAATTTATTTCATTTTTTATTTACTTTCCTAGGTAATTTTACCATGTTTTTGGCCACTAGTTGAATTCTTTGTTCCACCACTTGCCATCCTTATCCACATGAACACATTCATGAGAATCCTGGATGCTTTTCTGGCTAATCTAAGTTTCAAAGACGCCTTTCTTGCTTTTGCACTACTTTTTCTGCTTTTCAGTAGATAAGGTAAAAGCTAGGCACTCTAGAGGTTTTGGAAACTACTTGTTTTTGTGGCCAACACACCTTTCCTCTTTTTTCACTCCAAAAGCTACCATATTTTTCTAATTTCATCCTACATCACCTTCCAAAAGCAGTTTGGACAATTCGTGAGATTTATGGCTGAGTTGGAGTAAGATGTTTCTACCTTGGGGGGTTTTAGCTAGTTTAGTAAGTTTTCTTTTTGTGACTAATTCAAATGCCTCCATAGAAATTCAAATTTTTGATGTAACTCTATGTATTTGCAGCCACTTTATGGTACATGGTTGGATGATGTACATTTATGCTAATACAATTTAATATTGTGCATAATTTTGAGTGTTCTTATCAATTCTAGACTAGTAATTTGTGTGAGAAGTGTTATTCAATATTATGATCATCACATGTGCTCTGATTTCACAAAATTCACCAAGTCAAAAGTGGAATTTATTTACTTTCTTATCCTTTCCTAAGAATTAGAATCCAAGTTTGTCCACTTTTCTCCTCCATCATTATTCCATCCTAACCAACTTCCTTATCTATTCCTTCAATGCCCTTTGATCCAATTTAATCATTAATTTCCCACTTAAATTCATAATTACAATTTGACCTGGGAAAATAGGAAAACTTGGGGACATTACATGATCCTACTGGGTTTGGTGAAATTCCCTTAAAAATCTATAATATTTATTGTAGATATCACTATGTGCTCCAAGTCTTAAAGTTAACATCCACGCATTAGCCTCATACATGGCCACTATAACATTTTGTTCCCAACAAGATATACACACATGCAACACCCTTAGTTGTGTGTGCCAACAAATGTGCACCTATGCATGAACATCAACAATAACACAAAACACACTAAGAAGAAGAATATTCATCTCGTTGACAATTACACAGTGAAAGTGCCTTCAACAATTGAATGAACATTCTTATAACAAAAATGTATCCCTGTGTATGATATGAAATATAACATAGAAATGCATAGAATATGCTAGCATATAATTTGTTATCTCTTGTATTTTTCCATCTCTCTATCAAAAAGCATTGTATAAGACATTTACACAATTAATCCTATTCAGTTTTAATTTGCTTTGTGTGCATCTTATTCATTCTTTGCCTCCATTTATGTTCATTCTTTTTCACTTATGGGAGATGGGTCATACATGAATGCCTTAATGCTCTACACAATTGATCCTTATAAAAGATGCTTCATATATTGGATTACGGATCAAGTCCCTCACATGCTTAAATAAATAGGATATTCTTGAATGAATAATTCATAAATCACAATACTTGCTAATTTTTTGCAAATGGGGGAGCAAGCAAAGTGGGATTAATTGGAGGGGGGAATCCTTGGCTAAATGCTTGAACATGAGTTGTACTAGGATGGGTAACTTCCTAGGAAATCCTGGTTACTAAGCGCAAGTCTCGAAGGTGATGGTTGATAGCTATGTGATTCATTTTGTTAGTTTCAATATCACGTATTTTCCCTTGGGACCATCACCTTATGCAATGAGTGCAAAATGAACTATTCAAGTTCATGAGAAATTGGTTATTATGGCTAATGCCAATGGGAGATAGGGCATGCACTAATGATTTAATACTCCATGCAAATAATATTGGAAAATGATATTTCATTAGTTGGACTAGTAAAGCCTCCCACATGCATAAATGATAATGGACTAATCAAACTACTAAAAAAAATAAGATAATAGACAAATGTTTCACCCATTTTTCATGTGAAATGTGATTTTTTTATTTTATTTTATGAAATTACACATATGAAATCCATAAATTTCATAAATTGGGTACAATAGAAATTGTTAAGGTTACTGAATACATTTAGCAATTATAATCTACAATTTCATGGGATTTTGATGCAAGTCCAACAAAAATTGATCTCTAAAATCCCTAGAGAACAAATCGAAAAAGAAGTAAAACGTTAACCCTTTACCATGCTCCCTTAGAAATTGGTCATTTGTGAACGCAATGCAACCGTAATTTATATACTAAGATGATGACATCATATTTCTTGTGCTTTTTTAATATTTTCTTGGATGTAATATAATATAAGGTCAAAGATAGGTTAAAGTAGTGTTAAAAATACACTAATGAATTATTATTTAATATAAAATAATATATTATATTTATAATATAAATTTTATAATGTATGGAGTAAAGTGGATACTATTTGGTTATTTTTTATTCAATATTTTTATAAATTTTTATAAAATATTATTTTAAAATATGTATTAATATTCCAATGTTTAGATAAGATATAATAAGGCTGTCCTAAGGAGGGTGACTAATAGGAAAAGAATGTACAATAAGACTATTCAAATAAAGTAGTATTAGTATTGGCACCAAGGTTAAGAAAAGTAGAAATGGTAATGTGTTAAAGGAAAACTAATTGTGGTATTAGTTTATATATATATATATATGTTATTGATTAATTAGTTTTTTAATAAGTTTTAATATAAAATGTATGATCAAATAATTATGTTTTATGAAAGATTCAAAAATTGCAATTCATTTAGTAAATCTTACTACATAATGAATTCCAACACAATCATTTATTTGTATAATCTTTAATAATTACCTTAACTCTAATTAACAACATCAAACTCTTTCTAAGGTCTTACATTCGTGGTAATATGTTCAATTAATATCATTTTTAACAATAATAATTAGTCATATGTTAAATAAATATATATATATATATATTTTAATGTACATTCATTAGTGGTAATATGTTCAATTAATGTCATTTTTAACAATTAAATTGAATGTAATAATTGGTCATATGTTGAGTAAATATGTTTTTTTTTGTAAAATGTACATGTGAATGTACTCGTTTATACTAAAATGGTTTTCCATGTTATTGTTTTTAGCACCACGTGTCTACAACTTGCTAGTGCCAGTTAACAATTAAATTGAATGTAATCATTGGCCATATTTTGGGGGGGTAAATGTACATTCATGGGTGGTAATGGGTGGTAATATGGTCAATTAATGTCAATTTTAACATTTAAATTGAATGTAATAATTGGTCAATATGTTTTTTTTGGTAAATTATGTTGAGTACATATGTTTTTTTTAGTAAATTGTACATGTAAATGTATTCGTTTATACTAAAATGGTTTTCCTTAGCACCACTTGTCTACAACTTGCTAGTGCCAACTTTTCTTTTTTACAAAAATGAAAGCTAAATTACAAAAGTGGTTTAGCTAAATTCCTAGTAAATAACATAGACTTTAGCTCCACCCATTATTAAATAGATAATTACATCACTGTTTGTGCATACTATCCTAATAAACAGGAGAGATGGCCATCTATTCACCTCAGTCCTCATAACCACAAACACAAAATAATAATTATATAGCTATCAATGTAATGCTCAAATTATTTTTTAATTTAAAAAATGTTAATTTTGCTTTGTTTTTCATATCTCACACTTCTTTAATGGAAAAAATCAATTCATTACTATTATAATTTGAGCATCTTTACTTAACACAAGTAATTTTATTTTAATTACTTATATGGCAGATAAATACTTTAATTAATTTTGAATAATAAAATTTTATTTGAATAATATATTTGCATTGTATTTAATTGAAAACTATTATTTGAATATTTAATTTTGATTATTTATTTAAATACAATACAAATAATTTGATTATTCAAATATAATTTAAATAAAATCTTAAACATCTTTTTCCAATTATTTACATTTTATAAAAATATTAAAATAATTTTGATTATCTAAAATTTTAAATATTTTATTATTTTTTAAAATATATTTATTTTCTATCTTATAAAATTTAATATAAAATTAAAACTATTAATAATATTTGAAAAGTTCAACTCTAATTTATTTATATTTTTAATTGTTTTTAAAACAAAATTAAAATTTAATAAAATGTAAATTACTAACCAATATACTTAGAGTCTTGAATGCCATCTTCAACGGATCGAAACTGCTTTGGAAACCCATTTTAAGAAGTTAAGCTGCTTTGGAAACCCATTTTAAGAAGTTTGGAAAATTATTGTATTTGTTGCAAGACGAATTTCACGTATTGTGAAAGAAAATAAAAAAATAATAATAAAACAAGTTAGTGCAATTTACTTATTCATTGATAGTCAACTACAACTTGACTCGTAACGAAAATTAAAATTTATAAAATGAGTTGTCACCATTCTTTTTTCCATCAGAAGTTGTCGCCATTCATCTGTTCGTGAACTACTTTATTTAAAGAGTGCCCATCTTTCAAATGTTTCTATGGTAAATCAGAGAAACCTTCGATGTACACATATTTAACTAAAGGTTACTTAAATCACCAAAGATTCTGGCAGGCTGTCCCGGGGGGCGGAGAGATTGATGTCCGTCTATACACGTTGAATCCGTCACCACTTGTTTATGATTGATTCGACATCCACTGCCCTTAAGATTGATTAAACACCCACCGCTCCACAAAATAAAATGTTCCCTTGACCTCTTTATTAAACGACCACCTCCCCATCAAATAAAGCGTTCCCTTGCCGGTCTTTATTGATTAATGAATGATTTCGGAAGGTCACTGAAAAGCATGACAGTGACGAGAAACGGGAAAACTTGGTGGACCACAATTACAAAGGAAGAACGATCATTGAAATGAATACGAAAAGAAACCAGTGTGGGCACACCACACCAGTGAAAATTGATAGATGATCAGTTGAGGTGGGCTTTTCCCATCATTGCTGGAAATTCAAGAACAAGAACAATACTACAGATGCCGATCATGTCAATTCATTCTACAAGGGCCACTGCCCTGTTGTGTTAATTGCTATATGCATGAATGTTTATATGTGACCCCATTTGAATCCTGTAATGGAATAATATGAGACCATCTTCACCTTTATTCTGACCTAACTTTTCTTGGATTTGAAAGAGTCCTAACCAAATCGATTGAAACTTAGTATTTTACCTTTATCTTCATGTGCTTTATCCCATTTTAAAACCTAGTCCCAAACCTACAAGTACCTATTATTCAAATAGTGTTTATAGAACGATATTTTAAATATCTTTTGATGTTGGTGGAATTTATGTTTGGCCTTATTCCTTTCTTCTTCAAGTTTTATTAGATTATCAATTATTTTATGCATGATCGAGCATTATGGTTCGTTGAAGGATTATTCCAATTGAAGAGATGGTACGAAAATATTGAGTGGCAATATAGCCTCTTTCCCATAAACCTAGAAGAAAAGAGAGTTTCCAAGGGAGGATTTCAAAGTGATCTTATCCACCCAAAGGGTGTATAGGAGAGCCTTCTGCCAATTCTTTTTGTGGTCATTAATAATTTTCTTAAGGATCCAGATCATGTTTTTGTTTGTAGATTCGGATACCACATTCCCTTGAGGATAGTGGTTGGAGAAATAATTAACGTTCATGATCCCATTTTCAAATGTAAACTCCGTTAATTTTAAAGATGAGAAATAAATTGCAATATCAGAAACCAAAGAGCTAGGAATTCCAAATCTAATTATAATGTTATTTTCAAGGAATGAGATCACTTGATTCTCGTTCACAAATTTGAGTGGCATGAGCTCTATCCAATGCATAAAGTAGTCGGTAGTCATCAGGATGTACTTGTGTTGTTGTGATGAATGAGGTCTAATTTCCCCAATAATGTCAAATCCCCATTACTAAAAAGGATTGTCTATTGTAATTGGTTGTAGGGAAAATGTTGGTTTATTTTATTTTCGCATTGAGGTTTGGCATGTTATGCATTTGGAAGAATATGCATGAGTGTATTTGAACAAATTAGGCTAGTAGTATCCTCATCTGAGTATTTTATGTGGCATTGTGTTACCCTTGAAATGTCCCTCTGCTGGTCCATCGTGTAGTTCAAAGAGAACCTTGTCTTGTTCATGTCTCTCAAGGCACCTTAGAAATACATCATCGTAATTTCATCGAAGTAATATGCCATTAATTAATCGTGTTGTGTAGACTTCAATATGAGGGCCCTGTGCTTATGAGAATCTAGGTATCTAAGAGAACTTCCATGGGTGAGGTAATATTTCAATTTGTAGTACCATGAATTTCTGGAGGTAAGGACATATAGCACTTCCCTTTCAAGCATGGTTGCTTCTTCATCCCTTGTTTCATCATCATGGTTGGGATGTTGCGCTCCAATGGACAACTTGCATAGTCTTTTTCATTTCACAACCTTCACAGGTTTGGTTTTCAGGTCATATTCTTGGAGTGCAATCATTCAATGAGATCGTTTCTCTCCCAAATCCTTCTATACAAGCAGGTTTATTACTAGAGGATAAGGCAATATGAATTTGGTCTAGGATTTTAACAAGTGGCCTAAATTGTTTAACTAAGTATTTGAAGATGACCTAAGCTTGTTTATCTATCTCAAGATATTTCAATTCAACTCCTTCAAACCCTACACTCATGAATGCTATAGGGATTTCATTGTGTTCTTGATCTTTTTGAGTGAGTACAACTGTGTATGAGTTTTTGAAAGCAAAGGTGTATAGGATGAAATCTTTTGGAAAGTTTGGTCTTTCCAAGGCTAGTGCTTCGATAATGGATTTCTTGATTTGAGCAAATGATTATTTCTCTTTTGATCCCCATTTGAAATTTGTGTCCTTCTTGATCATATATTACATACGTCTAAACATATCCAAGAATATTGGGATGAATCTGCATAAGAATTTTATCTTTCCCAAGAATGACTACATGGACTTCTTATTGTGTGGAGGAGCGATATGCATGATGGAACCTGTCCTCTCAGGTTCAATATTCATTCTTGATTTGGATACTATGAATCCTAGTAATTTTCCCTGCAAATACTAACTTATTTAGATTCAATGAATGTCCATACTTATAACACTGATAAAAAATCTATCTTAGGGTAGAAACATGGTCCTTCTTTGTAGAGAAGCTAGTACATCACTACTGATTTATTAATCAATTCTTGAAAAAGAAATATCCATTTCCCTTTGGAATGTAGCGCTTGCATTTATTAATCCAAGTGGAATCTTTTGGTAGGCGTATGTTCCCTACTTAGTTTTGAAGGAAGTATTTAATTGATCTTCAGGTGAAACTAAGACTTGATTGTATCTTGAGAAACCATCGAGTAAGGAAAACATTTATGACTCCACAACCACTTGTAAAACTTGATCCATGGGGGGTACTAGATAATTATCCTTTTCGGATCCTTTATTTAAATTCCCAAAATCGACGCATAATAGTATATATCCATTTTTCTTTCTCATGGGTACCATATTGGATACCCACTCGGTATGTCGAACTAGGAAAATGATCCTTGTGGGGAGCATCTTGTCCATTTATTTTTTTACCATAGGATCAAGAGTAGGATGCATATCGTGCAACTTTTTTCTGAAATGGTTTTGTATCTAGCTTGAGTGAAATAACATATTGCATAATCTTGCGATCAAAATTTTTCAGATCACTATACATCCGTACAGACCCATCTTTGTATTCTTTGAAAAGACAAATGAGTGAGTTCTTTTCCTATGGGGGGAAACTAAGTCTGATATTGATATTTTGAGGGTTATCATCGGTATCGATGTTCACAACTACGTACTTCATAGAATAACTATTGTTCTTGCAGTTTGTCGACTTCTTGAACTTATCTTGGAGGTCATTATATCTCTCTAACCTGACCACAAGTTTGGGAATAGGATTTTCGGGATGCTCTTTTTCCTTCTTGTTCAAATCTTCAAGGTCAATCAAACTCTTTAGAGATCCATCGTTTTGTATTTTTTTAATATAAAGTTCCTTAAAGGTATCTTAGAGGGTGAGAAAATTGATAATATGTTCGTCGTCATTAAACACCTTCCAATTTGTCACGTTATCTGGTATGGAAGGTCTGAAAAGCAATTCAATAGAGAACATGTTAGTAGGAATTCCCTCTAATGGGATTAACATAGAAGCTAAATTAGAAAGCATATCCACATTATATTTACGAGTTCGAGACATAGAGCAGATATTGAAAGCTGTGAAACAATTAATTAAGTTCCATACCTCAAGATGATAATTTTTAAGGTGATGAGACACACAATGAATTGAATTTTGTACTCGTTTAATAATAGTATTTGACTCACCAAATACTTTTAAAATTTTGACATTCATATCAATTCCTTCTTTAATCCTTGAATTAGCGCCTCATATTATGCGATGTTATTAGTACATTCAAATTCAAGTCAACATGAAATCAAGGTTTTATCTCCTTGATGGTTAATTGGGATGCAACTAGCACCTAAACCTTATTTTAATTTATATCCATCAAAGAACAACGTCCAAAATTCAAGATCAAAATCATCAGCTATATTCCATAAGGCTAAATTTTGTGGTTCAACAACTTGAGTGCATTGCAGGACTTCTGACTGTTGATCGATTTCTGCTAGGTTTGAGATCTCAGTCGTGAAATTCCCAAAGAGCGTATCTAGAGTATAATTCACCATATTATTAGACCTAACAGGCTCATTTGGTGAACCAATGTCAATCACTATGTATTTCATGTACCTTTCCCGTTCTACCTTTACTTGGTTCTCTTTCCCACCATATGGAAACCATAGATGAGACTAGTTAGTGGAGAAGTAACTGTTTAATTTCTTTGACCAATCTCTACTAAGAAACAACCCATATGCTTCGAGGATGTCTACTACAATTATACCAATGATTTGGTGAACTTTGGGATTGGAATCCATTCATTTGTTCTTTAATTCCCCATAAACTTTGGCATTGGATCCATTCAATTGGAGAATCTAAGTACAACATCGCTTTGGATTTGCATTAGGTTTTCGACAAACTAAATATGGCATTACATTGGAAGATGCACCTAAATCCACCATACAATAATGAACATTCCTATTGAAAATTTTGAAGGCTAAAAGGAATGGGGGAGTGTTAGAGGAATATGTCTTCCCAATTAGGGTGGCGTTAACACTCAAGCACTTGTTGGTATTGACCTTTATTAAATCGACGTTCTTAATAGTCCTAGTGTTTTCTTCTATGATGATCCATTTGATTCTTTTCTCACATGACTTTTCAAGAACGATAATATCATGTTGTACTATTGGAAATTTATGTATTTCGTATAACGAAAGGATTTTTTTTTCCTTCTTAAAATATTCTAAAAAATATTAATCCAGTTGAAGAGATGGATTATTGTAACAAGGCTAGACCTAAATACGATAGAATTTTATTCATCAGGTTGGGCATTGATAGTGACTCCTTATCGGTAACTAGGCCTTTGCTTCATGTTTCATAGGTATGGATTTATTCAATGTTGTGTTGATCCTACTATCTTCTAGTACGAGAAAAATACCACAATACATTAATATGATGCTCAAGAATTTCTTTGTTACCTGGGTCCTCTTCCTCTATGTCTTCCTAGTGTTCTTCTACCCCCTCATCATGGTGATCCGATGAGTTCTCAACATTGGTGTTTCTAAACATATTTAAAAATAAGTATTCAAGATTCATTCCCTTGATGGGTGGTGTGTCTTGCTATCTAGGTGAAATCCATTTTATACGTGGTCTATAATAGTTCATAGGTGTTTACTTCTCATACATAGTCTTTTTTGTATCAATGAATTCATTGGTGAATCTATTGATTAATCTTTATAAGCCTTATGTATATTTAGGATCATTCCCTTTGGGTTCATCATTTCTCTTATTTTGAGGATTCCTTTTCCTGTAGAAATTTGAGCCAAACCCTTCATCTCCCCCTAGATTTCCCTTCAAGATCAACATATATCATTCTACTTTGATAGCTACTGCAAATTTTTCATCAAGGGTTTTCTTTTCAACTTGTTTAACAAACATAACTATTGTGGTTGGAAATGTAGCCGAGAAAAATTCAATTGAGATGTCAACTGTTGGTTTTGAAGTATCGAGAATTTTTTAAAAAGGGTTAAAAACCTTTGGTTCAAGTCATGTATATTCTCTTTAGGTTCCATTTTAATCCTGGATAGTTCAAGAACTAATTCGGTGGGGATTTTATCTTCTTCAAACTTGTCTAAGAATGTTTCTCTAAATCATCCTAGTTTGTAATGGATGACAGCCTTAGGGATTTGAACCATGCAATAACATGCCTTGTGAAGGTATACATGAATAGTCTATAGAACACATCTTCATGTTTCATGTTCAAGAGGTTAACTACCATGAAAAAATTTGTTATATGATCTTCGACAGAGTCCTTCTGGTCTAGATTGAATTCTGGGATGGATTTCTTAGGGTGTTTGTGGAGAGGATATAGATCCCCCGACACAACTATTGCACCTTTTAATTTGCATTATGGATTTATGTTAGCATTAGTATTGACCATGTTTCCCCTGACTTATCCTCGGAGTGTTTGTATTATGAAGAACAATCCTCTCTATTAGATGGTGGAGAATCGGGAGGTGAAACAGGAGGGTTAGGAGAATCTCCACTACCATTCTATGTTGCAATTTGTTCATGTTAAAGATTTTGTAGTATCAATTGATCTTGAAGAGGAACAAGATGATCAGGATATCATTTTCATAAGTGGAATCATTTCGATGCCGACAGTTTCACCCAACGATAGGATGTACAATCGGGGAAAGACCCAACTCTCTCCCTAAAGCTCAGGTCACAACATGGGATGCTTGAAGCAGTTGTGAGATATTGGGTGAACTGAATAATGGCGAAGAGTGAGCAGTGGTATGCTATTGGGACCTACTTATCCTTCTAAGAGATTGTAAAGAAGTTAGACCTAGAGTACCTAGAGGGTTAAAGTCCAAGTGGGGATTAGGATATTCAGAACTAGGGAGCCGTGTGGAATTTCGATGTAGGATGGATGAATGTTCCTATATAGGATTTCTCATATTAGAGTTATCCATTCATCTTGATTGGACCTCGTTATAAACAATTTGTTGACAGGTCACAATGACCACATCAACAGTAAGGGAAAATACCTGGTCACGGGTCCCAATTTAGACCCAGTCACATTTGAGATTATGCCTCCAACTAGTTAAGGGCCCAACTTCCACACTGGTTAAAGTTTTCTATTATCAAATATTTTGTTGGTTTTCTCTTTATTTTTAGTTTAAAATCTATTCTAAATAACTAAAAGAACTTAAAATGAAAGAAATCTATAAAACCTAAACTATCCTAAGCAGGAGAAAAAAAAATTAACTAGCAAAAAACACAGATTATAAGATGTTAGTGTTAAATCTAAGGAAGTAATTCACTCATTTGAACGATAAATTAAACCATCAATATGACAAAACGTATAAAAGTAAATAGTGACTTTTATATAATTCTATCAATAATATATGTGCATTCAATTTCTTTTTAGAAAGAATGGTAAGTCATAGGTTTCCATACATATCCCTAATTCAAGAAAATAGTTCCTCGCATTCAACAAATAAGTATCAAAAAACACACTAGACATAAAAAAAAATTAGGTATATTAAATATCGTATATATCCCTGTAACTCAAATATAAATCACTACACGTCTGAATAATGAATTCAGACCTAGTAATTAGGAAACAATTCCAAATTGAACCAATATGAAAGCACAACATTGATCATATCAGTCAAAAAGACAAATAACATTTTGCAACATTACAGTATTAAAAAATTGCTTTCAGAGACTACATCGAACTTCATCTTTCACCCAATTCATACAATAGTGTACAAAAATAAATATGAAAGGGTTGCTCACCACCAACCCCCCTTTCGGCTTCATACATGTTTCTTATATATCTTTTAGACAGGGGACAACTGAATTAGGTAATTTACCAAAAAATAATAGCTGACGTTTTGTTACAACACAATATACAAAAGATAAAATTAACTTAAAAAAAATTAAATAGTTCCATCATGGAACTTCTTCCACCATGCATATAAATTTTTTATCCTTGCTACTCGCTCATCTTGTAATTTTTCGAACTAGAATTCAACACCGAGTATCTTTGGTTCAATTTCTCTATCAATATTGACTATGATTCTTTCCACCAATGCATCAAACCATGCAACCATGTTCAAGTGGACCACAAATTAAAATGTTGGACAAAAAATTATGTTGAGCCTCTTGTTCCACGAGGATCTAGTGATGGGAGAGAATCCCTTTCTTATCTTCTTAAGATTCTATCATTGTAATATCCCCACAAATAAATTATCAATGCTTTGACAACCCCTCTATTATATAGTGCAATTATCCACACACTGAGCAATGACAATATTTATGTTTTGATATCTATCTCTTGGTTGGGTTCATTTCCCATTTTTTGAAACAAGCATCAATATTTGGCAATGCAAAAATGGTTATGCCTCCTTATTTATGCACAAAAAAGAGGGTTGATAAGAATGGACGAATAAAATCAAGAGAAATATTATAAAAAAACTAGTTATGAAAACTACTTGTTGATATACCACTTCTAAGTTGTTCAACAATTGACACAATTTCATAATAATGACTTTTTTTACATAGTAACACATTATAATAATTTGAGTGAAGGGTTGCAAGGGAAATCCCAATCATACCATCAAGCCTGTCACTTATATCCATACCATGTAACTGAGACAATAAATTGAATGCATTGGAGGTAGGTGTTAGATCTTGTATAAATACATTGTTAAATGCATGTGACTTATGGAGAGGCACTTAAAATTTCTATGTTAATGCCTCTACATGTTTGTCTAGTAGAGGTGGTCGTTACTCTTTTATTTGCATTGCTAAAAGGTTGATAAATTTTATGTTTAACAAAGGTTGCATCCTTGAGTGAAATTAGGGTTACTCAAGAATGGATTTTTTTTCCTAAGGTGAACGCAACAACATGAGAGGATCCTTGAGGATGTGGTTGCTTGTTGACAATAAAACCTTGTGATTATGGTCCAAACATATTAGATACCATTCAAGTAAAAAGGGGCTTGATTAAATTGTGGGATTCATGGTTTTGAATTAATATGAAATTTTTTAACCATGATAGGGTATTCCTTCACTAGACAATAAAGAATTAATTGTGAAGCATATCTGCTTATTGGCCATGGATAAAAGAGCCTTGATAAGTTATGATAGACAAATTTCCCTGGAAAGCATTTCCATCAATTTCCATTATTAGATTAATAAACTTAGAAGTTAGACCTTGAATTAATAATGAAGTGAAGTGGAAGTCTTTTTTATCTAATGAAAAAACTAAGAGGAACCAAAGTCCTTCTTGCATGATGTTACAGAGAAAAAATTCCTATGGATCAGGGAAGACCGCAACAGACAGATGACTACCAGAAATCAACTCAATTCCAAATACAATGCTATATAAATGAAAATTCTAAGATATGGATAAAAGACCAACCTTCAACCGGATGTTCGAAGTAGATCCCCGTTGAGCTTTCAATATCTACACTTGAACCTGTCGCTTAGTCTCAACAACAAATACAAGCAAGTGCATATAATATATAAAAGACATTAGCATAAACAATAGCATGGTCCATGATATAATAAGCAAATGTAACCCAATGTTATTAAACAACATTTACAAGATCAATTGGATGCGAAAATGAGTATTTCTATTAATATAAACAAGAAGTAAATGATACAACCTCTTGCCGACAACTCATCTGAACCAAGAACTAGGTCCCTCCACTTGTGCCTCCATCACGTCAATCCCCCATGCAATGGAAAACTCACTAGTAAAGGATAGGGTCCTTCATAAGATATGGAAGAGTTTGGTAGGTGAACATAGAAGGTTCACAACAACAAGGATCAATGGATGTAGACTCAAGTCACGGCAAAAATCCAATAGAGTTTCTTTTCTCTCTCTTTCTCCTTCCTTCCATACACCATAAGAGCTCAATATATAACCCTCCAAAGGTAGGTGAAAGGTTGAATCGAGTCGTTTTGGGATGCATGGAGGGCCAAAGGTCACAATGGCCTCTTTTTGGAAGTAAAAATATAGTTTTTTACTGGTTTTTACCATTTAACTCGATGTACGCAGGCTATATTGGTGCAGCCTATGTATACGTTAGGTATAGTGGAACAACTAGCGTACTGGAACAAAATAGCGAAACAAGTGTTCCTGGAGGACAAAAAGTGGATCTGAGTGAATAAAATGAATAATGAAGGCCAATGAGTGTTGATGCTCACAAGGTGGAAAAATACGCTATAATAGATTCCCCCTAATGTGCAAGGTCAGAGAAGGTACTAAGATGGCCAAACTACATTATAAATCTCACAAGTGGAGTGATGGAGACATAAACGTAAGGAGTAGCCCATTCGTCATAATAAAATGATATCTTTGAATACATGTCGGTACAATACAACAATCCGATACAATGGCCATGGACAGGCAGTACATAGTGAATACATGTCATAGGCGGTCATAGCCATGACCCATATACAGTAAGATACGGTCTCTTGCTGAAAAGGAAACAACTAGTGCAAACTGAAGGTACAAACTTCTGATGTATGAGAATGACATCTCATAAGTACAATCACGATCATGAGTAGCATACTGAATGCCACTGAATTCTGGGGTATTTTACACAAATAATCTATGGTGCAAGTCCCATCAAGTGAATAAAGGTGTTGAGGTCGAACCCAATGTGACATCGTCTGATTACCGTTCAATGATGTATACTGTTAACAGATGCGAGATAACCTACCAATAATGAAAATGGGCATCAAGGCACAGAGTACATTCACCAAGTGCGAATAGAGGTGTTGAGTTCGAACACTTTGATGAATCCATAGATCAGGGGACATTGATGTATTCCCAAAACTGTCGATGGCAAGAGAACCTACCACTAATGACTGCAAGCCTCAAGGTACTCAACGGATTCTAAGTCTCAATTCCAGAATAAATGGGTTGAAGTCGACAGAATGAAACTCACTGGAAGGAGGGAATTAATGAATCCCCCATCAACCAACACAAGGTAACAGCTACGCTGAAATATTTGGAAGAAGTCAGACGAACAGAACGGACTGACTCAAAAGCGATGGCCGACATGCAATAGTCAAGAGAAATGAGGAGTGGTCGACTCAGGTTTCAGAACTTCCTTTGAACAAGAGCATGAGCATATGGATAGACTCAGGCAACATAGACTCAAGTACTAGATGATAATAACACTATGCGATGCAAGAGGCACCAACAAAGGGCTCCATAATGACTAGAAGCTTAACCAGTCAGTGGAGTAAAATCTGAGAAACA
Organism: Larix kaempferi; assembly: GCA_027924585.1. Lineage (NCBI taxonomy): Eukaryota > Viridiplantae > Streptophyta > Pinopsida > Pinales > Pinaceae > Larix > Larix kaempferi. The sequence continues at coordinate 626,956 of BSBM01000327.1, forward strand.
AGTACATCTCCTAAGGTCCTACTATAGTCCCGACTCATAATGAATGGAGTGGAGTGAATGCTCTATTCAAAGGCGACACGACAGCTTCCAAATAAGAGGTAGTAAAGATTTTCTCGTCCGACTTTTTCAGTTATTTTATTTTTTTTGTCTTTTTCATATTATGAAAGCTTGAAAAAGAATAAAATTGCTTATAGTACAACACGTGAGGGAACGAGTGTCAAATGGAAAGCAAACTAGTCCCAAGAAGTGGAACATACCTATGATCAATGCAAGGAAGCATGTGCAAGATGTGGACACTCGGGGGGTGTTCCCTCAAGGTAAGGGGTCATCAAATTGCGAAAGGAAAATGAAAGCTATGCTTGGCTCGAAACGGAAACTGCTCAAGCACATGGCTAATAATTGAGTAAGCGGGAGACGACACAAGGTTCAAGCGGAAAGCAGGATGATGCAATGCAATCAAAACTCGACATAAATGGGGAGTCCTCATGGGAGATGGCCAAAATAAGATAAAGTAAAGTATGAGTCTTCATCGCAAAGTCATGGCGTGACTACAAAAGACTCCCAATCCTAAGGAGAAACAACGACTTAAGCATTAGAAGACATAAAAATTCTCTAAATAGGGCACCCATGGTCGGACAAGCCCTATCGCCAAATAATGACACTTCTATAACAGTGTAAAGGTTATGTGTCGGTTAAAAAGTGGGGTCGCACCTAGGGTTAATGAAGATGGTCATAACGTAAAATGAAAAAATGTAGGCGAAATGACATCTAACCTATATGATGGGTGTCGAATATACCTACTAAAGGCGCGAATAGGTCCAAAAATCCACTCTTGTTGGAAAAATATGTTCAAAACTGTACTCCATGATGACATATTAGTCCAAAATAGCTCAAAACGGCAAAAAATATAGGAAAGTGAGTTTAAAAAATTATAAATAGTAAAAAGAAATTACTTTTACCAGTCCATTTTCACTTTTCACCCAAAATAGTGCTTTTGGTTAGTCTTTACCCTCAATCTTCATTTGTTGATTCTGGGAGCTACGGGAATCGAATCCACGAGCCGTCTGGATCAGGTTGGTAGTCTCATCTCCCTCTTCATTTTCATGGTTTTTATTTCAGTTTTTGATGGTCAAATATTTATATTTTCCGAGGGCTGCACCCATAGTTCACTGTACGCGAGCTATAACTATACGGGTCGCGGGTAGGGATTCTTGTTCATGGTCAACGCTTGCGTTGACTGCATGCAGGCGTGGCTGTCCATAAAATTTCCCATGTACAATGCCATGAGTGTGGTTTTTTAACACATGGGCACTAAAAAAATGCTTTTTTTTGCATCCAGGATGGTTCTTGAGTGGAGAGAGAGAGAACATGAAATTGTTGATGAACAAGTACGCCAAGATTTACCCTCCCAGCAAGCGTTACAAGCATGTGGTCTATATAAATTATGGAGCATTGGGGGTTTTTTGGGAAGATTAATTGTCTAATTAATTAAACAAGTTATACTACCATAGCATAAATTATCAACCTGAGGAAGTATTTTATTTCAAAGCTATCGTGCAAGATCTATGCAAGCACAATTTCTACCTGACACTGTTATCTATTGGTATGAAATCGAAACTCTTTGTAAACTATATCACACCTTCTTGAAAATAAATCAAACCCTAATCCTATTCATAAAACTGTAAATCTAATCACACTTCAAACAAAATCAATTCTTATGAAGCAATATCTAATGGCATAAATCTAAAAGAAGTTCTATGTTGGCTAACGATCTATCAAAAAGAAATTAACCGGAAATAACTATGATAAATATAAATGAATGAAAGCATGAACTAAATAATAAGCAAATCTACAATATAACACACTTACAATCAACATTACCAGGATCAGCTCAGGGAAGAGGGCCCTTCCTCCACTGAGCAGAGCTTGATCTCTACAATGAAAGTCTACAACTCCATAATTAAGAAATTGTCAGCATGTATTATCATAATGAAAGTATTGCAACAGAGTCTGGATCAAATCCTACAGCATAACATTACTTCCTCCTCCTCCATGAGAATGATTACATATTTATACATAAAAATCTCTCATGAGATTGAGAAACCGAATTCCCAACTTGGAATATGTTTCAACCAATTGCTAATTTATAAAACCGGTCACAATAGTAAATCTGAGAATTACACATTTAGAGAACTAGCTGTATATCTCAAACCGTAGATTTGTTTGGCGATTTCATCCTGAAGACAGGTAATTGAGGCCGTTACGCTCAAAACCCATGTCCCAGATGTTCGAGATTCTTCTTCATCTTCCCGGAAATCAAGACACGAAAAAATGTGTTCTTATCTGGCACACGTTTCTGGTTGGAACCGTTCGAGTATGAGCTGGAGGCTACCATGTTGGACTTAGGCACGAATTGAAATCACAAATCCACATAGTCAATCCTAGGAATGAAACCATGTTGAGAATATCCATGTGGACGTGTGCTAGCATGCCAACTTTGGAGGCTTGAACCATGAGTGCTACTGTTGTTAATATGAAAAATCACTCCACAAACCATCATCAGTAAAATTATGCATAATAGTCTTCAATTCATCAAAGATAAAGGAAAATAATCATTATTAATCACTAAGGAATCAATGGAAGTAATATGGTATTTTACGGGCAGTTACAACAAATGGATGGAAAATGGAATGATAAGTGGATAATAATATGAAGAAGAGGGATGAAATATATGTTGATAGGTGATGAAAATATGGACAAATCCGTGACCCAATAGGGTTTAAGGGCCCAAAACCAATTGCTCTGTAATTTAGTTGATTACTGGGATGCAGATGCCCAACACTTTGATCTGGATTCTCAACCACTTCCATTAGAGGTGGAAGATATCTACTTCATCACTAGTTTATCCCACCAAGGGGATGTGGCGAGCCTGAGGTCTCGCAATGTAGGAGGTGGAATCACGATTAGTGATTACATAGACATGTATCGCATTCCTGACACCCAGAAGGTCGGTAGTCATATTCCTATTAAGGCCATTTTGAGCCTATGTATGAAGATTATTGTCCTTACAATCGAGAGGATATCAGGTTCAACTGCTCTACATAAGGCTTCAAGGTCGGTTATATTCTACATGGGAGAGTGTATGAGACCGACTGGTGCACAACATTGTTGGTTAATATGAAGAGACAGCTAACGGAGTGCAAGCTTGGGCGGGCCAAAAAATTTGGTTTTGGTAGCATACTATGTAGTTTTTTCTTTGAGAGAGTACCAGGCTTGAGTCCGAGGGTTGAAGTCCCTCCGCATAGTATCTGAGATCCATCCCAGACCTGGTGGGATGAGATACTAACATGGCAGGGGGGTGGCTGACAGGCCTCCCCATACACTGATGAGTTCTTCCACTTGTGGGGAATATAAGTCATCGCCATCGATGACTACCCATACGAGGAGATAGACTACCGAAGAGACCAAGACATGTTGCTCCCTCCAGAGGCCGCATTCAGAGAGATTGGTAAGTTACTCTTTTTGGAATATGTAATTTTTTTTGTATTTTTTATTATAAGTGAATGCAAAAATGTTTTTGGTGTGGTATCATATACTGATGTATGATTGTTTGCTGGTAGATGTTGGTCCGCGAAGACCACAAGGCTTCCCGCGACATCGTCGTAGAGGCAGGGGTGGAGAGGTGGTAGGTGCTGCAGCGTACGCTAGAGATGGTACGAGTTAACCTGACCCGCATGACTACCAGAGTACCGTGCATAGAGGTATAGAATATCCCGGAGGCGATGCAATGACATGTTGTGGGGGTACCTGGTACCTCTGTGCAACTACTGTGACACATTATTATATTCAGACACATCCTATCGAGGCAGCGAGGCCTTCCTGTAGGGCTTAGATACCACAGATTCCTATATTTGTGTATCGGCTATGTATATTTTTGAGAGCTACAAGCTCCCGTTTTGTACTATGATACCACATTTTGGACATATTATTAATGAAAAACTATGATTATCCGGTTCTACTCTTGTGTATGTACAAATGTATGAATGAATGCTATTTGTATGCTTCTTTTATTGATGTGAAAAATGCCAATCTAGGACATAATTAGCATATGCATCAGGTACATGATTAAAACGTCTTGGAACATGAATGTATGTAATAAAAACAAATTGACACTTCAAGAGTCTTACACTTAAGAACCTTTGTAGTAATGTAGGATCCCTCACACGGTACTGGCCATTCAATTGAGACACAACCAGTTGTGAATCCAGATGTACTTCTAAATACTGGATACCATGCAAAATGACATCGCGAAGTAGCTCCACAGCGACACTGTACTCAGCCACATTTTTGGATGTAAGACTGAGACAAGCACCTCCCGAAGACACAATTTGATGGTCAGGCGAGTAAATAACCCACGCAGCAAAAGCTAGTCTCTGCATATGATGCCTAGCACCATCCGCGAATCCCAAGAACACTGGAGATTCCGCTGACATCTGTCAACCAAATGAAAGTGAATCAGCATAGCCGCACAGTCAAAAGAAATCTAAACTATGTATAGAAACAACTATACAATAGTATACAAAAGTATTAGCTCGAGCTAGAAGCTCAAGCATAATACCGCTTGAGGTAGAGCCCATTTCTAGGCTCCTTCAAGGAGTTCCCCTCATAGTATTCCAACTCGTAGGCTCCTTTGTCAAGGACACGCCTCACAATGTAAGGACCGTGCCACATGGAGTTAAACTTGCCTACCCCCAGGGGTTCCTTAGCTTGGTCATACAATAGGACCAATTCACCTTCAGCATATTAGCGGGGAAAAACAGACCTATCATATTGAACCTTAACATGACGTTTGTTGGCATCTATAGCCACATCGACATCTCGACGCTACTCGTCAAGCTGCTCAAGGTGGATCAAACGTTGCTCAACATCTGAAGTGTCAGGAAGGAGCTCTATAGCTAGTTTCAATGAAGGGATTTCACATTCAATCAACAAGATAGACTCCACAGCTTGTACTAACTGAAATGGTCAGAAACCGGTGGCAATCTTAACTGCGGTTTGATACGCCCACAAAGCAGGATATAACATAATATGCCAGCTGCTCTTGCTTTGTTAGATTGTTCGTTGGAGAATGGTCTTTAAGGAATTATTTACTGCCTCGACCTCACAATTCGCTTGGGGATAGTATGAAGATGAATGATCTTGTCGAAACCCAAGCTTAAGTGATAAAATACGCCATCATCTTGTTTTGGAAGTGACTGCCATGGTCAGTGAAAATCTCCTTCGGGATACTGAATCGAGCGATAATCTGATTGAGTATGAAGTGGAATGTTGTAGCACCATCGGATTTTACGGTCGGCATGGTATCAGCCCATTTGGAAAAATAATCAACGGCCACGATAATATGGTGGTGCCCCCCACTTGGAAGCTGGTTTGCAATCCATGAAATATACCCCCCACTTGGTGAAGGGACCTATGGTGACGACCGGATGGAGGGGCGCAGGATGCGAGTGTACATTTCGAGAGAACACCTGGAAAGGGTGACATCTCGTCACGACATTCATACAATCTTTGAAGATCGTAGGCCAGAAGTAACCTACTCGCATAATGCGTTGGGTCGTCACAAGCCCAGATAAGTGACCACCACACGCCCCACCGTGGTAGTCATTAAGCACTAATTCTGCTTATTCATGAGTTAAACAACAACGTAGGATGGAGTCTTTTCCTCGGCGATACAAAGTGTCTCCGACGATGACATAGTCTTTAGCGTGATGTCTCCCATGTCGTTGTTCATCTCGCGAATAATGTGAAGGGAACTTCAAAGTTTGGAGATATATGATAATGACTCCATACCAAGAGTCCGTTGATGAGATAAGAAATAAGTGTTCATCCACAAAAGAGTCTTCATGGACGATGTCCTCATCAAGTCTCGGGAAATCCGACATAAGCTCAACGAAAACCAAGGACTTTACCGACTTCGCTGAAGCAAAATCAATATCAAACTCCTGAAGGATTACAATCCACTTATTATACTTCCCCCCAATTAGGCGTTGTGATAGCACGAACTACAATGGATTGATGTGTGATATAACGGTGGTTTTCCTAAGCAAAATATAATGTTGTAATCGTTGGACTGCATGAACAGTCGCAAGGGCCAATTTCTCAACATGAGAGTATCTCAGCTCAGCATCTACTAAATTTCGACTAAGGTAATAAACAACATCCTCTTGGAGCACATCATCCACCTAAACTAAGACCATACCAATCATCTCTTGAGACGCGTCCACATAAAGCAAAAAATATCTAGCAAAGTCGGGTGGACTAAGAAGAGGGGCCGATACCAAATATTTCTTCAAGGCGTCGAAAGACTGCTGGGATCACTCATCCCAGATAAATGGAGTGTCCTTCTTCAAAATTCACGCGAAACCTTTGGTAATATCGGAATAATTCACGATAAAGCGTCGTAAGAAAGTGGCTCTCCCTTGGAGGCTTTGAAGCTAAATCAAGTTACACGGGGGATGAAACTGAAGTATTGCCTCAAACTTTAGAGGATCGACTCTTATGCTCTCTTTTGAAACTATGAACCCTAGAAGGCGACCCGTTTTCATGACAAGGATGCACTTGTTAGGGTTCAAACGAATCTTGTAACACCGACATATTTCGAAAATGAGGCGGAGGTGCTTGGGGTGGTCCACTCTCTTACGAGAATGGCCAGCAAGATCATCCAAGTAACCCTCCACTATGCCCTTAAGGTCATGAAAAGCGTACGTCATAGCCCGCTGAAAAGTAGCTCCGGTGTTTTTAAGGCCGAAGGGCATCTTCCAGTATGCAAATGTACCCCAAGGACATATAAAATCAGTTTTATGTTGATCCTTGGGTTTAATCTAGATCGGATTGTATCCTGAGAAACCATCCATAAACAAAAATACCTCGCTTCCCGCACACGCATCCAAGATTTGATCTATGAATGGAGTGGGAAAATTATATTTTGGACATGCTCGGTTCAGATCTCTCAAATCGGTACACACACGGATGGTTCCTTGCTTGTTATCCACAAGAACGGGATTAGATACCCATTCGGTAAGGGGAACTGGGTAGATGAAACCAACTTTGAGAAGTTTCTCCACCTCTTCCCTGATCGCGGCTTCCTTTCTAGGATTCACAGCACGAAGACATTTTCGAACAAGCTTAACATTTGGATATGTCTTAATCTCATGCTTGACAATCCTAGGGTCTATTCTTGGCATCTCCTCATACGACCAGGCGAAAACATCACGAAATTCTTTGAATAAATCGGTGTATATGCGGATCTCATCGGGAGAACAATCGACACCAATATAAACATTTTCAATCTTTTCGGGAGTACGAGAAATGTTGATCGGAATGGTTGGGGAGATATTAGCCATATTCTCCTCCGCGTAAATACCATGTGAATCCAAAGGAGCCACATGGTGACCAAATTTCTCTGCAAGAGTCGACCGAAACCCTTCCTACTCGATAAGGTCAAGGTTGGGAAGAAAATAAGAGCGATGATGCAAATCTTCTGAAGGCTTATCACTACCACTCATGGCCTCAATCATATCTTCATCTGAAGGCAAAGTACCATCAAGGCAGTCATGTGAGCAAGATGAGTCGACTGCCCACGCGGGCAGCATAACGAGATCTTCCTCTTCTGTCCATGAAGAAGAGAGATCCATCTCTGCAGTGGCTCATTGAATCTCACGATAGGAAAGCTCGGGTGCAAAGAGTGGCATAGCCATTCCAATGTGCAAAACGTCTCCAAATGGGGAACTCGTGGATGGTAAAGTCCACGGATCACTAAATTATGATGTCCGGAAAGGTACATTATTCAATGAGGAAGGCGCACTATCGGATACGGTTCCAATGAAGGAGATTGGTACAACAAATTTGAAGGATCCCATCATAGACGAATACAATCCTACACCAATATTCCGAGCTGCCGGTTGAGAATTTTCGATTTGAGGAACAACAGTTCCTGGAGATGCTACGGTATTGGAACTAGTTAAATCTAGTTGATCAACTATCACAATATTGCCTTCATGAGGAAAGCAAATAACTCAAAAAATGGAGGAAACGATCGCTCTCATCGCGTAGATCCAATTTTGACCTAGAAGAAGGTTGTAGTTGATGGGCACATCAACCACCTCAAATTCAATAGGCACGGATTTCCCACCCAGGTGGACCTCAAGGGAAGGGAGAATACCATGCGGTCTAAACGACCGACCATCAAACATAGTAAGCATGGTCATAGATTTTGACAATGGAGGAGATCCAATATCTTTCAAACAAGCTAACGACATTACTAAGTTGGAAGCACCTTCGTCAACCACCATATGTTTAACGACCATTTGTAAGCACCTCACATGGACTTGAAAAGCCACATGATAAGGAAAGCGAGGCTGGACATCAGTAGTGTCAAACTTGATAACATTAGGGCTACCCTGATCTTGAACTCCTAAGGAACATAAGAGAGCGTTCCTTTGAGAAGGACATGCCTGGAGAACCTCAAGAGCCGACATGGCACACAGAGTTTGGCCCAAATATTCTACAATGGAGTAGTTTTAGGATTGGAATTGTGCGTCGAGCACTTAAGAACACCTTTCGGTATCCGTGGCATAGAACTAGGATTCTCGATATGCAAAGGAGAATCGGGAAGAGGGGGCTCATTCCCCATATTCGGTTGTGGTGCTCCATAGTCACGCGAGCGAGTAGAAATATTAACTGCAGATTGAACCATGTTAACACATCTGAAGCCACTGGCATGAGAAGAGGACGTCGAAGTTGCATTGGTCCCATTACCAGCGATGGAAGCACTCGAAGCCATATTTTGGTGATGTGGAAGGGGATATTTCAACACAGCTGGTCTCTGTGCAATATTCTTCAAAGCTTCTTCAATTCGAGGAAACAAATGTGTAAGGTGATCTTCCGAACAAATATTTGAAGGAAACTTCACTTTGCGTCTATGTTTGCGGTCCCCACGAGCATTTCCGCCATCCTGAGGAGGGTTAGCATTCTATTTATTAGTATTATTTCTATTGTTCCCATTATTCCACCCCTACGGTTATTTCTCCCCTTCTTCTTTCCACCAGGTTGCTAGTTACCTGATGGGTTCACCGATTGTATAGAGTGAACATCGGACGATTGGGTGGAAACAGACGAGGCATGAACATGTCCAGGGGTAGATTGGTTAATAGACAAATTGTGCATTTGATTTGTAACCAAATCTACGGGATGAGTTCTCGTGGAACCAACAATGCCATCGGCATGAGGTCCAGGAACAGGCTTGGGCTCTTGACGTGATCTTGGTGCATCAGGAATAATGTCGTATAAGATACCAAACTGAGCATAGACTAGGTCTAGTTGTTGGGATTTGAAAATGGATTTCTCCTTAGTCATAATGACAGACAATGAAACGTCCTTAGAAATGTAAGGGAGCAATGAATTCAGGAACCATTCCAACAAAAAATTTGGAGAAATGTTTGCTTTCACTAGCCTCTTCCGTCGGCGCCAATCTTGAATATGATCAGATATGTGTGTGGCTTCGTCCTAACGGAAGGTAGATAAGAGTTCAATAACAGTATCGTAACAAACCAGAAACTAAAAGTGATCTAGGAAAACCAAGGCCAAATCGTTAAAACTCCAATAAGTTCCCCCAGACAACTCGACATACCATTTCGCCGTTGTTATAGCTTGAAATGACACCTCTCCGTCCGTGACGACACTTGCTTCCCTTGGTCGCATGACGACATTTCTTGAGATCAAGTTCAGTCACAAAACAGGACATTTGTGGATGGAGGAGTCATTTTGGACACTAAAAATGGTTGAAATTACCTCATTCTTGACCCATTTGATGTATATGACCCTTAGGAACATTTTTCCAGACCAAACCATCTCCTGAAAATGAGCAGAAAAGCCTATTTTTGGCCATTTTTTAACATGAGCGCTGGTACATAGGCATGATAGTAGCGTGTGTACCCTACTGAGTGCGACTCCACTATTGAAATAGTAGCGCTCAACTCCATATGTACGTGACTTTGTCTATTGTAGAGTAGCGTACACCCCTGTTTTGGTCAAAATCTCGAAATTCGAGTAAGTTAAGTTGGTTGGGAAACCTCTTGAGCGGTTATAACTTTTTTTCCTCTTCCTCACTGACTATATAAGGAGGGTAGAAGGGCCATGTGAGGGGACTAAGCCCAATTACAAATTTATGCTGGAGGAATGGAGACCCTCATCCCCCTCTCTTGTGCTTCAGTTTTGATAAACCCTAGCACAGTTGATTAGAGGCTGGAATGTTTGGAGAACGGAAGCAGGAGACCTTGAATCTAGGTTTTGTGAAGTGCCAAGCTTGAAGGAAGGTATAACTTTATGTACTTGCTTTCATTCATCAATAAAGATCAGACGTTCTTTCCTTTCCAAAAATGACCTATTCTTGTATGTCTCTGATTTGATTACTGTTTAATTATAGTTTGATGTCTTGTTATGTCATGGATATCAGTCTTATATATGTAGTCAAGTGTGTTTGAGAAAGGTATCAAGTTGTTTTGCAGGTCTAGGCATTGCGACACTGGATAAGCATTGAAGAGCGAGGGAGGCAAAGCTAGGATCAACCTTCTGAATGAGGTGCCTACATCTCTAAACCCTAATCTCTTCATTTATTTTTTGCACTTGCAGAATGCTTGTAAGTCTATCTTTATCACCGCAAGTTGGTAGTTTCTCCCCTGAACTATAGGTGCATTTTCCCCACAACAGAATGGTGACTCCGCTGAGGAAAGCCTAATTGCTTAGGGGTATCCAAGGTCATTTCTTCAGTCTTGTTTGATGGTATTTGTTCATTTTATTGATTAGGATCAGTTAGTAGGCTCTATTTGACCCTCCTTGGCTCTTACAGACCCTTCCCAGCCCTTGCAAACCCTTGTGGACCCAGGTGTGGTGGTTTTAACCCCATTATTCCAACTTTTTCCACCTGTATGCTACTGTTTGTACAACACAGTAGCGCCCATACGCTACTTTTCCTCTGCACAGTAGCGCCCATCCTGCTACGGGCACTGGTATGCCTCATACACAGTAGCGCTCAAAATCTGAGTTTGAAATTTTTGAGTTTTTGGGTTGTGGACCCAAATCTGGGGGTTGTGGCTGCATTTTTTGGGGTCCCCGGTGATCCTAGGTCTGAGTTAAACCACTGTAAGTGGTCTTCCATCCTTGTACTGATCCTACATTCATGATTTGAACCTCTTTTGATCATTTTGGGCTTGTTTGGAAAGTTTTGGGGCTTGTTGACCCAAGTTGGGGGGTTGTGGACCTGTTTGGTGTTTTGTACCCTAATTTGAGTCTGACTGAACTTGCTTGCCCCATTTCCATTGGATTTGAAACCTCTTGAGTCTTCTTGACCCTGTTTGTATCTATTTGAGTGAAATTTCTCTTTTAGATTGGTTTTTTATCCTCCCTTATGCTTTTAAGTTTTCTTTTGTAGTGAAAGCTCAAGTGTTTTGGCTGTTGTTCAAGACCTTGTTTGCATTGTTTATGTGCAGACTTGACTTTAACAAACCATAATTCTTCATAGGTCATTTGCTTCGTTTGGGTCTAAAAGTAGTTTTCGTACTCTTTTCCCAATGTTTGGCATGCTTACATCAATAAGAATTTGAAAGTCATATTTGGTAGCTTTTACTGTTTCATAAAAAGAACCTGAAAGTTTCTTTGCTTTGCTTTGATAATAGGTTAGTTTCAGTTTTGTTTCTTACCTTTGAAAGCATAAAGAATTTTGATTCATTTTCTGAATAGAGTACCTTACAAGTGGCTTAAAATATTTTAGAGTGCTTTGCATCAAAAAGAACAAGTTTTCTTTTGCATACCTAGTTGCTTGAGTAGCTGCATTCTTAGGTTTTGAGTTTAATTTTGTACATTTAGACTTTATTTTTACCCTTTTTTTGCATTCGAAATATTAAAAATTGCATTTGCATAATGCATTCTAGATCATAATTTTAAGACTTGCATTGAAAAGAAAAGATTTGTTTGGTGGTAAATATTTCATTTTCAGTACTCTATATCTACTATAACCACTCTCACACACCCACTACCTTTTTTAGTAAGCAAGTAACCTTTAAAATGAACCCTAATAAAATGTACTAGTAACATTTTCTTTTCTAGGTTACACTACACCAACTAGTCTTGGTTAGGATCTTGGGTTTAAAACACCTTAAACCACCCAAGATCACACATTACGCAAAAATCGTAGTTCGACTATCACAGGTAAACCCCCTTCATTCAAAGCTTGCCTGGGATCTATGCAGTAGGTCTTGTGAGATCAGATTGTTGGGAATACTCCTCCTACTTTCTGTTTCGAGCATATACCAGGATTGGATCGCGTTTGGGGACTCTTTTGAGTTTTGGGCTCAGTTACCCTGTCCATGCCTTCTGATTCGACCAACGACTGTTTCCCCAGGAGTTTTCGGTGTTGTGGAATGCTTAGTATCTGACCATAGGTTCATACACAAGTGACAGCGGAGGGTATATCTGCTGTACCTAGGACAGACATGGGAGGAAATCCCTTGCAGGTCTTTGGGATGGCGGTTGGGTGATTTCAGCGCTTGCACCCTTAGTCATTGTATTGTGGACCCCGGGTAACTGTTCTTCATCCTTCGTTGATCTGTTCTGGGCCCTCATCATCCCAGACTCTTCTCCGGAAGGCATCTATTTGCCTGGTTTGATTTACCTATGACCTTTTTTAGTGGTGTGCTCTTTGTGCTACTTGTTTTAGTTTGCCTTAGAGAACTTCTTGTTCATTTGAGCAGGAAACTATGTCTAGCATTCCGGCGAGTGCCAATCAAGGTACCCCTTGTTCCGGGGGATCCTTGTGCTGTTCCATTCATTGGAAACATTGGTGCTCCCTTAATGGCTACTCTGAATCTTCCTGGATTCACTATTGGGATGCCGGTTTGGTTGTTTTCCACTCCGAATGCCTTGCATGCTCCTGACGCTTCTTTTGTGAGCACCTCAAATCAAGAGCATCAGAACCCTATGCCTCCTTTGCCAGTAACATCTTCTCCTCCTCCTTCTACCTCATGTGGCGAAAGTAGCAATACTAGTAGCCAGCAATCTAAAAGGAATAGACGGAGGAAGAATGGGAAGAAGATGCCAAAACAAGGGGGCAGCAACCCAGCCTCTGTAAGTCATGCTGGGGGCAAGCACCCTGCCTCTGCAAATCATGCAGGGGGCACCTACCTAGCCTTTGGAGTTCATGCTGGGAGAAAAATTTTAGTCACTGAAAATCACACTGAAAGTTTGTCTTCAACCACTGTCAGTCATGTTGAGGACACGTCATTGATCACTGCTAGTCATATTAATGACAAGTCACCAGTTCCTGTGAGTCATACTGGAGACACCAGATCAGCCACTGCAAGTCATGCTGAGGGAGTTGACATTGTCGACAAACCAAACAAACAGAAGCTTAAGTTCCCTTGTAATTTTTGCGAGGGAGATCACCTTACTTACTTGTGCCCTGTACTTCCAGAAGTGCAAAAAGGGTGGTCCTTAGTTCAAAAGTCTGATGCTTCTGAGAAACCAGCCTCTGTGAGTCATGCTGGGGGTAAGCTGTCAGCTAATGCTAGTCATGCTGAGAGTACTGACGTTGTAAAGGAGTCTAAACCTATAGGATGGAAACCAAAGTTCCCTTGTAAACTTTATAAGGGAGATCACCTTACTCACCGATGCCCTGCCATTCTAGAAGCACAAAGAGTGTGGTCCATGTTTGAAGGAACCTCTGTTCCTGAGTTGTCTATAGATTCCCTGCAGTCAGATCAACATTTGGTTGATAAAGTGGTTGAACCAATGCAATCTTTGGTCGACCCCACTCTTCCTTCGGAGAGTGAAGTGATCGAATCGATGCAATCTTCGACCGATCCCATCAGTCCTTCAGAGATTGATGCACCTACTGCTGAAGTCTTCTGCATTACCAGTTCGGATATTCCTGAAAAAGGGGACACTTCATCTGTGCCATGTGAACCCATACCAAGCCCTAGGATTGTTTCCTTTGATTGGAATAGTCTAGCCGAGCCTCGTCTTCCTTCTTCGACACCTTTCCAGATAAAGGTTGATATCGGGAACCATACGGTTGATCGATGCATTGTTGATGAAGGCGCTTCTGTTAGTATCTTATCTGCTTATGCTTGGAGAGATTTGGGTTTCCCTAATGTTATTCCAGCTGTTAATTGGTCGTTGACCTACGATAGAAGACCTAGTGAACCAATCGGATTCCTCCGTTAGGCACCTGTTACCTTGGGTGGAAAAACAGTCATAGTTGATTTTATGGTTTTAAAGGACCCTGTGGATTTTGATATGATCCTCGGGCGTGATTACGTTTATGCTATGCATGCTATGGTGTCTACGCTCTTTCGTGTGATGCATTTCCCTCATAACGAAAGCATCGTCATGATCGACCAGCTTGCATTCGTTGATCCTCCTTATTACCCAACTATAGACCAGTCAGAACCCTCGTCATTAGGCACTACTATGTCACATGGGACTTATGTGGCATATTGTTCCTTGAGTTCAACTGCTATTGAGAAGAAGTCTCTGAGTTCATGCTTACCTTCTCGGGACTTGGTCCCAGCTTTTGACCAAGTGACACCTCCATCTGAATGTTTAGATATGTGTTCTATCTGGGATGATATACTTCCTTCCGATGAAGTTTTCCTAGAGTCCATAGTACAGTTTTCCATTCATTTGGATGTTGATCCAGTCGCAGTTATGTCCAACCCCAGTTTGACCTTAAAGTCTGATCTTCCTACTGTTGAGTCTTTTGACTCTCCTATAGATCTGCAAATCGGTGTTCCTGTAGAGTTTGATTCTGCTTCTAGAATTTTCAACTCCCGTGATGATGAATTTGTTTCTACAGATTCCATCATGTCTTTCAACTTTGATCTTCATCCTGAAGTTGATCTTGTTGATTGTAAGTCCTCGGGCTTGGGTACCATAGAGTCTTCATGTGAAAACTCTGCCCTGTTTATGCCTGTTGTTGATGATAGTGAAGTTGGAAGTATTTCTACCACAGTGACTTATATCGGGTCTTTCCTTACATGTGTTTTAGATATGATCCTGGTACTAATGTTTCTTGGATACATGATTCTTAGCTGGATGTATACTTGCTTACTGGTCCTTTTCGACACCTTGTGCGACCATGTCAGGTATATTCAGAACCTTGCATATAGGTTTAAGCTTCCCTTCTGTTATGTTGCATTTGAACCTTTTTCCATCCGAATTCACCATAGGGTCAAACCTGTTGGATATTGGTGTGTTAGCCATCTCTTTATGCATCATGCACCAGTCCGACAGCAGAGCCTACCTAACATGCGTCACCCTAGTCAGCACCCTTATGCCATTCTGGTGCCCATGCTGAGTTTTTCTCATAGGCTTGGGAGCCTTTTTAGATTTACCATGACTTTGAGAAGAAGGCTCATATCTTTCTTTCTCATATATTTCTAGCCATCCCTGATAAGGCTCCCATCTTCGTGTTCAAATTGCATATGCATCTGTTATGATCCCGCTTGCGCTAATGAGCCTGACGTTGGCTTCCACGCTTTTAGCTCGTTATATAAGCCTCCATCTCTGATCTCATTTCCACTAAACCCTGTATCATTTTGCCTTTGCAATTTGACACCTTTTACCTGGAGGAGACACACCCTGAGTGTCCTTATCTTGCTCATGTTCCTTGCATTAGGCATAGCTTTGTTCCATGTGCTTGGAGCTAATTTCTCATGTCCTTGACACTCGTCTCCTCCCATTTCGAGCATTCTTCTTTTACTTCAAGCTCGTTAAAAACAGTAAGTAGGTTTCGAGCATTCTTCTTTTACTTCGAGCTCGTTCAAAATAGTAAGTAGGTTGTGAGCATTCTTCTTTTACTTCGAGCTCGTTAAAAACAGTAAGTAGGTTGCAAGCATTCTTCTTTTACTTCGAGCTCGTTAAAAACAGTAAGTAGGTTACGAGCATTCTTCTGCCTTCACTTCGAGCTCGTTAAAAACAGTAAGTAGTTTATGAGCAGTCTTTCACCTTTCCTTTGAGCTCATTAAAAACAGTAAGGAGGCTATGAGCATTTCTTTCATCTTCACTTCGAGCTCGTTAAAAACAGTAAGGAAGTTATGAGCATTTTTATATCTCCTTTGAGCTCATTAAAAATAGTAAGGAGGTCATGAGTTTACTTTTCCGGACTCGTTAAACCTTTACGGAAAAGATCCCTATGGAGTTCTTTTAATCCCTTTTCAAACACTTTAAATAGGAAAAGTTTGCCGAGCATAGTTGTCTTTTCGGGCTCGTTAAAATAACTGAACCGACATCCACTTAGGTATAGAATTACCCATTTTCCGGGCCTTGGTGGATAATTTACGGAAAATGTATACTCTAGGTATACTCTTGTATGCGCTAGAAGAGTTCTTCTTCCATCATTTTACACTTTTTCAGGGAAGGAGACTAACTTTATGAAAAAGGACCTTTGGAGCCGTCTTTAGGGTTTTCAGACTCTCGAAATGTGAAAACACCAAGCGAGCATTCACCTAGTCGGGCTCGATATAAAATCCACGGATAGGTGTATAGAGGACTGTTTAAGTTTTTCAACTCTATAAGCAAGAAAACACCGCCGAGCACAGACCAATCCGGGCTCGATATAAAATCCACGGATAGGTGTATGGAGTTTTCTTCTAGGTTTTTCAGACTCCTTAAATATGAAAATACTGTCGAGCATGCTTTAGTTCTTTGTCAAGCTCGTCAAAAAATGAAAAAGGGAAGGGAAGGGAAGAATGTTAAAATATCTTTCAATATGATGGCAGCAAGTCAACTATTTCCTTGAAAAAAGCACCTGTTTTGAGTCTATCAAACAAGTTGGGTTCTAGTGTTGGCCTTAGGGTAAACTTGATGTCAGAGTTCTTACTCCTTCGTTTGGTTAGTCTTCCAATCATATGGATAATCTATTAATGTCTCCTACATTGCATATTTGCATCATGGTCTCTTTGTGTTCAAAGATTCCTAAGTCACTCTTGTGTCATGCTCATTGTTCAAGGATATAACCTGTGTCGGCCATTCTGCAGTTGCCTTGACCTCATGTGTCGGCCATTCCTTGGTGTCAGTATGTTTCATCATGTGTTCAGTCCTACTCCAAATCAGCTCATACCTGTTTGAGTGTCCCTCATGTTGGATGATGGAGAATGCATTAAGGCCTCCCTTCCAACGAACTTCTTCCCATCGACTTCAGCTCATTGTGCTATGGGAATGAAGTTTAGATTTTTGGTTAGTACCTTG
This sequence comes from Larix kaempferi, assembly GCA_027924585.1. Lineage (NCBI taxonomy): Eukaryota > Viridiplantae > Streptophyta > Pinopsida > Pinales > Pinaceae > Larix > Larix kaempferi. The sequence goes on from BSBM01000327.1 coordinate 644,257, forward strand.
GGGATTGCAGTCATTAGTGGCAGTTTCCCTCGCTATTGGATAGATGGGAATACATCAATGTCTCCTATCCGATGGATTCTTCAAGTGTTCAACGGTAAGACCACTTATTCGCACTTGCTTGAATGTACTAGGTACCTTGGGCTCCATTTTCATTATTGGTGGACACCCTCGCGTTTGTTAATGGTATACATCAATGACCGGTAATCAAACGATACCTCCCATGTTCGACAACAACTCATTTATTCGCATGGATAGGTTTGTACCTTGGGTTGTTTTTGGATGAAGACCTTAGGATCCTCGATGGCATCACCTCATTTATGTTATCGCCCAAGTTGCGCAAGACTGAGCCACACTCTTTTGGGGCTCTTGATGAGACATAGATCCAGCTTGTTCTCTATGGCTATGTTCTCCAGTTTTGACATAGATCCACCTTGTATTTATGTGGCTATGTTTACACTTATGTTCCTCATGGATCCACGCTTGTATTTTAGTGGCCATGATATATGCATAAGTATTTTGGATCATTATTGTATCCTCTTGGAGGTCATGTTCCACCATTTGAACATGGACAGTTACCCCAAGGATGAGTTTGTCTGACATTGCCTTTGCTTTCAGGTACTTCATTTGAGCCTATGATTCTTAGTTTCTCCGTTCCTCCATGATTCAAATCTTTGTTATTTATAATGTATTTCGGCCATCATTTCCCGCTCTCCCTCGGACCTCATACATTAGGGGGCATCTGTTATAGCTTGAAATGACACCTCTCCGTCCGTGACGACACTTGCTTCCCTTGGTCGCATGACGACATTTATTGAGATCAAGTTCAATCACACAACATGACATTTGTGTATGGAGGAGTCATTTTGGACACTAAAAATGGTTGAAATTACCTCATTCTTGACCCATCTGATGTATATGGCCCTTAGGAACATTTTTCCAGACCAAACCATCTCCTGAAAATGAGCAGAAAAGCCTGTTTTTGGCCATTTTTTAACATGAGCGCTGGTACACAGGCATGATAGTAGCGTGTGTACCCTACTGAGCGCGACTCCACTGTTGAAATAGTAGCGCTCAACTCCATATGTACATGACTTTGTCTATTGTAGAGTAGCGTACACCCCTGTTTTGGTCAAAATCTTGAAATTCGAGTAAGTTAAGTTGGTTGGGAAACCTCTTGAACGATTATAACTTTTTTTCCTCTTCCTCACTGACTATATAAGGAGGGTAGAAGGGCCATGTGAGGGGACTAAGCCCAATTACAAATTTATGCTGGAAGAATGGAGACCCTCATCCCCCTCTCTTGTGCTTCAGTTTTGATAAACCCTAGCACAGTTGATTAGAGGCTAGAATGTTTGGAGAACGGAAGCAGGAGACCTTGAATCTAGGTTTCGTGAAGTGCCAAGCTTGAAGGAAGGTATAACTTTATGTACTTGCTTTCATTCATCAATAAATATCAGACGTTCTTTCCTTTCCAAATATGACCTATTCTTGTATGTCTTTGATTTGATTACTGTTTAATTATAGTTTGATGTCTTGTTATGTCATGGATATCAGTCTTATATATGTAGTCAAATGTGTTTGAGAAAGGTATCAAGTTATTTTGCAGGTCTGGGCATTGCGACACTGGATAAGCATTGAAGAGCAAGGGAGGAAAAGCTAGGATCAACCTTTTGAATGAGGTGCCTACATCTCTAAACCCTAATCTCTTCATTTATTTGTTGCACTTGCAGAATACTTGTAAGTCTATCTTTATCACCGCAAGTTGGTAGTTTCTCCCCTGAACTATAGGTGCATTTTCCCCCCAATAGCCGCTACCCCGTGAGGGTGCACTGAAATAGCTACTACTACATATGGCTCAAAATTCCCACGACAGTTTGCCACGAATAAGTTAAAATCAATGTTGGTGTCCATTTTTGTCACCATTTTTTATTAGTAAACTTGCTCTGATTGGCTTTATTTTCACTGTTTTGATATGATTAGTCATTCTTCTTGCCTTTCAGACCATCAATCAAACCTAGGTATGCACATATTCACATATCACATGAATCTTGGTTAAATATCATCATATTGTGATTTATTAACATTTATTTGACATTTCTCGACTTGCTTGGAAAATAGATTTCGTTCTGCAGGCTATGGGTTTCAAACGGACCTTCATTCAGACGTGCGTTCACATTGCAAACATCTAGCCTCATTCATCCCACCGTTCAGCCCTCCATTCACACCCGCAAAATCGTTGGTTGGAATATTCTGGGGCATTAAAGTTAAAAACTGTGATATGGGTTATGTTGGGGATGTGTCCTGCATGGTTCGTGATCCTTCATTTCAGAAGATCCATCCTCCTGCTTGCTCAAACTGACAATGCATTCTCTACCCATGTCAACGTTCCAGAAGATCCTTGTCCTCCCACGCCCATTTTTCCAACACATCCTCTTCCCACGTTGAAAGGAGCCAACACACAGTTGTTCACGTCAAGGACAATCAACGTTGTGGAATCAAGCAGACGGCCTGTGCGCTGTAGTGAACCACCCTGCAGCCGTTTCTTTAGCCATTAAACCTCCTATTTTTAGAGAGTTTGACTAAGTCGACCTTCTCTCTTATTATAAAACTTATATAAAGACGTCTCTTGTGGAGAAATGCAACATATGTATGGGTAGCACATAGACGATAGTAGTAATTTTTACATAGAGACGATGTGTAATATTTATCAGTTAATGGAAGTTTCCGATCTTAGCTGTTGATGTTCTGTTGTTGGTGACTAACTTGATTTAGCTTCAATCTCTGATTGCTGAGAAGGGCCCCCTCAACAACCAGAGGTTTTTTTATGTATATTTTGTATTTTCCTTTCTGCAAGGAAATAGTTTCCATTTCCAGTAATTGTGTTTAACTTTGTTTTCTGTAGATGTTGTTTTATCTCCCGTAATTTATTCCTTGTTGCTAATATAATTTTCATTTCCAGAACTTAGAATGATCGGTCATGCATCATTTTCTTTAGTTTTCTTTCAGTCTTTTCATTGTAGTTAGATACAGTTTAACTAGTTTAATATTTCAAGTTCAATTCATAGTTAGAATTAGTTATGTTAAGTATTTTCTTGTAGTTGTAGGTTAGTTTCATTCATCTTTCTGCCCTGTTTTACCATACAATAGGAAATAGTTTCTTTTCCTTAGATAGTGAGTAGTGTATTTGTTTGCTTGTTATTTCAATGATTTAAATAGTCTATTTACTGCTTTTCCTGCACTATAGGTTCATATGCATTTACCAGCTAGCATTAAGATCATTTAGTCTGCTTGTTTTCACAGTTTCTATCGTTTTCTGTCATTCAGACTGTCTTTCATACTATCATCCGGATTGTCATATGGACTTTAATATTTTCTGCATTTTTTTTATGCTTGCTTAGAATTTAATTTCTTAGGTTTTCAAATTGTGTTATTTCCTATAATTGACCAGCATTTGTAGGTGTAATTATGACTTTGTTTTGAATAACATAGGGTTTCAAATTAAGTTTCATAATCCATTCTTAGTTCTTGTTGTTGTTCAATTATAATTTTCAAACATAGGATTTGCTCTTTCCATTTACATAGCTGATGAAAGATGTTTATGATTTGATTCAGAATTAACATAGTTTTATTAAGTTTTCTACTTGCTTCTTAGCATAGTTTTATTAAGTTTTCTACTTGCTTCTTAATATAATTTTATCAAGTTTTCTACTTGCTTCTAAATCAAATTTATTTCCAAGTCAATTGCACATGCTTAGATAGCATAGATGTTTGTATATCTTCAGTTTCAAGTAGTCATTGGAAAGACATGTTTCTGGTTTCTTATTAACAATATTTCATTTCAAATCAGTTCTGAATAGCATAACTAGAACTTTCCAAATGTTATTTGCTTATGATAAAGAATAGATTACAATGTTTAAGATTAGTTGCAATTGGTCACTTTTCAGTTTGCATCTATTTGTAGAGCTTAAACTAGATTTACTTCCATTTTGTCTCCTTATTACATTCTCTCCTACATTCAATGTCTCATATATGTACAAGTATGAAGAAGGTTCAACAAGAAACATCACAGAAGTGTCGAATATCGACTGGACAATGCAGATTCCAGATCGATGCGACAAGGAGGAAATTGCCTAAGTGTTGGAGGAACGCGAAGTCGAACGCACACAAAGTTCGCAGAAGAAAGAATATTTAGTCTGATGGAGAGATATGAATTGAAGAAGGCGACATAGATTTTAGAAGAAGAATACAGGATACTGACAAAGCAGTTGAGTTCTTTTTCACCTGGGGCAACTGATGCAGGGGAATCGGGGCCTAAAAGAAACCGTCGAAGTTAAGTCGACAAAAGAGAGCGGACCAGGGGGATGCCGACGACCATTGGTGCGGGAGAGAAGACTGGAAGTCGAAGTCAGGAAATCAAGCAGAAGCTGTCGATGAGAGGTCAGCAGGGGCAAGGTCAGGAGTTGACAAGTTTGATGTCGACAAACGACAAGTATGGAATACGAAAGGAGTCGGAGGTCGATGAGTTTTCAAACAGCGACACCGACATATTGTGGTGAAGGCCAAGTGTTGTAACCCTCTAAAATCACAGTTCTTGTGGATGTAGCCCCACTTTGGGGTGAACCACGTTAATTCTGCTGTCTTTGTGTGATTTCTCTATATATTTCCTTATTATCTGTTGAATGAATGTATATAATGATCACATCTAACTGCGCAACATAAGTAGTAATCACACATTGCTCTGATTATAGCAGCATGCATTTTATAGTTATATGTTCATGTTATGAATGTTGCGAATTTAAGTACAGTTAATGAATAGGATAATATATTCCAATTACCACATCCTTTGTTTCTTTCGGCTACAGAAACCTTGTTCTGCATCCACCCATTGTCACTTCGGGTGAGACTGTGACTTGCCTGCAAGTCGTTGCCAAAAGGGCTAGTGATTAAGGGTTTTGTTGGTACGCAATTAAAGTATTGAACTTGGGTCAACCCTAAGCTACCAACATTGACTAGCCAAGTGGTGTCAACTTGGTAACAAACGATAAGTGAGGCTAGTTAACTTAGCATACATGAGCCAAGCTAGTTAACTGCTCCATGACATGCAAGAGAGGCATACTTATGGATACAACTTGGTGACAATTAGTAAGAAAGGTTCAGTACTAATCCTTGCAAAAGATGAGGAGGGGGGATTTTATCCTAAAAATAAGGAAAAGGGGATCAAGTGAGCCCACGGGAGTGAATGTACACAAAGAACCTACCCCCCCTCCCTTAAGCCTAATTGAGATGAGTATGATGCAAAAAAATGGGTCTTAGCAATATGTAGCCATGTTAGGTACCCAAGTACAAACAAAATCTTCACGAAGTGAGGAAAGAGAAAAAAAACACTCTGGAAACCCTACCCTAGCTCCCAAAAGAGGATGATGAGAAGAATAATAGGAAATCTCTACCACTCCCAAGTGTCCCTGCAAGTCTCTGATCCATTTCTCTATCAAGGACTTGGTGAATATGTCTACAACCTAATCTCCTCATGGAAAGTATTGCAATGCACTAACTTGATCAAGTATGAGCCCTTGAACATAGTGCATGTCTCTATCCATGTGTTTGATCCTCTTCCTCTGTACTAGATCTGTGGAAATCTAAATAGGGCTATGATTTCCACACCAAATGATAGTTGGATGGTTGAACTCTAGACCAAAATATGTTAGAATACCCTTCATCCAAACACCATTTGTAGTTGCATTCATTTCTTTTCATGTACTCTACCTCTATGGATGATAATAAAATAATTAAATTCTTCTTGCTTAGCTAACATATAGGCCCTAAGTGAAAGATAAAAACATAACTGGATGTGGACTTTCAATTAGTTCCATTTCCAACCCAATCTAAATCTATATGACCAACAAGATTTGTGCAACCTACAACATCGTGAATACTAAAACTAGGAGCACCCTTCATGTACCGAATAATTCTCTTAGTAGCTTTCTAGTGTATCTCATGAAGCTCTAGCATGTACCTACAAACTAATCCAACTATATAATACAGGTTAGTTCTAGTGTGAGTGAGTTAGAGTAGACTCCAAACCAACTAGTTGTACCTAGTACTAGCCACCAAAGTTGTAGTTCACCCATCATCAAGCTTCATCCCAAAAAGAATTAGTGATGTTGTTAGTTTACAAGATGTTATTTGAAACCTGATAAGTAGATCCTAGTAATACTTAGATTGTGTCCTCTTGATCCCTGAATTAGACAGGCTGATCTCAAGTCCAAGTAAATAGTGCCACAATTATCTGACATGGAAAACCTTTCATGCATTGCAAATTTTGTCGAAGTAATGGATGATGTCGAGCTATCTGTGATAAGTAAATCATTTACATAAAGCACTATAAATAAAAAGGAATTCAACTGTCTTAGCATATAGACATTTGGATATGAATGGAATCAGGAGAATCTTAGCGACAACAAGCAAGAGCCCATCTTTGCATACCAGGCATGAGGTGCCTTCTTGAGGCCATACAAAGGCTTCCTCAACTCGTAAACAAGTGAAGAATATTGGACATATCCCTATGGTTGCTACATATAGATATCGTCCACAAGGTATCCATGAAGAAAGAAATCTTCACATCCATGTTGTTAAATTTTCTGAATTTACTTCAATATGATCTAGGATCTTAACTGAGAGAACAACATGTACAGCATATCTACAGCATATCAATCATGGAGACAATAATGCAAGCACACAAGAGACACAAAGATTTACTTGGGGAAAACCATAAAGGTGAAAAACCCCAATAACTTCCTCAGAGATAGATAGAGCAATGATACAACCAACCAAGAGAGATAGACACAACCTAGCAGCAGATCCTCCTCCTCCATAAGTGCGCCACTCCTCCTTGAGTGCATGTGTGAGAAGTGAGTGAGCAAATAGAGTGCCTCCCGCACTCTATTTATACTTGACTTGACTTGCCTTTTTACCTAACTCATGTAGGATCGAACTTTACCACATAACATAATGCTGAGTGGGCCGACCCCCAATAGGGTGGTCTAATAACCCTTTGACCCACATGGCCGACCCCCAATAGGGTGGTCTAATAACCCTTTGACCCACATGACTTATACAGGGCCGAACCCAAATAAGGTGGTCTAATAACCCATCAAGTATAAGTTACGACACTTACAATATAAATGATGACACTTCCTTATAGAGGAATAATACCATCTCTATAGGAATACAATATACATATATGTGAAATACATTCCGAAGTTACATATACATCAACACTCCCTCTTAACTAGGAAGGTATTTCTCAGCACAGTTCTTCTAGCACAAGTCATCTTCTCTGGATCATCGTCACTGGATAATCGTCATCGAGTCATCATCATCGTCACTGCTGCTGCTATCTCAATCAATCTCTGAATCTACTCGTCATAGGAAGTTCTACAGAGCCAGTCCTTTTTCATACTGGATGTAGGCCCACCACCTGCAGGTATTCATCATCACTGTCCATACTGTGGAATCCTCAGGACTTATTACGTGCGTCACAAAACCTCGAAAGAGCATCCCAGGCTGTTACGAGCACACAGCTCTACCTATATGATCTCCCAGGGCACCGAATTACATGTGACCTCACCACAAAACCTCGCAAGAGCATCCCAGGCTGTTACGAGCACACAGCTCTACCTATAGGATCTCCCAGGGCAACGAATTACATGTGGTCATGGCAAAACCTCGCAAGAGCATCCCAGGACTGATTACGGGCACACAGCCCAACCTATCGGATCTCCCAGGGAAACGAATTACATGCCATAGGACAAAACCTCGAAAGAGCATCTGCCAAATATCCCAGGGAACCGAATTACATTCCATAGGCAAAACCTCGAAAGACTATCTGCAGATCTCCCAGGGCACCGAATTACATGTCCTCCCAGAGCAAAACCTCGAAAGAGCATTTGCCAGATGTCCCAGGGCACCGAATTACATGCCATAGGCAAAACCTCGAAAGACCATCTGCAAATCTCCCAAGGCACCGGATTACATGCTCATCTGCACAACCTGATCCACGGCCACAAAGTATCAACCTGATACTCACCATACATCATCCTGATCATCATCACTGCAACGTCCTGCTGCATGTCATCTGGAGCAACATCCTGAAGCTCGTCATCTATGATCATCCTGATCATCTCTGCAACATCCTGCTGCATGTTATCTGGAGCAACATCCTGAAGCTCGTCATCTATGATCATCCTGATCATCACTGCAACATCCTGCTGCATGATCCACCTGATCATCAATGCATCTACCTGATGCATACCAAGTATCTACCTGATACATATCATCATACATGATCCTCCTGATCATCAATGTATCCACCTGATACAAATACATGATACATATCATCATACATGATCCTCCTGATCATCAATGTATCACCTGATACAAATACATGATACATATCATCATACATGATCCTCCTGATCATCAATGTATCCACCTGATACAAATACATGATACATATCATCATACATGATCCTCCTGATCATCAATGCATCTACCTGATGCATACCAAGTATCTACCTGATACATATCATCATACATGATCCTCCTGATCATCAATGTATCCACCTGATACAAATACAAATACATGATACATATCACCATACATGATCCACCTGATCATACAATGTATCCACCTGATACATATACAGATACGTGGTCCAAGCATCCAACATGATGCATATACAAAATACGTACACATGATCCAACTGATCATATCCAGCATCCAACATGATGCATACATACATAGATGATCCAACTGATCATATCCAGCATCCAACATGATGCGTACATACATACATAAAAATGATCCAACTGATCATATCAAGCAGAAACCAGAACATCATCTTGATGCTCATCATCCAGCGCTTACATCCACAGCCATGTGAAGGATCCTCCTTCCAACATGCTTGGAATGGCTTCAGCAAATGTGTCCATCACTTCTTCCTCGAAGTGTCCTCGATCTGAAGAACGCCAAGCCTCTCTCTGAAGTACTCGAACTTCACTCTGGCTAGTGGCTTCGTCAGCACATCTGCAATTTGCTCGTCCGTCGCAACATACAGGAGCTTCACAGCTCCTCTCTGCACCATATCCCTGATATAGTGATATTTGATCTCTATGTGTTTCGACCTGTCATGAAACACTGGGTTCTCGGACAGCTTCACACAACTCTGGTTATCACAGAAGATACCAGTAGCCTCCAACGGGAGATCAAATAACTCAGACAGTAGCTTCCGTAGCCATATTGCCTCGCAACTAGTTGAGCAGGCTGCAACATACTCTGCCTCAGCTGTACTCAGTGCTACGCAGGACTGCTTCCTGCTAAACCAAGAGATCACACCTGATCCCATACTGAAGCAGCACCCAGATGTGCTCTTCCTATCTGCAGCACTGCCAGCCCAATCTGAATCAACATAACCCTGTAGGTTAAACTTTTGATTCGCTTCATACTTGAGCCCATAATCCACTGTACCCTTCAGGTACCTCAGGACATGCTTTACAGCAACCAGGTGAACACTCCTCGGATCCGTCAGGAACTGGCTCAATGTGTTCACCGCAAAGCAAATGTCTGGTCTCGTGTTCGTTAGGTACATCAAGGACCCAATCATCTGGCGATACATAGAGACATCAACTAGCTCAAATGAAGCATCACATAGAAGCTTCAGATTCGATGCCATAGGTGTGGCCATGGCCCTGCAATCCATCATCCCGAACCTCTTTAGGATCTCTACTGCATACTTCCCTTGTCCAAGGAAGATTCCATCTGCACTCTGCCACACCTCCATGGCAAAAAACAAATAGTGCATCATCCCCAAGTTCTTCAACTCGAACTCGGCAGTAAGCTTCCGCTGCATGTCGGCAATCAATCTATCTTCACCTGTAACAAACAGGTTATCCGCATACAAAAGTAGTATCACTGGATTGCCTTCCTCAACCTTGTAGTAAAGGTTGGAATCCACTTTACTCTTGGTAAAGCACAAACTGGATAGAAAGCTGTTTATCCTACCATACCAAGTTCTGCACACATATATGACTACACCATGCTGTCTTGAAATCCATCTGGTGCATCTTCTATTTCATCACTTTTATATTTCTCAATGCTGCCATCTGCAACATGCTTGATCTGATAGATCCATTTGGAAGTCATAACAAACTTCCCTTCACGTCTTGGGACTACATCCCAAACATCATTCTTCATGATCGACGGATCATGGCATTCCATTTCTTCATCCCAGATCCTGGGAACTTCAATCTCTTCAATAGATATCTTTGTCGCTGGAACAAATGTTGTAGTTCTTCTTTTGTAGGAGATGGCATACGATCTTTCCTACACAACAAGTTAAATTGCATGATCAGAAAACATCTCATAGTTTTCAGAACAAATTCTTACACATAAAGAAATATGTCATACAATCATGCAATTATCTTTGCCAATGCTTCAATACAACATTTATCCATATCCCGTAACTTTCTAGATGCCTTCCAATCTCTACCAGAACATTGTTAAGAGTGTGCACAACTCCCAACATGTCAGCAAAGAGGTTTCATTCTAGATAAGTAGCAATGGAATGTTGTACAATGCCATAGGCCACTTACCCATGTATATTAGTAGTATACTGTTCATCAATGTAACTATTCTAATATGCACAATACATATCCTAAGTCTAGGAACATGAGCATATACATCATTGAACAATTTTACTTAAACAAACAAATATGCAAGAAATGATAATTAAAATACTTATCTTTGTTTGTTCGTTGGGTGGACTCCCTCTGAGTCTTTGCTTCCTTGCAGGAGATGCCGGAGTCCTAATCTGAAGTAGCTTCTTCTACACCTTTCTATTGTGGAATGTAGAAAGATGGTCAACTCCCTCTGAATATTTGCATCCTTTCATAAACCACTGGAGTGTACTCCCTTTTGATCTTTGCTCCCTGAATTACCTGTCCTTGAACTTATATACATTCTCGATCCCTATGCATTCTTGTTAGCATCACCATTGTGTTATCCTCTAGGTCTAATATAAAATCATACATTCATTAGTATACTATTAAAACACAATAATCTCAAGCATGTATAGTCATGATCATTTCAAACAGAAATAATAAGCATTATCATTCAAGTTTTATGTAGGATTCTTATGGTTAGTCCAATCATAAGAAGCATAACATGTCTAAACCTATAATTACTCAAACCTATGACTCTTTAGTTGAATCATCAATCAAGATAAGAGATATAATATGCATAAAACCTGTGATTATTTAAACCTATACCTTCATGATTCTTCTGGTTAGTCATATCATCAATTATGGTAAGAAACATAATATTCATACAACCATGATTATTCAAACCTATGACTTCATGAATAATCATTATCAACAATAGTATAAGATCCTAACACAAGGTAGGATTCTAGCTTGATATAGGAAAAACATACCTGGATTAGCATGCTAGTTAGTTATGTCTAACATACTCACATGATGTCTTCTTGTTCTTCTTCAATGACTTGTGCTAGTAACCTGTATATCTCATAGGTTAGCCATTATAAAACCAAGTTATACATACCTCGTAAATGGATCTTCTATGAGATCCATGACAATGGATGAGTCTTTATCCTCATGTCATCATGATCATATGTTCTTGAACTGGAACATGATTTGTCTTTCTTGGTGTACCTTTCATGTTAGTAGACAACATAAACCTCATACAACACCATAATGCATTAGTACAATCATAAGTGTCAACACCCTAACCAATGAATATCTTCTATCATGCATTCATAATTTTGTTAAGGTGATACGACAAATCTAAAATCAAGATTGTACTAACCATAATAACATGAAGAAAAACATACCATAAACTTAATCATGAACAAATATCAAAACATACCTCGATGAGTCATACCTGTCGAGATCGCTTGTAATCTCCTTATGTAAAGCCTCATCTCCCTCTGCAACAGGAACTTCTTCACTCATGCAGATGATCAACCCATCTTCTTCTAGGATTAACCCAATCCACTTGATTTGCAAGAACTGGACCTGGAGCTGGATATGGGTTTGTCAGAGAAACCCCAAAAATTCAAACTTTGAATTTCAAACTTCCGAAAGGATAGAAATATGCGCCTTGATGAGCTGATCAAACTGGTATATTCAGAATTTGAAAACTGCAAAGTTTCACTCCTCAATTTTTCCTTTGAAACTTCCGGATTCACTGGACATGACCCTAAACTGGGGTTTGATGAAGCCCACTCTTCTTCCCAATCAAAATGTTTGATCCAAATCTCTAAGCTTCTATTTTTCTGAGGAGCTTCCATCCGTGGTCACAGATTTCAAAAATTCCCATTTTTACAGAAGCCCTAATTTTCCACTTTTCTGATCAAAGTCCCGAACTAGGGTCTAATCAAGCCCGGCCTTCTGCCCAACCAAAAATTCTGATCTTGGTCTCTAAATTTCTATTTTGATGAGTAGCATCCAGCCATGGTCTCCAATTACAAAATTCCAACTTTCTCCAAAGCCCTAAATTCCGGAAGCCATGAATGAAGGTACTCAAAAATAATTTTGTTTTTACAGAAATATGTACCTGATTGTTTCTGGTGTAACTCCAAACTTTTCGATTCACAAGGTCTGAAAAAGTTTCCTGAGATAGCCTAACCTGTTATCTTTCCATCCTAATAGGTCTGACCTCAATTGGATTCTCTGAGAGAGAGTTATGCCAAATGTCGCAACGTGACCTGTTTTGGGATAAAACAGGAGAGCGAACTTGTACGGCGTGCCACGTGTCACTGTTTTAACTTCGGCCTCTGAAAACGTTTCCTGAGATATCTCGGCCTGTTACCTTTCCATCCTGACAGGTCGGACCTCAATTGGACTCTCTGAGAGAGAGTTATTCCAAATGTCGCAACATGACCTGTTTATGGGATAATACAGGAGAGCGCACTTGTACGGAGTTCCACGTGTCACTGGTTCAACTTCGGCCTCTGAAAAAGTTTTTTGAGATAGTACAGAATGTGTACTACATGTCACTTTTTACGAAATTTCATTTGGATCTTCCTATCCCAAGATATGACCTTTTTTTCAAGGTCACCTGATTTTGACTCAGATCTGGAAGAGGCAGAAACCCTATATTGTACAGATCATAAATCACAAAGTACAACGAATTAGAGGTTTTCCTTTGGACACAAGGTACCTGGAGATTTAATCTTCGTGCTGTAACAATTTCAGATCCGAAAACTTCTCCAAAACGTATTTATAGCGAAAGTTCTGCGATGACTGGTTTTTGCTATATCAAGCCCTAGCATCGTAAGTGCAACAAGTGTCATACATGCCATATCATGCCTTCTTTCAGGCTAGCTCTGATACCATGTTAAATTTTCTGAATTTAATTCAATATGATCTAGGATCTTAACTGAGAGAACAACATGTACAGCATATCTACAGCATATCAATCATGGAGACAATAATGCAAGCACACAAGAGACACAAAGATTTACTTGGGGAAAACCATAAAGGTGAAAAACCCCAATAACTTCCTCAGAGATAGATAGAGCAATGATACAACCAACCAAGAGAGATAGACACAACCTAGCAGCAGATCCTCCTCCTCCATAAGTGCGCCACTCCTCCTTGAGTGCATGTGTGAGAAGTGAGTGAGCAAATAGAGTGCCTCCCGCACTCTATTTATACTTGACTTGACTTGCCTTTTTACCTAACTCATGTAGGCTCGAACTTTACCACATAACATAATGCTGAGTGGGCCGACCCCCAATAGGGTGTTCTAATAACCCTTTGACCCACATGGCCGACCCCCAATAGGGTGGTCTAATAACCCTTTGACCCACATGACTTATACAGGGCCGACCCCAAATAAGGTGGTCTAATAACCCATCAAGTATAAGTTACGACACTTACAATATAAATGACGACACTTCCTTATAGAGGAATAATACCATCTCTATAGGAATACAATATACATATATGTGAAATACATTCCGAAGTTACATATACATCAACACATGCGATGAAGCTCCCAATGTCTGGTCTACAATGCCTATAGCTAGTTTGATGGAATCCATATTTGCACCTAATGCAAAGGTCTCTATGTAAACTATCTTATGAACCTATGAGATGCCTTTAGCTACAAGCTGATATTTGTATTTTCAAACAAGAAATCTATAGTCATATTTGTTTGATATACCCACCTACAGCAAACAAGCTTCCTACCATGAGGAAATTGAACCAACTCCCAAGTTTGATTCCAAATGAGGGAATCATATTCCTCATACATGGAAGCCTCCCAATATGGATTTAATATAACATCTAGATAATACTAAGGATTTGATGTGGATATCATGTAGCAATGAATATGCATCAATTTATTTGTAGCAAAGAGTGTTTGTGGATCACCCTAAAACTGTGATCTAGTCCTTTGTGTATCCTTTGGATCACCCACTAAATCTCTTGCTTCATTTAGATCATGTTGTGCCCAAATTGGTATCTATGTTGGATCTGCAATGAATTTCTCATCTAATTCACTTGTTTCCCCATCATCATATGAAATATGATGTGAATCAAATGTTTGATCAAAATCTAAAAGATTTGCATCAACTAGAACTAGTGGATCTACAATGGGTTCCTCCTAAAGTGCATGCATGGGGTCTTCTTCGAATTTAACACTTCCTTCAAAGAAGAGTTTTTTTTTGTAAGAGGGTTTAACAACCTATACCTATTAACACATAGATAAACAAAAAATATAGACTATTGATGTTGAGGTTCAAGATCCCTCTTCTTCTATGTTAGTATATGTGTCCAAGCACAAGATCCAAAAACCCAAAAATGTGTGACTTCTAGTTTCTTACCGGTCCAAGACTTAAAAGGGGTGACTCCCTTCAAAGATTTGTGAGGATCCATGCTCTTGATGTATTATTCACAATTAATGGATTCTTCCCATAGCTTGGGAGCAAGAGATTTGGATTGAATCATGTAGTTAGTCATTTATTTTAGAGATATGTTCTTCCTCCTAGCTACATTGTTCTACTTAGGTTTATGTGGCATTATGCACTACAATTCAATTCATGTTTCTTAACATAGCTGCTTGACAAGGCTTATTTACAAATTCACCCCTCCCATTAACTATGCATATGATCTTGACTTGAACTTCCTCCATGAATGATTCTATGTTAAAGCCTTGAAGTCTTTGAGGCACTCAAATACTTGGGATTTATATTTCAAAAAATACACCCAAGTAAATCTAGACCAATAATCAAAGATACGTGAAAGATGGAGAAAGGAGTGTTGATATTGATGAGAGGAGTCTGGGCTATAACTTTGTACAAGCTATTGTGAAGAACAAACACCGACGAAAGTGCTAATGTGGTCTTTCCCGATCTCGATAAGTCATATTCTTGTCTAGTTGACTTGAATATGTTGTGGCATTAGTGGATGGGACATATAGGTGAGAAAGTTCTTTATAGTATCCAAAATAAAGGTATGGTCGAAGGCCTCCCTGATTTCTCAGAAGAAGTTGAATTTTGTGAACATTGTATTTATGGTAAACATAGTTGTGTAAGGTTCTCATCTAGTGCTACTAGGGCTAAAGAAACAATGGAGTTAATACATAGTGGTGTGTTTGGACCCATGTCGGTCTCTTCACTAGGAGGATCTCAATATTCCATTTCTTTCATAGATGATTTCTATAGAATGGCATGGTTGTATTTTTTGAGGAAAAAATATGAGGTTTTTGAGAAGTTTCAAGAGTTAAAATATCTTATGGAGAATCAATCTAGTAAAAGGATCAAGGTGCTTAGAACTGATAAAGGAGGATAATTATGTGGAAAAGTGTTTGACTAGTTCTGTAGAAAGCAAGGTAGAGCTCGACAAAACACAAATCCATACATGTCTCAACATAATGGAGTAGTTGAAAGGATGAACAAAACACTAATGGAGAAAGCGAACAACATGCTCAGTGGTGCAGGTGTCACGCAAGAATTTTCGGTAGAGGTAGAAGGCACGACATCCTATCGATGAATTTTTCACCTTCAATGGCTCTAGTCATCAAGACTCCATATGAGGGATGGGATAGTAAACATCCCTCTCTTACACATCTTAGATTGTTTGGGTGTGATTCCTTTGTGCGCATGTCCCAAAGGAGAAAAGAACCAAACTCGAAAACAAGTTGTATAAGAGAATCTTCATCAAGTACAAGGATGGAGTGAAATGGTATAAGCTTTGGAACCTGAGGAAAAGGAAAGAAATTTACAATAGAGATGTGATCTTCATGGAAGTTGGAGGAACTTCCAGGGGTGAAGAAGTTAAAAGAGGAAAGGAATTTGAAAAGCAATAGTTTGAAATAAATGAAAAAAGTCTAGATTTGGGTGAGTCGACTGAATCCAACAAATAGGTGGAACAAGAAACTATGGATGTCAGGAGGTTTGGTCGAGAAAGGAAACAACCAAAAAGGTATATTTCACTTGAATTTCACTATGCTTTTGTGTTATCTTCCATAGTTCATACAATCCAAGGTCGGTAAAGGAAGCGATCGAATCAATAAAGGGAAAATTTTGGAAAAGGGTCATGGAAAAAGAAATAGAGTCCTTGAAGAAGAATGAAACATGGGAGCTAATCATGTTATACCAAATGGAAGGAAACCCATCGACAGTAAGTGGGTGTTCAAGAAAAGGTTGAATGCAGCAGAACAAGTTGAGAAGTATAAGGCTCAATTGGTAGCGAAAGGGTATTCCTAAGTTGAGGGAGTCGACTTTGGTGAAATTTTCGCTCATGTTACTAAGCTAACTTCCATAAGGGTACTAATGTCTTTAGTTGCGGAATTTGATCTTGAGATAGAACAAATGGATGGAAAGACAATATTTCTTCATGGTGATATTGAAGAAGAAATTTATATGAAGTAGCTTGAAGGTTTTATAGTAGATGGAGAAAAAGATATGGTCTGTGATCTCAAGAAGTCTCTCTATAGTCTAAAACAATCGCCCAGGATGTGGTATCAAAAGTTTGACATGTATATCCAACAACTACGGTTTGTGAGAAGTCAAGCTGATCATTGTGTGTATTGGAAGAAAGTTAGTGGTCATTTCATATATGTAGTTTTGTATGTCAATGACATGTTTTTGGTCAGAAATAACATGGATTTGATAAAGGAGTTGAAACTATAGTTATCCTGTAAGTTCAATATGAAGGATCTCAGAGCAACAAACTTCATTCTTGGAATGGAATTCACAAGAGATTGTGTAAGTAGAAGGCTCTAGTTAAGTTAGAGAAAATATGTTGAGGCAGTTCTGAAACTTTTCAATATGTAGGAAAGTAGACTAGTCAAGGTCCCTACTCCTATGGGAGTCAAGATATCAATTGAATAGTGTCCTCAGGTACAAGAATAAATAGAGTACATGTTACGTGTGCCCTATGTTAGTGTTGTAGGTAGTCTAATGTATGTTATGGTATATACATGAACAGATATTGCTCATGCAGTGGGAGTATTGAGAAGGTACATATCAACACTTGGGAAAGAGAACTAGACCATAGTCAAAAGAGTATTCAGGTATCTGTGTGGCAACCTGTTATGGAGGAGAACCCGAGGGAAACAAGGGAATCAATGTATATGATTTTGATGATTCTAGATTATGCGCCAATATGTTATGGAGGATAACATGAGGGAAACAAGGAAATCAATGTATATGGTTTTGTCCATTTTGACTGGGATGGAGATATCAACCATAGGTAGTTAACCAATAGATATGTGTTCAAGATATTTGGTGGAACAATTAGTTGGATGAGTAGAAGGAAGTCATTGTTGCACTGTCGACTAATGAGGATGAATATATGGAAGCTACTCATGCATGTAAGGAAGTTGTTTGGTTGCAGAGACTATGTTCAAATGTTGGGTTTTAACAACATGTTGTTAGGTTGGATTGTGGAAATCAAAGTGTAATATTCCTAGCAAAGAACCCAACATATCATTCAAAAACAAAACACATTGATGTTCAATAAGATTTGTGAGAGAGATGATGGAGAACCAGAAGGTGTTACTAGAGAAGGTATACATAGTGAAGAATGTTGCATACTCATTGACCAAGTTGGTGAGCACAAATAAGTTTTCTTGGTGTAGGGAAATGTCGGGCTTGCTAGCCTTGTGAACTGAAATTCTAAATCTCTTGTTTATGCAAAGAATACAACAAGTGGGAGAATATTGGGAATGTTGTATTATTTGCATGTAAATTGTCTGGCAAAGTTAATAGTTGATTGGAGTGGGAGGCCACAGATGGTAGAAGTCTGGTCAACTACCTGACTGGAATAGTTATTTGGTCGAAGGCAAATGAATAGTCGACAGAAAGTCAAAAGAACAACTAGAAGCTCAACGAGTAATCGACTAAAGTTGACTAGGTGAATTCGACTATAACTGAATAATTAAAAGTGGTTAGGAATTTATGGATTGTCATTAATGAGCATTTGGTTATATTGCATCTATAAATTAGATGTAATGGCTATGCATTGTGAAACTGAAGTAGTGTATTGCATGATCATGTAATGAAGTGCGATTTGTGGTTTATCAAGTCACAATTGCAAACACATGTTTGAGTCTTTGATTAATCGATGAGTGGGAAGCTAACTGGTTTGCTATTTTTCCCCTAGGAGAGGGGTTTCTAGGGTAATTTTCTATATAATGTGTTGTCGTGTTGTGTGCCATTGATTTATGTATATTTTCAAACTTGTTGTAATCACTATTAAGACCCAACATGGAGTGCATGTACACCAACAATACTATCATTTTGAAGAAAACAATACCATCTCACTACCTTATCCTCAAAGGTTCTCACCAACAACCTAATGATAGCATCAAGAGTTGTGATGTCCATAAGTGTCAATGCATCATATAAATTTTGGATATGCTCCTTAGTATTTAGAGTGCAAATACCACTAAACTTAGGAACATGGCACGAACATGGTTGGGTGCATCAACAAGTATGTCATGTAAGGGAGGGGTGAAGGCCAAAGGAGTCCCTAGAATCCATGTCATTTCCATCAAAATTTCAGATGTTGTGAAAACAAAAAGACTTGGTGGGGTAGTTGTTGGAAAAACCTAAGGACTGGTGACTATGGGTGGATTTGTGGAAATATGAGAAAGAAGAAAGGAATAGGGTGACTCTTTTTGTATAATAGGTGTAATTTGTTTTTTGGTTTTTTAGTTGAATGTGTCATGTTAGCTACTACGTTTTGTGACTTTTGGATTCTTGTAACCCTAGGGGTAACTATTTCCTTAGTTTTAGGAGGTTTACAACCTGTTAACTTGCATGGGGTCTTTAAGATAGGTGTTAGTGCAAGGAAAATCACACACTTGACAAGTACAAGGCATAGTTGGTAGATAAAGGTTCTCTTGATGAGAGGGCATTGATTATGAGGATATGTTTTCTCTTACAACAAAGATGAGCACCATTTCAGTAGTTCTAGCCATGTCAACAAAGTGTGGCTTCAAGGTCCATCAGATGG
The DNA here is from genome assembly GCA_027924585.1 of Larix kaempferi. Taxonomy (NCBI): domain Eukaryota; kingdom Viridiplantae; phylum Streptophyta; class Pinopsida; order Pinales; family Pinaceae; genus Larix; species Larix kaempferi. The sequence continues at coordinate 663,802 of BSBM01000327.1, forward strand.
ATGTGAAGAGTGCCTTCCTCAATGAAGATTTGGATGAAGAGGTCTATATGTATCAACCATAGAGATTTGAGGTTTCAAGGAAGGAACATTTTGTTTGCAAATTAAAGAAGGCTCTATATGGCTTGAAGTAGGTACCCAGAGCATGGTACATTAATATTGATAGGTACTTGGTTGAGCAGGGGTTCCAGTGCAGTCTTTCATATGACAACCTATATGCCAAAAGTAGTCGTAATGATGTCATCCTACTAGTCATTTATGTATATGAGATCATTATTGCAGGTAGTGAGGCAAGCATGATTGAACAAATAAAGTCAAACATGAGTAAATATTTTAACATGATTGATTTATGCCTCCTACATTATTATCGGGGTGTAGAAGTTTGGAAAACATGTAGTAGTATTTTTGTCTTACAAATAAAATATGCTAGGACTTTGCTTGACAAGTTTAAAATGAAAAATTGCAAGATCTTATCTACACATATGGATAAAGGGATGGAATTTCAAGTCAAGATTGACTATGAGGTAGTTAATGATTCAATCTATAAGAAGATAGTAGCTTGATATATCTTACAACCACTAGGTCTGATTTGAGTTATGATGTGAGCTTCATATACAAATTCACAATAGCACCAAACGTAGAGCATTAGACTACATCAAAGAGGGTGTTGAGATATGTGAAATAGGTTCTTGACTTTGGAATTCCATACAACAGAACCAAACATCCCAGGTTGTGTGGATATTTAGATTCAAATTGGGCAAGTTGTGTGGATGAAAAAAAAAATCAACTTTTGGATATGTATTCAACCTTGACATAGGTGTAGTCACATGGAAAAGCAAGAAGTAGCAAACAATAGCACTTCCATCAGTAGAATCAAAATATCGAGGAGTACTAGTGAAAGGAGCATGTGAGGTTGTTTGGCTCAAGAGGATGCTTTTAGATATTAAGATGCAATAGATAGAACCAACAAACCTACTCTACAACAATCAAGGGGTGCTAAAACTAGCCAAGAATCTAGTATTCCATGCTTGCACTGAGCATGTTGAGATATATTGCAACTTCATCAGACAACTTGTATAAGATGGAACTATTGTGCTATAGTACTATTCCATAGAGGACCAAACTACAAACATTTTCACCAAGTATTTGGGTCCTGAAAAGCATGTAAAATTTTGGGATAAACTTGGTGTAGTTAATAGACTTACCATTAAGGGAGGGTATTAAAATAAAACTTAGGTTTATATAATGGTCAATTAAATATTAGACTTAGGCATTAATAAATCCACTTATGACTTTAAATGATATTTTGCACTTTTATGTTTTATGTGGCTTTACTGTATTTCTTGTCCTATCCCACATTCGTAAAGGGGATTGGATCAACCTCATTATAACCATATATAAGAAAGTTTTTGCTTTATTATCTATATAATACATTACAACAACTCTTCTGATTTTTTCTTGGTTACTTTATGTGCTTGATTTTTGTGATACGGTCATTACAAAAATCTGTGTTGTCTTCATCATCTAACTATTGTTTCAATTATATTTTATTTTTTACTTGGTTGGATAAGGCTTTAATGGTAGATTTCATTCTAGATCAACTATCTTATGATATCAAGAAAACAACCATAAATGTTAATAAGGTTGAATAAGAAAGAACAAATGGAAATCAACACACTTAAAGCATTAGACAAGAAAATCAATAACTATGTTCAAGTCTAAATGACAAGACTCCAGTAACAATAAGAACTAGAGTGATGGAAAAACAAATCAACGAGGAAAGGAGAAAAGACAAGGCATACCACATAAAGAAGAAACAAGGGACAAGCAAAGCATAATGACCCAAGAAGAGATGGAAAAGACGAAAGACCAATTTGAATTCAATGAAGCAAAAACCAAAGAATAATAGGCATATGACGGTGAATGAATGAAACTATACCCAATAATTCAAAGAAGATTAGCCATGGTTAATAGGACAAGGGATAGAGTGAAATGTGTGAAGATGATGGCTACTTTGTTTATTAATATTTGATCAAGTCTTGGAACAACATGGACACAAGAAATCATGCATAGATATACACATAGAGAACTCCATCAAGTATCCCAAATATGGTATTGGGATTGATGACACTTCACACAAAAAATGATCATAAATATCCTCTCAATATTTGAATTAGATGATGGAAAGCTTAGGTTTTTCAATCTCATGATTATATGAGGGAAATCAGAAGAGTCATAATAAGAGAAGGGAAGAACATAAACACATGAGATAAAACCACATTAAAACCCATTTTGATGAAAATATGGATACCCTAGAAATTGCCATTGTAATCCTAAGGGCAGGAGACAAACCAAGTTTTCTCAAGGTGGAAGTGGATACCAATTTGTATTGCAACAACAAAATAATCATTGAATGCAGTGAGGGAAATCTTTGGAGTATCATATCAGATGCTCAATAAGAACTATCAAAACATCCAAGTTGAAGTCAAGTAGAAGGATAAGAGAATAAAATATCCAAAGCATGCATTAGTTAACATCCTAGGAATCAAGCATTAGTTAACATCCTAGAAATCAATAGGATTATGTTCCCAACAATATATGTTTTGAAGGGTATCTATAAGAATGACCAAATCAAATACCACATATAGTTATTGATAAGAAGGTTGGGTTGTGAAAGAGATCATTACAAAATCTCCATGGCACATCACATCATAAGATTAAGTTACTTTTTTGGGTGGAATAAGTATGGAATTAAAAACTAATAGTCAATATAGGGGTGCACATATTTCTAGATCTTGGAGAGAAAGCTCAAAACTAGTTAATGCTAACTGGTTGAGCTCTACCAAAAATTGTAGAGAGTAAATCTCAATAAACATGATGTAGACATATTTGAAATTGTAAGGAGAATATTTTAGGCCTAAGATGATAAAATGAATGCAATCGAAGAGGAATTGTATTAGTGGAGAAACTAAATAACCTACAAAGTATAAGGGGTTTCTAAAATGTAGGTGCAAATGGGAATTGTATTATTGGCAAGCTAAAGAAGTACAATGATTATGTGCTACAAAATCCGCTTAGTTGTATTTAAATGATCAACTAGGGTGCATAGGGTATTGAGGTGATGTGCACTATTTATGCAACCTCCTAGGTTTCAAATGTTGTTGAATTAAAATGCAATGCTAATTCTAATGTCATGGAGCTAAATGCTACTAAAAGCATGTAACTACTACCAAATTAACCAATTGCAAGTAACTCACTGATATACTTCAAATATCTACAAAATTGGTTAGTTCAATAAATACTATGCTCAAGGATGGTAACGCTTAAGGTTTTCAAAGGATAAATTAAAGACCCATAAAAATATGAGTTAAATAATCCAATTCTATGGCTAATCATACCCTACAACTAAGGGATTTCATGGCCCCTATGCAAAAAAAACAAGAAGAGCAAGACCACTAATCTTCCTTTTCTAATTGTCCTTCCTCTTATGTAATGTTGAAATATTAATCAATTGTTGTGGTTGTTGGCCATCATTCCTTGGTTGTTGTTTCATTATGTGGGTACGCTTCTGCATTTTCCTCTTTCTATGCTCGCCTTCGCTTTTGTCTCTATTTCCTTTTATGTTTGCTCCTTTTCTTGTTGCTCCATATCTATCTATGCTTATAGCTATTGAATATTAGTTACCCCAACAATTAGGGGTATCAATTGTCCTTCATGCCCAATATCCATTTCAACATCCCTTTGTTTTTCCAGACAAACATCTCTAAACTCACAAGAAATAAAGTGGATGATGGAATCCTTTGGATGATAACTTGAAATATTAACTATCTCTTTCCATCACATCCTGTCAGTAATATGGATTGTGATGCATCAAGAGTGAGAACCTAAATTTCAAGCCCATCTAGTGAAATGTGATGAGTTGAATACCTTCAATTTACAACTCATATTGAAATAGAGTTGTCTTGAGTCTAAGAAATGTATGAGGCTCTCTCCTCTACAACCTCGCTAGAAGTGTTATCCGTAATGTCTTGATACTCTTCAACTACTCATTCCTAAATGTTTTTATCATTTTTCTATGTATATAGAGGTTACTTATAGTTTCTTGATCCTCTCTAGTATATACAATGCAATAGGATTCATTAATACCCTCACATGATTCATCCAAACCTCTACAAGTTTGATGCGCTCACTTCTTATCATTAGCTCAACTTCTATCTCATTGATCCTATATTTCTTCATGTCCTCGTATATGTTCTACGCGTTATGTAGCCTAATGACTCTTAGTTGCACATTCCCAACATATGGGTTTGGAGACCATCTCAATAGTTGAGGAAGTACACAATAATGCACATAGAATTCACAGTGAGTTATATCTCTCTAGGTTTTGTGGAAATAAACTGCATAGAAATTCCACAATTGTGGATATCCAAGGGAAGATAAAAAAAATCCTCCCAATTAATAATTTGCACCATTATTTTTTAGATATAAAACATACACTCCAGCCAATAGTCTACAAGATAGCATTTCACCTGCATACTCCACAACTTGCTTGCACATCATTGTCAATCTAATCACTTCATCAACTTTATTCTCAGTTTCCTCTAGTTATTTCACCATCTCAATGTTTAATCCAACATTCTCATCACTAAGCTCTCTAAATTATGAGAATACTTCTAGTTATTTCAACATCTCAATGTTTAATCCAACATTCTCATCACTAAGCTCTCTAAATTATGAGAATACTTTATGAAAGCTAAATAAATGTTTTTAGTTAACAAATTAACTGCCTATTGGTGCTCATTGATAAAAATATCTCCTTGGCCTTATGCCTCAACAACTACCTTCTAGTTAGTGGCTTTAGCCTTATAAATATGAAGAGGTTTCATAAGATGTTTATTATTTTGATCTTGACAATTGTAGGCTCACATTTGTTCAATCATCCACCCATATTGTTGGCAACTTATGTTTCAATAGTTTTGAGGAGAAATCAAATATACATATGCAAGTGTCATCCTAACCCTTTCAAAAAGACATAGTGAATATACATTCATCTTATACAAATACTACATAATTTATTGTTCTACTAATAATATCTTCATCAAAGTTTTACATCAAATATCTTTATTTATACTTAAAGTTTTACAAAAATATAATTAAAAAAAATCTTTAATTTAATTCCCAAGTGTTTCCTTTCTTTACACAACATGCAGCAATAAGATTAACCATGGATAAAAAGGGTTCTCGCTGGACAGATATGACCATCTATTTATTCAGTCATTTCCATTACTCCCATATACAAACCTGAGAACCTCTTTGTACCAGAGCTTAGGGTTTTCATTGAATTCCTTTTGGACTTATTGGAAGAAAAGTAAAATGAGCTTTAGCGTTTTAGGTCCCGGAAGGGAATCATATATGCATTGCCATGTCTCTATTATTTGGCCTCTAAAACCTTTAAATGTTTCTTCAGGACTATATATAAGCTATAGTTTGAAGTATATAATAATTTGTGTAATTTTTTAAATTGATATTTTTCAAAAACATTATTGGTTGAAAGACCCTGACTTCATCCTCGATTCTCCCTTCCCAGAGGGAGCGGCGGGATGATGTCACTCATACTAGTTCACATTGATAAATTTAATGCAAATAGAGCATTGATAAATTTAATGCAGACAGAGGTTTACATTAGACGAAGGGGGTTTTATTTTGTCAGTGTCTCTGTCTTGCTTGTGCAGGCTGCCATAAACACTCTCCCTACGTTAGGTGCATCAATTTGTCTGCTAGTTAAAGCATTGCATGCATGCAGGAGCTTTGCCATGTGTTGTATCATCCAGAAACGTGGCAATGTTGTATCGTTGTCCAAGGCACATTTGAAAAAAAACATTGTTGGCACAGCTGCTCCAATCTTTAAATTTGCTCTTTGGATTCCTCAAGTCTAAGATCAATGATTAAATCTCGTTGCTTCCTACCGCTCTTTGCCTCATCGGTTTCTTGCCTTGCCTAGCCATTTAATGTTTCCTATCTTCTTACTTTATAGCCTCGACCTCGGCTACAGAATAGAGTAGCCATTTCCTGTTTCTTGCAATCTGTTGGGCGGGCTCTAGCACTTCAGGTAGGTGGGAGAGCACATTGGTGAAACAGTCTGCTAGTTTTTTGTGAGCCTTAGTAAGTTCTGCATGCACCTCCGCTTCTCTCACACATGCTTCCCCCACTTGTTTTCTCATTCATTCCAGCCCTGTATATTGTATTTTTATGATCCTTATTGCTTACAAATCTTAGTTGTGTCGGTCACAAACTGGTTCAACAGCTTCTTTTATTTTTGGGGACTCTCTGGTAGATGCAGGAAGCAATGACTATATTTTCTCTTCTTTCGAAGGTTGATAATGCACCCAATTGAATAGATTTCGTTGCTTCTAGTGGCCTGCCTAATGGCCGATATACTAATGGCAGAACCATCCCTGATATTCTGGGTCAAAAATTGGGAACATAATAATTTTCACCGCCATACTTGGCACCATCTACTAGAGGAGAGATTTTACTTAAGACAGGAGTGAACTATGGATCTGTTAGTGTTACATTTTCGATGCATCCAGGATGCATCCAGCCTGGGGTGAGTTAAGCTCACGTTGGAAGCCATATCACTTGGCTATTTTTAGCAAGTGGCCTGGCCTCTCCATTATTATAAATGGAGACACTTCCTCCTGTATTTATCAATTCAGATCAATAGATCATTTAGTTTTTTCTCTCCTGTAGAAGGGTTTGATCTTGCAGCTCTTGGTAAACCTGTGTTTTTCACATGGTATCAGAGCCATTATGCAAGTCCCTTCTCGGTTTTTTTTTGAGAGAATTTTTTTATCTGTTGTTCAGATCTCTCTTCAGATCACAACCAAACGTTGTTTCTCCTCAAGTAGTGTTCAAAAGCAGCCTGGAGAGTGCGTCTCTATTCCACGGATGGGATTTTGTATCAATTTGCCAGCATAAAAGAAAAAAAAATTCTGATCGCAGTTTTTTTGGGGATCTGCTGTGTTTCTTCGAATTGGGAGTTCTTCATCTGGGAGGACTCTGTATTCAGTGTGAGGGCTCTCCATTTCATCCAGTCTTTCAGTCTATTCTCTCTGCAATCTATACGGAGAGGTGCATTTTTTTTCCCATAAGCCCTGATGGAGGTATTCATCTTCCTGTCAGCCTACACACTATTTGTTTGTGCTTTCTCGTTCATGCCTATTGTGGTGGTGGTATAAACGGTGGCTAACACCCGATTTCGGGATTGATTGCTGGAAGCATTGGGACCATTGTGGGTAAACGTGTGATATCTGCAGCAAGATGCACTTTCTAAATAATTGAGGAGCAGAGGCATATTGCAGCAGGCAGTTGGCTTTCAGGCTTTCAGCCCTCTCAGCATCCAGGTATTTTTTTTTAGTTGTATTGTCACTTTTCGGAGGCTCAGATTTGGATTTTTTTTGTTGCACTTGCGGTTGGGCTATGAGCTCGTAAATGTGAGCTATGGATTCGAGTTTCCCTCCTTGGCGTGGATCTGGTATACTAGTTTCCTTTACTTCTTTTGCATCCTGAAATCATATCTGGTTTCTTTGTATTGTTAATATGGTGGAGTCGAGGGCTTTTGACCTCCTCACACCCCATAATTACCACACTTGGAAGCTAAAGATGCAACAACTGTTGCAATCAAAATGCTTATGGCAGATGCTGGCCGAGGAGCAGCCAACATTCACCGAAGAGATTGAAAAATTCACCTATCGAAATAAGCTGGATGAGGCAATGGGTTTGATCGGGTTTCCTGTTTCTGATAGCCTATTGTTTCACCTTGATGGCTGTAAAACACGAAAGGCAAGCTGGGACAAATTGGCCTCCCTATTTGGTAAAGTCAATGAATTTTGGGCTTTGGAATTATAGACGAAGTTGTCATCTCTTATACCTGATGAACATGCTTCTATTGAAGACTATCTTACCAAATTCAGGTCACTAGTTGTACAATTGAAAGCATGTGGCAAGACTAAAATAGATAGTGAATGCATCTTCCTGATTCTATCCAAGCTAAAGGGTCTGTATCAGGTATTCTCTTCCTCATTTTATTCTACAGTGGATGCACTTGATGACAATTTTAAAATGCCTACTTTCGAGTTATTTTGTGAACGTCTAACAAGAGAACAATCTAAGCTTCGGCAGCTAGATGCACTCTCTAGCTCTCAGGCACTTGTAGCACATACCTCAAAAGGTAAATCCAAAGCTCGTTTTCAAAAGAAGAATAATTATACTCATGATAGTGATCCTCCCGCCAATCCTCAGCAGAAGCCAAAGTCTTCTCGACCCACTTCTAAGTCAAATAGGTCTTCCTCCAAGACATGGAAGAAGAGATCAAATGAAACTTGCAGCTTTTGTGGAAAAGAAGGCCATTCAGAAACCAAGTGCTTCTAGAAACTTGAAGCATTGAATGAAGCTATGAAGAAGCATAATATTTCAGTGTCCAAACCCTCCTCATCTAGTAAAGGGATTGCCTTATCTGCTTGAGCTTCACATTCATCCTCTGGCAACTGGATATTTGACTCAGGAGCATCTCATCATATGACGCATTCTAATGAGTTGCTTCCATCTCCATCTAATTGTAGCATTTCCCAAATTTCCGTGGGAGATTCTTCACAACTTAATGTTCAAGGATCAGGAACTGTGCAGTTAGATGATGGTTGTATCAACAATGTTTTGCTTGTACCTGACATCTCTGCCAATCTGCTCTCCATTTATCAGATCTGCCATTCTGGTGATGGGAAAACAGTTACATTTTCTCCCAATGATTTGGTCATTCATGAACTACACAATGCAGAAGATGTTGTTGCATATGGACAGGCTGATCATAGATCTCGCTTATACAAATTTGTTGGTTTCAAGTCTTCTTATGGTAAATCTTTCATTGCTCATGTTGATTCATTAAGTAGGCTTTGGCATGAAAGATTTGGACACCTTAATTATATGTATCTGCAACAAATGAATTCACAAAAAAATGTTCTTGGGCTTCCTAAAGTTTCATGCACAGATGGAGTTTGTCCAGGATGTGTTCTTGGAAAACAACATCAAGATCCCTTTCCGAAAGGAAAAGCATTGCGTGCTATTGTACCTCTTGAGTTGGTGCATAGTGATCTCATGATCTTTCCAACTTGTTCTTTTTCAGGAGCTAAGTATGCACTCACCTTTATTGATGATTTCTCACACCGATCTTGGGTGTACTTTCTTAAGTACAAAAGTGAAGTCTTCGCCACTTTCAAGACTTTCAAGGCTTTTGTTGAGAAGCAATCTTCTCATTCTATCAAGAATCTGCGCACAGATAATGGGGGGGAGTATGTCAATCAGGCATTCAAAGACTTTTGTAGAGAACAAGGTATTTTGCATCAGCACTCTGTTCCCTACACTCCTCAGCAAAGTGGTGTTGCTGAAAGAAAGAATAGGACATTAAAAGAAATGGCGAATTGCATGATTCATTCCAAGAACATGTCATCCTCCTTCTGGGTCGAAGCAGTGAACTGTGCAAATTACATTCAGAATCGGATGCCTCACAAAGCAGTGTTACAAATGACTCCAGAGGAAGCTTCGAGTCATGCCAAGCCCAATGTCTCTATTTTCAGAGTATTTGGCTGTGCAGCATGGGTAATCATTTTGCATGAAAAACGCAAAGCTATGGAGAAGAAGAGTCAACCACTCATTTTTGTTGGTTATTGTGAAGACATAAAAGGATATCAGTTATTTGAGCATGTCACTAAGGATGTCTTGTTTCGTAGGGCTCTTCGTTTTGATGAGCACTTCAAACATTCATCTGACCTTTCTCTCTCCATAGATTGGCATGTTGGTGCTAATCATGCTGACAGTTTGGTTTTTGAAGACCAAGAGGATGATGAGAATCCCCCTCTTGAAGATGGAAATCAACCAGAAGTGCATCCACCTCCTGCAGTTGAACAACCTGCTCAAGAACAGGAAAGGAGAAGCCTCCGTAAAAGGAAGGTGCCTGAGAGGTTTGGCTATGATGCATCCGATTTCAGTTATTTTGCTCCTGCTCTCAGCAATAATCAACCAGAAACAGTTGGTATATCCCTTATTAGTCATGCCATTTCAGAGGATCCTCAAAAATTTCCAGATGCTGTTGGGATACCTGAATGGGAGGCTTCCATGACCGAGGAGTATTCTTCTTTGATGAAGAATCATACATGGGATCTTGTTCCTCTTCCAAAGGGACGAAAACTAGTTCATTGCAAATGGGTTTATAGGACCAAGTATGCTGCAGATGGTTTTGTTGACAAGCATAAGGCACGACTAGTAGCCAAGGGTTTTTCACAGGTCAAATGTATTGATTACTCCGAGACTTTTGCCCCTGTTGCCAAGATGAACTCCATATGCCTTGTGTTGTCTCTTGCTACCTCACAACACTGGCCTGTGTATCAGATGGATGTGAAGAGTGCTTTTTTGCATGGAGATTTGCAGGAAGAGATCTACATGGATCAACCTCCTAGTTTTGTGCAGGAGACTTCTCTAGTATGCAGGCTTTGATGTTCATTATATGGTCTAAAACAAGCTCCTCGAGCTTGGTATGAGAAGATGGATAGTTTTTTTATCTCTTCAGGATTCCAGTGTTGTCATTCTGATCCTACTGTTTATACTAGAAGTCAGGGCACTGATCTCTTGATTCTAGTTTTGTATGTGGATGACTTAATTGTCACAGGGAGTTCTTCATTCTTGATTCAGAATGTTCAACAGGCATTGATGGAACAATTTGATATGACCGATCTTGGCCTTTTGCACTATTTTCTTGGCCTACAGGTTCTTCAGTCTTCAGAAGGGATCTTCATTTTTCAGCAGAAGTATGCACTTGACCTACTTCATAGATTTGGCATGTCTGATTGTAAGTCAGCACGCACTCCTTTTCAGTCACGCATTAGACTTACTGTTAGTTGCTCATCACCTCGTGTTGATCCATCCTTGTATCGACAATTGGTTGGGAGTTTGTTGTATTTGACTCATACAAGACTAGACATCTCCTTTGCAGTTGGTCTTGTATCTCGGTTCTCTCAAGATCCTCATGAGAGTCATTGGAAGGCAGCTAAGCGCATTCTTAAGTATCTTCAAGGCACTTCCAATTTCGGCATTCAGTACACAGCTGGTTCTTCTCAGCTTAAGGGTTTCATTGATTCTGATTGGACTGGCTCCATTGATGATCGGAAGTCCACATCAGGCTTTGTCTACCGCATTGGTTCTGCTCCTATTGCTTGGTCCTGTAAGAAACAATCAGCAATTGCATTGTCTTCTGCTGAGGCTAAGTACCGTGCTGCAGTTCTTGCCAGTCAAGAAGTCCTTTGGCTTCGACAGCTATTGACAGAGTTTGGCATTCCACAGGATCATCCTACTACTCTTTGGTGTGATAACCAGAGTGCCATACATATCTCTCGCAACCCAGTTGAGCATCAAAGGACCAAGCACATTGAGATCCACATGCACTTCATTCGGCAGCTCATCCAGGATGGTGTTCTCAACTTGGAGTACTTTCCTACTCAAGCGCAAGTGGCAGACATCTTTACTAAACCTCTTGCATCTCCTCGGTTTCTTCAGCTCCGTTCGATGCTTGGGGTGAAGGAAGTTGTCCTTGGGGGGTCATCTTGAGTCCTCCTACCTTCATTTTTTTGTTGCGTTCTCTCTTTTGGGGAGGAGTTTTTTCCCATGAGGTTTTCTCCTTTTCTCCGGTTATGAGAGTAGTTTGTACATGGGTACCTCATCAGGCCTAGTTGCCAGGACCCATCTTTGTTTGTTTTTTGTTTCCTTCCTACGTTTCGCTTATGGGGGGTGTTAGTGTTACATTTTCGATGCATCCAGGGTGCATCCAGCCTAAGGTGAGTTAAGCTCACGTTGGCAGCCATATCACTTGGCTATTTTTAGCAAGTGGCCTGGCCTCTCCATTAGTATAAATGGAGACACTTCCTCCTGTATTTATCAATTCAGATCAATAGATCATTTAGTTTTTTCTCTCCTGTATTTATCCTTTTTGTAAGTAATATAAATTTTGTATATTAGTTCATAGATTTATCTGAACCTGGATCTATTAAGAGTTAGAGGGAGTGCAACTTCTGGACTATTTTTCAATTCGTTCAGTGTGACATTAACTCTGAGAGTGCAATTTCTGGAATATTTTTCAATTCGTTTAATGTGACATTAAACCCTTACAAAATGTACAGAGACTTTAGTGGCAACTTGGAGCTTGGGTAGTAGTCATGCTCCATTCTTAAAAATAGAAGTGTTATTTCTTTCAAATGTTTAAATGCATAGAAGTGCAATTCATTTATTAACAAACACAGATTTATGAGGATTTAGTGGCAGGCATGCTTCAATCTTAAATGCCTACTGCTTGTTCCATGTTCATTTGCTGAACTTCTATAGCATTCAACTAGGCATCTGGCTGTCCCTTGTATAATAGAAAAAGCTATTTACTCTTCAGAAATCTTGTGACAAGTTCTTGACCTAAAATCTTAAAAATATACACGGCTCCATTACAAAAATTGTCGTTAAACAAAAAACCTGTCTCCCCACTAGTTTACCATGTCAACCTCACTTCAATTAAAAATAATAGACAAAAGCACACATCCACCTAGAGTTAAAGTTCTGACATATCCAAGTATTGTAGATCCACCGCCCACAAACCTACATATACCAAGTATTAAATTACGGATATATCCACTAAGTATTGAAGATCCAACTTCACAAACCTACGAAGTTTTATAGATAGCAGTATTCTAGTGTTCCGAAGATCCATCTGCACAAACCTACGAAGTTTTAAATATAGTAGTGGTTTAGGATCTGGATTTTTGTTGCTTATATTTTTCTGATATCTTTCATCTTTAGGATTTGGATTTTTGCTGCTTATATTTTTCTGTTATTTTTCATCTTTGATTTAAAGTAGGTAAATAAAAAATTGAGAACAATTATTTGAAGATCCAAGTGCATAAATCTAGACCTAAGAAGTTTTATATTTCTGGTATTTTTCATCTTTGATTCAAAGTGGGTAAATAAAAAATTGAGAACAATTATTTGAAGATCCACAAATCTAAACCTGAGAAGTTTTAAAGATCATAGTTGTTGAGGATTTGAATTTTTTCTGCTTATATTCTTAGGAATGTTAAATAAAACACTGAAAAGAATTATTGAAATTATAAATATAAGTTATTGATATCTTACAATTCTGATAAAATACTAAAAAGAATTATTGAAATTATAAATATAAGTTATTGATATCCCACAATTCTAGTGCAATATTAATATATAAACACTAAATCCATTTATAAATTCAAAAATACAATTTAAATTAAAAAAAAATTATAATTAACCAAAACAAATTATACAACCAAAAATATCCTTAAAAGTGTTCACTACTTTAAAATATCCCTACCCAAAATTGCCTCTTAAAACAATCATCTTACTCCATTCATATCATTTTTTTATAACAAACGTCATTATATTTTAAAAATTCAATCATTGTCTCAACACAAATGAGGTAACGGCTTCATATAAAATGAACGCATTGAAAAATGTTGGTCCTGCTGTTGATGCAAGAAAGTATATGAGGTCATGTAGACTAAACCCTACATTTCTTAGAATTTTTTGTTTTTTTTAAACAGTATCGTACTTTCATATTATATTTTGAAGATTGGAGGCTCTCAATGGATACACAGCTTGAAAACTATGCTAATACCAGAGAAGAGTTGATCTCCATGTTTGGAACGGAAGGAGCCAAAGAATTTATAAGCACCTCTATTTTCTCTGTGACTATGGGATCTAATGATTTCCTCAACAATTATCTTGTACCCACGAATGTTGCAGAGAGAAAGCACATTACCCCTGAAGAATGGACAAAGCCCTCCCTACATAGGGAAAACAAGCAGAAAAAGTTGTTTGACAGTCTATTGTAATGAATGATTGGTTTCGCTGGAAAAAAATGAATGATTGGTTATAGAATTGATATACATTACTAAGATGTGACCTTAGTGCTTTCATATCAGGTCGGGCAGTATTTGGTTAAACTTTTGTAACATTTGTTAAAATTATAAAGTTTTATAGATATGTTATAGGAACGCTAAAACTAATTTTACTATCTAGTAATTTTTGCTAGTGTGAATGATAGGTCAAGTTTACAAAGTAGATGTTACATCCTTATCTAAAGGAAGATTATATCGACTACAAAGTTGGAATTCTACTTGTTGAATCTACCAGGATTCCATATCTATTTCATTTCAGACTTGTAAGCGATATAAGTGCCCGATAAACGTCCAAATGATAGTTCTTGAAGCTCATTCTTTAGATGTAAGACTAGATGCAAAAACTTACATTTCAACAAATATTTATTCTAATTGCTCAATGTCCTTAATTTTTTGTTTGCTACAAGTGTTATGTCCTGTGTTGAAACTCCTTAGGATCCCTGTTCATATCATACAAAAGTCATATAAAGATTCTTTTGAATCAGTCTGGCCTTTGAAAAAAAAATGCAATCAGATGTTTATGGATTTCCTAATATTTGCTTGTATGGAAGATTAGAGTGTTCTACTATCCTCATAATTATTAAAGAACCTAGCTAAAAAATCCCTCCTTCTGCTTGCACTGTTTACAATATGATTTTGACAAATAACTTTAAAAACCCTACGAAGTCCTGCTAGAAGAATTTTTTATTCAGCTCTAAATAATATAAATTTTCATCTATAATTATGAACAATTCTAAGCTCTCTCGTATTTTCTCCATTCGGATTTTTTTCCATTATAAAATACCACATCACTGGAACAATCTCAGAGTCCATATATTCACACTAAATTTTTTTATAAAGCTTGTATATCCCTGCGTCCGGTGATAGGTGTGGGAAGCCATGCTTGTGCTAATGCTTTCCTTATTCATATTAACTACGCCGTAGCTTTTGATCCTAGCATTGAAAAAGCTTAGACAGAAATAAAATAGATTGCACGCACAGAAAATGGACGTAGTACAACACTGCGGACTTGTTTGCATTAGATGGTATAAGTATTACAAAATTGGCAGTTCAATTGGAGAGACGGTTAACAAACTGTTGTATAACTATGTAACTGTTAATACTTAACTAACAACTAAGACCTACGAGATTATTATTTCTAACAAGTATTACATCAATCAAATGGCCTCTATTAACATATCGGTGCCCTCGGTTTGAAAGAGAAGGGAATCTTCAGCTGTTAGCACAATTTAGGAAATTTCCAGACTTTAGTATGTACAATACCTTTAGTTTCAAGACTAAACATGGTTGTCGTACTGATTCTGAAGATATGAAATCCGTTTTGAAAAAAGGTGAAGATGGAAACTACAGGTGGGAAGTGTTCATAAAATAAAAGGAGTTAATTTGTAATTATTCCACTCTTTCTGATACCTAATGCTCTGTGTTTGTTATTGGATGTCGGGTGACAAATAAACGGAATCATTGCCTGCAAGCTCAGATTACATAGACAATACAGGTAAAGATGAACACCAGACTATAATTATAGTTATGTTTTATGTTTAAAACTCCGGAGTATGATGAACAGTGACTTAAGGATACCCCAATTTTAATGGGTAAACTTTTTCACTCTAAAAATCGTCAAATTATTATATCAACTATATAAAATCCTTAGAAATTAAAATAAGTTTAGAAAAATATCGCCAAATATTTTATAGTTGACATTTTAGGAATTGGTAAGATTCGCCAAGGTTTATACACTTTTAAATAAGTGTGAGTCCTTAAAATTAATGTTTTCATTCTACATAAATTTATTTTGAATAAAGAGTGTCTCACAAAACTATAAAAAAATGATCGCTTCACTCTATAATTGCTATTCAATGTTGATAGGAATGCCTTTTTAAATTTTTCTTCATTTTACTACACTTCTTTTAAATCTAAAATCATTATTCCAAATCATAAAGATTGAAAAACTTCAATTTTTAAAAATATCAATAATATATAGATAATATCAATTTAGGTTAAAAACAAATAATATCAATTTAAGTTAATAACAAGTATCAGCGCAAAAAAATGTATGAAATCAAAATGAAAACCCTAAATTTTAATAAATACAAGAGATAACTTCTCTAGGGTTACATACTTTCACTTTGTAGTAAATGCAAAATATGTAATTGTTATTTATTAGATATTTATAACACTTGAAATCAAAAAGAGGGTATCATATGCATTGTCATTACATAGCAATTCACATATTTTCATTTGTTTAAATTTTAGGGTTCATTGATTCTCTCCCTTCAAACCTTTCCCATAATTATTGGGCTCTTTTAATTCTTTTATGCGAATGTGTGGCTTCTGGTTAGGTATTGTTAATAGTAGTTTTTCCCCTAAAACAACAAACTAGCACATGATAAAGTTCAATACTCATTTGGAAAAAATAAACTAGTACATGATAAACTTTAATTACAACTAAGAATTGAAATTTTATGTTAATCTTACTTAACACGTCTTGCTATAGCAATTGCTCTTTCTCTTTCTCACAAGAGCAGATGGCAATGTCGGGGACATTGCCACCTCGTGGCTCTTGTTGGCCATATATATGCAAAGTGTATATTATGTGCAACTTGACAAATGTGTAATGAATATATATGGAGTCACATTCTACGAGAATCCATTGACACCACAAGATGTTGACATACTGACAACGTAAGAATGAATTATAGTCAAAAGGAAAATGTAAATATATGGGACTACAGTTCCACCACCATCCATTGAAAAGACAGAAAAGAAAAATGAATAGATACCACTCAGTACAAGATGTTCATTTGATAGAGTGAAAAGAAATATGTAAATATTAATGTACTACAATTCCACCACTATCTATTCAAAAGACAAGATGAGTAGACATCACTCATGAGAAGATGCTCATTTGATAGATAGGGTCAAAAGGAAAATGTAAATGTATATGGACTACAATTTCATCACTATTATTTCAAAAGACAAATGAATAAACACCACTCGTAAAAAAGATGCTCATCTGATAGAGTCAAAGAAAATGTAAATGTTTATGGACTACAATTCCACCACCGTCTATTCAAAAAGGAGTAGTGTAACCATTATACAATTTGGACCATTTATGGTTATCGTCACCAAAATCCCACTATACGATCTTTGGTCAAATTGAAAATTTTCATTACTGAAATTATATGAAAATAGATAAATAAACACCAAGATCCTTGTTTGATAGAGTTAGAAGAAAGATGTAAATGTACATGTAATACAATTTCACCACCATCCATTGAAAAGATAAATGAATATACATCAGTTATGACAAGGTGTTCGTTTGATATGATAGATAGAGTTAAGAGAAAAATATAAATGTATATGGACTACAATTTTACCGTTATCTATTCAATTCAAAAGGAAAATGAATAGACATCATTTAAGGACAAGATGCTCATTTGACATAGCGACGGTTCAATTCAAAAGACAAATGAATGGACATCATTCAAGGACAAGATGCTCATTTGGCAGAGTGACAATTCAATTCAAAAGACAAATGAATAGACATCATTCAAGGACAAGATGCTCATTTGACAAAATGACAAGATGCTCATTTGACAAAACGACAAGATGCTCATTTGACAGAGTTAGAGGAAATATGTAATTGTTTATGTATTATGATTCCACTACCATCTATTCAAAATAAAAAATGAATAGACCACTCATGACAAGATGCTTGTTTGATAAAGAGTCATAAGGAAAATGCCAATGTATATGGACTACAATTCCACCACCATCCTCAAAAGAAAAAAATGAATAGACACAACTCACAAACAAGATGCTCATTTGATAGAGTTTGAGGAAATATGTAAATGTTTATAGACTACAATTCCACCACCATCCAGATGAATCCACACCACTCATGACAAGATGCTTTGATAGATAGAGTCAAAAGAAAAATGTAAATGTATATGGACTACACCACCATCCATTGAAAAGACAAATGAATAGATACCACTCATGGACAATATGCTCATTTGACAGAGTGAGAGGAAATATGTAACTATTAATGTACTACAATTCCACCACCATTCATTCAAAAGACAAGATGAATAGACACCACTCATGAGAAGATGCTCATTTGATAGATAGGGTCAAAAGGAAAATGCAAATGTATATGGACTACAATTCCATCACCATTCTTTCAAAAGACAATTGAATAAACACCACTCTTAGACAAGATGCTCATTTGATAGAGTCAGAGGAAATGTAAATGTTTATGGACTACAATTCCACCACCATCGATTCGAAAGAGTAGTGTAACCATTATACAATTTGGACCATTTCTAGTTATCATCACCAAAATGCCATTATACAATCATTGGTCAAATTGCAAATTTTCATTACTAAAATATATTTTTGAATGCATAAATGGATTCAACACCCTAAAATACCCCTATTGCAACCATATTGTGCATTCTCAAGAAATGATTTCTTCATTTTTAGCAAGTATTTTAAATTATTGACTAGATTTTTAGCAAGTGACAAAAATGGTCAAAAAAATATAGTCGAAAAAAGTTCAAATCATCCAACATTTAGACTATGTATTCAAAAGACAAGATGAATAGACACCACTCACAGACAAGATGAACATTTAACAGAAGTGGAAGAAAAATGTAAATGTATATGATATACAATTCCACCACCATCCATTCAAAAGACAAGATGAATATACATCACTCACAATCAAGAATCTAATCATTTAACAAAGTTAAAAGAAAAATATAAATGTATATGAATTATAGTTCCACCACCATCCATTCAAAAAAATAACATAAATAAACACGACTCATGGACAAGATACTCATTTTACATAGTCACAAAGGAAATGTAAATGTATATAGATTAAGATTTCATCATTATTATTTATTAAAAAAATGAATAAACACTTTTTCAAAAAAAACTACTTGATTCACAAAACAAAATAAAATAAAATATATATATATATGATTGTAAACTACAATTCGACCATCATCCAAATGAATAGACACCACACCACTCAGAGATAAAATGTTCAAACTCATGTATTTAAAAAAAAATTCAATCGAATGAACACCAATGCTCTTTAGGAGTGCTTAGTTCTCTTTTATGTTCACACCAAGTCTCAAACAAATAATGGGAAGTAACTAGTTCACATTTTATGTTCCCACCATCACTCAAAATCTATACTCCAAATAAAAGAATTGAATGGACACCTTTTCTTTGTGGGAGCAACTGATTGTCTTTTATAATCGTACCAATAAGAGACAATATGCGCAAACAACATTATCTTTTAATAAAATTTAATGAGCGCAACTACTAATATTTTCTCGTTCCTCGTTAACTTTTATATACCCCTTCAAAAATGTTTTTATCATAAAAACATGGTTGTTTTTTATAAAAGAAAACATGGTTGAGAAATTTAAAATAGGTAAAGATATCATTATGTTTATTTAAAAGTATTTAAATTATTTTGAATAAAAAGGAAAAGTGAATAGGTTATATTTTTTTTATTTCGAAATAAAATTTAATTTTTATTTAATTAGTTAAGAGTTTGATTTTTTCTTAACAATTAAATACTGTATTTAGTAGGAATAACAAAAGTGACACTCTTATCCTTTATGGAGCCACAAGGAATTATTTCAAATAGCATAGTTTTCATTAATAATAATGACTCATCACCTCACATTCCCGCATAAGAGCCATCTAAGTGAGGTGTTCTTCAATACTATTGGGATTGGCTAAACATAATGTCACCAATTCTTTCACTTGTCTTTTGTTTTTTGGAAATATAATAAATGTGAATACAATTTGCATGAAACTTGGGAGTTATTGGGATTAATAAGAACACTTACTATTTTTTTTATTTTTTATTTTTTGAAAAAAAACCATAATTTTACTTCATCTTGCGAGTATAAAATTACATTTAGAATCACCACTCCTTAAGAGTGTATTTGTTGTTAAACATCATTAAGAACAGATCAGAGTCTACCATATAAATTTAAGGCTACTAAGAGCCCATTCCAGCAAAAAACAATTTTTCAGCTTCAAAGAAAATGAAGTAGGTACCGGGGTACCACCAAAAAAAACCTAAAACTAAGAAACCCTAGATCTAAGCAGCCAAGAATCGCTCATGTACAATGAAACAACAGCTCATATGAAACTGAAGAAAAACAAAAAAAGAAAGAAACCCTTATCGACAGAGGTCGAAGAAAATAGATGAAAACCCGAGCGCAACGGGAAGTTTGTAAAGTCACAGGCATCTGAAGGTTGAAACCACCGTGATAGGTAATCACAGTTCCGTCAATGAAGGTTCACACCACACCGAAGACAACCAGCCATTGTCGGCCCTGACAATGAAGCTGTCGTTGCCGCCAGAAGAAAAAAGAAGCCCGTATGGGTTGGTCTCCACCGCCCTCTGGATGCAACTGATGCCCCTTTCGTGGACGCACTTCGAAGTCGGGTCCCCTCAGATCCGTCGCCGCCACCACTGGAACCTGTTGCGCAATGGGTCGCCGCACAAAAGCTACACCACCACGCCATTTGCAGAGTGTCCGTCGCCTTCAATCGACCAAGCCTGTTTAGCAAAGGGTGATGGTAGCCATGGCGTCCATGGATGGAAACATGGCCGCCAAGTTCAGCGTGGAGTCAACTCTCAAAAACTACAGAGCGTCGTCAAAACCCTATGAGCGAATCCCTAATGGCAATGATCAACCTTCACCTTAAACACTTACTACCTATTCGTGTGATATGCTAATTTAAATTATTTTAGCATCATCTTTTAAAAGGTAATGAAATATGATATTGAAAATTATCTATTTATCATTCTATGTAATGTAAAATCAAATGTTATGTTTTAAATTTTAAATTTGAAAAAAAATTATATTTAAATAAGTATGATATAATATTTTGATTTACTATTATGGCAAGTGATGATAATGATAGTTATTAACGTCTATTAAGATCAACCGTGATTTATCGAACCTTAAAAATATAAGGAGTCACTTGGTTGTTTTTAGAATTTTATTTTTATGCTAAAAAAGCTTTAAGAGAGGCATTCATAAATCACCATAATTTTGATGAGTTAAAAGGTTAGGAAGGTAACTATTGTAGCAAATATTTTGAAATTAAGCTCTAATGTGGGTGTATGCAAGACATTTGATGAGAAAGTGATTTTCATATTTGTTGTACGAAAACTAATCCTAATGACTGGGAAGTTACTGAGGTCACCAACATACTACTAAAGACATGAAGAAATTAAAGAAACAACAGATACATGACAAGGTTTTCATTATGGAAAAGACTAGGGTTTAAAAGCCAAAGAATAAATACCTTATACTCTATAAGGTTGGTTCAAGCTTTCAACTCTTTTTCTTTGCTTCACAATCTTGTATACAAACCCTGCAAAATAGAGATGACCTTCCTCAAAACATTTGGCTAAACATGAATGATTAATAACATATAAAACATGTATATATGAAAGCATGAAAGATTCGCAATATTCAATTCATATACCAAACACAACTACAATGGGAAGATAAAGGATTCTTTATTGCTCATAAGAATGAAAACAAATACATTTACCTTGTTCTGTAACAACACCTCTAAAACTAAGATCTAGACACTCTTGCTCCTCTCCTTCAAGCAAAATTTCTCCAGCATTGCCTTATCAAATGAGTGAACCCCCTCTCAAGTGGCCTTCCCCTTGTATTTATGGCAAATCTAGGAAGATGGTTTCGAGAGGATGACCGTTGGAGATGGTGTGGAAGTTAAAGAACTACCACCAACTTCCCCAACTTCGAATTTGCTTTTTATTTTTCATGATTTTAAGAGGGACCCGCGGATATAATCTTTGCAACATGCGGGTAACTCGCGAGCAAGCTACAAACAGGTAGTGGGTGCAACTTTTAGGGGAAACCCACGGGTGGTAAGTGGATCACAAGCAGGTGACCCACTAGATGTCAGATATAAAGCCACAGTTATGTCCTAAAATGTTATCACAAAAATGAAATGATCTGGAGAAAGGAGGGATGATTAAGGCCAGTAACATCTACAACAAATCTAAGCTCAATCCATAATTTCCTTTTGTTTAATTACGCCGTAAGCGTTTCACCAAGAAGAAGTATAACCATCCACGTTGGTTAGATTCCTCGCTCATAGAGCGAATGGAATGCTACCACGTGGATGGTTATGAATGGTTATGGTTCTCATTTTTTTTTCTCATTTTTTTTTTTGAAGTCATAGTTTTTTCTAAGTGGCAGCTTACAAAGCCTAGCGCAGATGGCTACCATGGCTACCAGGTAACCAACAACGTCGTAGCAACATGTAGAGGAATCATTTGGTCGTTCCTGCAGCCACAAGCTTCTGCTATGGCATGATTCAAGATGTTAGCGGCCTCCGCGGTTAGCGTTTGCTGCACTGTGTGTAGCCCTGCTGGTAACATTCCCCGTAAGCTTCCTGTGCAATTAAATTTTACTGGTCCCAACTGGTCCTGTCTTTGACCATCCCGCTATGGTTTCCATCGTTTCCCATATATATCTCTTCGTTTTCTTTTTGCCTGGCGCAAATGCTACCAGGGGCTGCCAACAACGTCCTAGCAACCTCGAGGTCGATCCTAATCAGGCTAGTACCAGAGCCATGACGAGACAAAATATTAAACCGCTCAACAAGCATTTCGGTAGTTAACAACACACCAATATCTCCCCTAATCTCCAAAACGTGATCGAAGCATTCCTCCGAAAAGAGAAAAACAAGCAAAACGTTCAATGAATCCGAACAGACATCCGTAATCCGTGATCGAAGTATGAAAAAATACAATCCCCCAAATTGAATATTACGAGCTTAGGATTTAAAAAATTGAAGTACTTACTTGGACTTGGGAGGCAACGTTGCGGTCATGCTGTGCCAGAGGCTAAATCAGCACGCATAGCAGAGCCGAGCTTGACACCATGAAAGAACGGCGAAGGCACAGGGCAACCGGTAGCCAATGCAGCGCCATACTTGGGGACTCCAATGCATTCTACAATACAAGCTGTAGATGCCATCTCTTCTGCGGAAAAAGGCTAACAAGAAGCGAAGCCAAAGAAGTGTTTACTCTCAAAACTTCAAAAGGATGTGTTAGAATAGGGTAAAAAAAGCTTAGCTTATTATGTGTAGATGGACGGAAATATGACGCTTAATTCTAATCGTGAACTACGAGTGTGTGGGTTTCCAGCTCCACTTGGATGTTTGCATGTTAAATACAAAGGAAATGTCACACAGTCACGAGGACATCTCTGTACAAGATAACATCAACAAAGGAGAACCGGTGGTTATGCCTTCATATGTTACAGAATTTGCAGGATTCCCTTTTTATTTCAAGCCAGTGCAAGCTAGTAAAAGCTTGCAAACCATTTTTTTCTCTATCATTTTCTGTTATCATATTAATGAAAAAACAAATGACATCTATTGAAGTTTGTATCCATTGAACTTTATTCAAGTGACGGGCATTAGGAAATTTGAGAAATCAAAATAAGATCCATGTAACTGGCTCCAGTTAACATTTATATATGCGAACAACTATCTACAAAAAACAATTAACATTCATATATGCAAACGGTTATCTAAAAAAGCACTCAAATGGCACTTACCAGTATCTCAAAACTTCGGATCTCGCACAATGCTTTGAAGTAGTCCTGAAACAAATAGCACACTCATACTGAGGTGGTGTGTCAACTGTTGTAGAATTACTACTCATGTACTCACCCTCTCCCTCAACCAAAGCAAATGTTTCTTGTGCTTCCAAAATCACCAACTTTTTGCTCTCCCGCTTCTTGGCTGCTATAATTCTTTGAATTTTATTCAAGACTCCTTACTTTCCGAACTATTGATCTAACGGACGAACTACTTCGCTCTTCTCTTGGCTTAAAATGCTGATGATGACTATCCTAGCAGCCAAGAGGATGATTATGCATTGCTTGCTATTTTTGTGCTTGAGAATTCAGACCTTGAACATGATGTGGTTGTTTAACCATGGTACCAGGATATCCTCTTCATCCCCAAAATCAGCAGTGCCCTCCTCATTCACAAGCCAACAAGAAGAGGAGACTATTGTTGGAAAACAGTAAGTATGTCCTGCTGACTGAAGAATTATTTGTTTCAAAGGCATGTTGATGGAATTTGCTTTGTTGTGTAAGTCTCAAGCCAAGTCCATCTTGTGGCAGAAAATGGTAAACATGAGGGATCAAGATAACAATAAAAAAAATCAATACCATCAATACAAAAACCAAGTAAATTACCACCCAGGTGGCTGAAAAAATCCCAAGATTCTTGTTTTCCTATGATCACACATTTAATAAGTTCCACTCTAAATGCACCTATTAAATTGCAACACAAATATTTGATCATTGAATATGACACAAATTAAATCTTCTTTTGTGTCCAATTGTATACCCTTAGCTCCAACATACACACATCCAAAATTTTTGAGCATTCCGAGTATAGTATGGATCCTAGCATGAAAGCATGCACTTTGCCCTTTTCTCCCTTCCAATGTCACGTTTCCGACATTTCATTCATTGTAAGAAGAAATAAAAATCATAGTTTCCTCGCTCAGATCAAGGAGTGCTGGATCAACCATTTCCTCTATCACTACCAATCTACCGAATGGAGGGTATGCCCTATCAATCAATGGCCAACGATGATATGGCCAAATGGTATAAGTAAACTATGGAACTTGTGAAATGAACTTTGTAATTATATTGCTGCGCTTTCATCTACGATATCCCTACCTGTAAAAACGAAAATAGAAAAACGGAGTGCAAAAAATCATCAACAATAATGGGTGCCAAAGGTAACCCCGTGGTGCAAAGGAGGAACATAAACTGTCATTTGTCGAAGAGAAGTAACAGTGGAAACGGATGTGGATGCATGAGCCCTCCAGGTGCTATGCATGCAGTTATAGGATTACAGGATTGCAACTTGTCACGCTGGAATTACCTAGCGTGGCCTCAGAAAGAGTTAATGACATTTTCACCATTTTCGTAAACATAGTTTATTAATTTAATTTGTCACAAATAAATTAAGGTTACACTATCCCTCGACGTGTAGTGCTTTTATGGTATTCCACAGGCTTGGCATGGGCCTGCATACTTAATGAATTGTGCACTTAGTATAACTCAATTATGAAGTACGGAAAATACTTCACAATATATGACCAAACTTTACACTTGGGTGGGATAGCAGCGCCTTTTTGAATTTTGACTAATTGTAATGTTCTATTTGTCTTTTCTTTGCTACACCATTTAAAGTATGGTTTAATGTATGCTATACCACATTGAAAGTGATGACTAAGTTACCCCTTAAGCATAGGCATTTACAAAAACAGACTTTAAGACTTGGAACATACTTACGGGAGCACTAGGAACACTAACATATCCACCCCCACAGACGAGATCACTATGAACTCTGAGAACGAATGTCAGTAACTAAGGGCAGAGGCAGTGAATGGGGAGGGCATGCTGCAAGGGTGTGATGTAAGCATTCAAAGGCATTGGCAACTGTTGGTCCTCTATTTTGACTACTCAATATAATGTTTTCTAGCTTAAAGTCTTAATGGAATCAAATAATAATCATTTTTGTTGTATCTGATTATGTCTTTTGGAGGTCAACACTGCTAGACTATGGTAAGTGATTTCTAATTGCTTGTTTGTCACTTTGCCTTGTTTTATGCATATGATTGGGTTTTAGGTTTCATTTAATGATAGGTTATTAATAAGTTGTTTCTCTTCTATGCAGGGTTTTTGCTACCCGACTCTATACCTGTCTCAGCATTCAAAGGAGGATTTATGCAGAGATTTGGGGATTCGATCTACAATGAGGGCATTTTTCCTGGATTCACCTCACCTTTCAGATGCTTGTGAGGATTGCTCAGCTCCTATTTTAGGGATGATCTTTCGATCGAGGAGCTGTTGTTTTTCTCTCTTAAGTAGTATGTGTATATCGGGGAATTTGAGCTCCCATTTTTGGCTCAGATATGGCGAGATATCTGTGGGGTTGTTATCCACGTCGATCCTTGTTTCCAGGACGATCTCACTCTGCATATTCAGTATAAAAACGACTGTGGAAACCCTAAGTAGGGGAAGAGAAGACTGTAAAAAAACTTCATTTCATCAATAAGATTCAGTGCTTGTTTTTTATCAAATCTGTGATTTAAGATTGTTAGGCGTTGAGGGCAGGGCCCACCTTCAACACCAAACTATGATATTTCAGTAGTGTGTAGTTTGCAGTAGCAGAGTAGTGTTTTTATCATTTTACATTGCTTTCCAGAATGTTAATGGATTTGCTCATTGATGGATTGAAATAGAATGCGTGACTGCTTATTATTAGTTAATATCATTTGTAGTTGATTTAGCTTGTTAAATATATCTTAGGAACAGTTTGTATCTAAGACTCTCTCTGGTTTTTAGCACGAATTGTTGTTTAAGATTAGGGTATGCATAAACCGTGTGATGGATTTGATGTAGGTTATGGTAGACTCGATTTCATGAAGGGTTACAAGTAGATTGGATTTTATATTTTCCACATTACCAGCATATAGTGATATAATGATAGCTACAGGATTGGTTCGGACTCTTCATATTCACAGGACTGTAAAATAAATTAAGGAGTGGCGTGGGTTTAGATATTCCCTTTGATTTCCAGTGGGTGGACGTAGAGTAGATGTCTGCAAGTTATTAAGTAATTTCATTGGCATTTTGATCTAGCGCAGAGCATAAACTTGTGAATGATTTGTATTTAAAATCTCCTTTGATTTTTAGTGTGAATGATTATTAGTGGCCACGGTAATGATGAGATGTGTGATAGTTTGGATTGGCTTTATCATAGAATTGATTTAGTAGGATTTAGGAATGGTGTGTATCAGAGTCCCCTTTCGATTTCCAGTATGAATTGTGATGTTGGCAAACTAGTGATGAGCTTGATTTCAATTGCTAAGGAGTCGACTTGCTGAAGAAAACAGAGTGCATTTCATATTGCCTCTTACTATTAATGTTAGAACATAGCTCTATTTCTTTCGACCTTTGAGCTCACAAACTGTAGGATAGATTTGCATTTGCAGTATGTGGATTTAACAAAGATTGCAGTAGTATAGGGTTTGATATATTGGTTTATCAAATATTTAGGGTTTGTTAATAACTAAATAGGAGTTGAGATTGGCATTGAATGAAGAAAAATTATAGTTTACAGCGCTGTCTTCTAGGGTTGAACCTTAGCTTCATAATATATATTTTTTCTGAAACCTTCCTTAACAGTTCTGTTATTCGATGGTGAGTATCTACTGAAACTTCCAGCATTCTGTTATGTGCACTTATATACACAAAACTCAAGAGTAGTACAGCAGCAGTAAACCGACCTACCTTTGATGAAATGCTTGTGAATAAGTTAATAGGTTTTATTTCAGCAGTGATTTCAGGAGTGTTTGTGTGGATTGAAGTATCATATTTGGCAGAGTTACTAATTGGAATTTAGATATATATTGAGATCAATTGAGCATGTGCGTTTGACAGATAAGTTCTTTCCTTAGCAAGTTGATTGTTTTTGAAAATAAACTTTAGTTACTGTAGCATTAAGATTGTTGTAGAGACTGATAATTATTTTAAGAGATTGCTATAGTCAGGATTTCTTTGAGGGTTTATTATAGTTACATCTTGCTACAGGTTGTTGTAGGTAAATTAATTTCTATTTCTTTGTAACAGATTTAGGAGTCCTTAGTATAGGTCATCCAGGATAACAATAGTTGCATCCATGTCATTGCTTTGTTTGAAGTAGATTAGCATTACTGTCAGCACGAGCACTAAAACTGCCTTACCCGCACATATGGTGTAGCAGCTCTAAGTCTACGATTCTCCGGTTGATAAATTAAATTGAGGTGAATTAAATATCAATAATTTTAACCAACATTTTGGCGCCGTTGTCGGGGAGTTGCTCCAAGGTAAGCTGGTATTTTGCTCATTTTTTGGTTGACTGAGAAGTTCAGGTAGATAGGATCCTTTTTACAGTACACAACAAGGTGGAGGGGAAACATTAAGACGCAAAGACGAATTCACTATGGGATTCCCATGGTGTAACAGCCTGCCACAACCACTTTAGTGGGTTGCCCCAAATTCTTGTTGTGTTCTTCTGGTAAGTGTGGTTGTTTTTCTTCGCAAGTTTGAATTATTTTACTACAAGAAGTGGGTTTATCTTTCCTGTAAAAAGTGTTTATTTTTTTAGTTTAATTTCATACAAGTGTGGTTATCCTTTTGCAAGTGAGGTGTGTTTAATTCCAGAAATCTAATTTTACAACAGTTTTTAGGTGTGACTAGTTGTGGCAGATTGGAGGAGAAGGATTGGTAAGGCAAACTTGCGCATTTCATAACAGGTTCCTTCAAACCCAACTGTGGCACAAGTATTTCAATTTATTTTGATTAAAAGTCTTGTTATTTTCAGAGATTGTTTTGATGAGACCTAGAGATAGTAAGGGAAGATTCATTAAGGTTCATTCCGATCTTTTTGGAAACAACAAAACCCCCCCTTTTACTAACCCTAGGGATAGGGACACCGGCAACGAAACTGAAAACAACAACATTCAAAATTCAGTGGAATTTGGGACCAAACCAGCAGGAACTGAGGTTATACTCAGTGAACAGTTACATTCAGAAGAGATCCCACAGATCCAACAAGCTTCACCTTCAAAGGAAGATCCCAATTTGGTTGACACAGTGAACATAGAAAAAGTGAACTTCCTTCTTGGACATAACCAGAATCCGGTGGTTTCTCAAGTAGAATCTACTACAGATTTACCTTTCAATTTTCAAACTTGGCCTAGGCCAGACCATTGGGATTTTATTCTATCCCCAAGAAGAGACAGGTTAGGTGTCAACTGGTTTAGGAACCCTCTTGTCATGAGTGATCAGGAAACTGGACACCAGATGGAAGGAGAGGGAGAACATGAGGGACGAACTGAAACAACTTTTGGCTTCCCCATTCTGGATCTTACACGGGATGTCAATATGAAAAATATCCCAGCATCTTCATTACCTACCTTCTATGGGAAAAGTACTGAAGATCCGGATACCTTTCTATTTGAGTTTGACATCTTATGTAGGAGTTATAATTATCTACATGATGCTCAAAAGTTAAAACTATTTCCGGCCACCCTTAAGGATTCTGCACTTAGATGGTTTATGAGCCTGGGGGAATCCACCATCCGAACTTGGGAACAAATGAAGAGTGCTTTCCTCAGGAAATACCGAGACTACTGTGGGCCTAGAGACTCCCAAAATGATATCTTTAAAATGCAACAACATGAAGAAGAGAGTCTTGAGGACTTCCTAGAACGCTTCTGCTTTGTATTACAGAAGTCTAAGTATAATACTTTACAGGAGGATGCAGTCAGAACTCTTTTTCTAAAAGGGATTCTGGATGAATATGTGGAAATCCTCAACTTGATGGCCTCAGGTGATGTATCTCATAAATCCTTTGAGGAGATTACTGAACTATGCAGAAAATATTCAAGGAGTAGAGCCAAGGCAGGAAAAAGCACAAGGGAAGGTCCTTCCCGTATTTCTAGAATAGCAGGAACTAGTGGGGTCACAAGAGTTGAATTGGGAAACCTGTTAGAAAATTTCAAAACTGACATTTTAGGCACCTTAAGCTCCCAATTTGATGCTTTGAAAACAAAGAAATGGCAAGAGGAGGAGGACATAGCAGCATTACACATATTCTGCCCTAAGTGCAGAAAAAGACACCCTTTGAAAGAGTGCCCTCTAAATACCATTACAGTCTGTGCTCTTTTCTCTGCTCAACACCCAACTGACAATTGCCCTTCTTTACCAGAACTGCAAGCTTTTTACAAGCTTAATGCTGAACCTACCGATGCATCAAGAAGGCCTTGGCAGCCCAGACCTCAAAACATGTACCCAGAGCCTGTTTTTCCGAACCCTGCATATTATTATCCCATGTAGCAATCTCAGCAGCCATGGAGTCCACAAATGTGGCAGAATTGGCCCTCTCAACCTACCCAAACTCAACCATGGCAGCAAGGATGGCGGGGACAGTCATATGGGGGACCACAAGGACAACCCTATGGAGGAACACAATCAACCACCCCTCCTAGTTACTGTCCAATGCCACCAAATATACAGCAGTTATTACCAGGCTTTACACCACCTGCCCTTCCTCCTATACCCCCAGTTCCACAACAATATCAAAATCCAAATCCACCTCGACCCACGTTGTTGCCAGCCCAACCTATCCCAAACCCTAATAACAGACCTCCCCAGCCTCTTCATAATGCTGAAATTCAAATGGCTTCAACTTATGTAATTCATTCAGCTCCTTTACAGGAAATACAATTAAGGTATGGGAAAACATTAAATAAAACCCCTCCAGCAGTGATTATTCATGAAGAGACTGGAGAAGAAAATGATGAAAAAGAGAGTACAGAGGAAGAAGAAGTGCAGATTGCCACAGAAAACACTCAAGCACTGGGAACTCATTTTCAATCACCTGCTCACCCACAAGTAAATAATAACCCCCCTTACCCAGAGAGGTTATTAATGGAGAAACCTGCGGTGCGTCCACAGTTTGATTTGGAAAATGAGTTGAGAAATGTTTGTATCAAGATTCCATTACTTCAGGCTATTAAAGATGTCCCTATTTATGCAAAACTGGTAAGGGAACTGTGCTTAAAGAAACCTGGTCGAAAACAGAAAGACCCACCCAAGATAAATGTTTTAGGCCAGCTGTCCAATTATATTTCAGACTGTCCCTTACCCCCAAATTTTGCAAATCCTGGGAACCCAGTGGTGACCATTTACATCAATGAGATTCCAATAGGAAACACTCTAGTTGACCTGGGGGCTGCCATTAATGTCATGTCTATGACCACCATGCAGAGACTTCAGTTGCATAATCTCCTCAGATCTACTCCTACTATTTTGGAGTTGTTTGATAGGAGCACAGTCAAACCTGTGGGGGCCTTAGATGACATTACTGTCACAGTAGCTTCTTGGGAGTATCCAGTGGATTTTCTGGTACTCCAAACCAAACACCCAATGGGGGAACATCCTGTTAGATTAGGCAGGCCCTGGTTAGCCACTGCCAATGCCTTTATAGGATGCAGAGAAGGTATTTTAACTATATCAAATGGCACTTCTCTACAAAACCTAATTATTTATCCTCCAGCACAGCCTGTATCGGAAAACATGTTATGGTTAGAAAATCCTTATGGGGATGAGGATGTGGGACAACCCTTACTGTCCATTAGTCAAACTAGGGGGCTAGAACACCAGACTGAGGATGATATCCTAGATCAATTTATTTCAGCCACCACTAGTGTTGAGTTCCCTCAGTCCTTCTCTGACTTAGACAATGTTTTCTCAGAAGATTTTCAGGAACACTATTACCCTTCAGCCACCTCATCATCAGTAGTTTTATTCATAGATGAGAAGGTTGGAGCTGCAACTATACCAATGGAGATTAGTCCAGGGAGATCTTTGTCTATTAATGCAAATCTGTCTCAAAGCCAGCAAATTCAGGTAGTTAATTTACTTAAGGCACAGTATGGGGCATTTGCTTGGGTTTATACAGACATGAAAGGCATTCACCCTGACACATGCATTCATCACATCTATACGCAGGAAAATATTAGACCAGTAAGGCAGCCACAGAGAAGAATGAATCCTGCGCTTAAAGACATTGTGAAAGATGAATTACAAAAATTGTTGGATGCAGATTTCACCTATCCCATTTCTGATAGCAAATGGGTATCTCCATTGGTGATTGTTCCGAAGAAGGGAGGTAAGTGGAGAATATGTGTTGATTTTCGTGAGTTAAATAAAGCAACTCTCAAAGACTACTTCCCTCTTCCTTTCATAGACCAGGTTTTTGATACATTGTCAGGAAAGAAATACTTTTCTTTTCTGGATGGATACAGTGGATATAACCAGATAAGAATAGCCCCAAAGAATCAAGAAAAAACCACTTTTACCTGCCCATGGGGAACTTATGCTTACAAGGTGCTACCATTTGGACTGTGTAACGCTCCTGCCACTTTCCAGAGGGCAGTGTTAGGTATTTTGGCTGATTTAGTCCATGACTATGTGGAAATATATATGGATGATTTTACAGTCTACGGTAATGATTTCAAAGAAGCCTTGGATAATCTGGAGAAAGTTTTAATTAGGTGCCAAGAGACAAATCTTGCTTTAAGCCATGAAAAGTGTAAGATGATGTTAACTGAGGCTATTGTTTTAGGGCACCACGTTTCATCAGAAGGTATTAAGGTTGACCCAGCAAAAATTGAAATCATTACTAATCTATCTTCACCAACTACACAAAAAGAAGTCAGAAGTTTTCTGGGACACGCAGGGTACTATCATAGGTTTATTGCTAATTTTACAAAGATAGCAGCCCCACTGTTCAAATTGTTGGCCAAAGACAGTGGTTTCGATTGGGATCAACACTGTCAGACAGCCTTTGACACATTAAAGTCAGAATTGTCTTCAACACCAGTTCTGCGGGGGCCAAATTGGTCTTTTCCCTTCCATATACAAACTGATGCTTCAGACACTGCCTTGGGGGGAGTGCTCGGACAGAAAGAAAACCAGTCCTCCTATGTTATTTATTTCATCAGTAAAAATTTAACACCTGCAGAACTGAACTATACAGTAACTGAAAAAGAGTTTCTAGTAGTGGTTCATGCCATCAATAAATTCCGGCATTATATTACAAGTTATGAGGTATTTGTTCATACCGATCATTCTGCTATTAAATTTTTAATGAATAAACCAATCACTAGTGGCAGAATTACTAGATGGTTACTTTTGCTACAGGAATTTAACATTACCATAGTTGACAAACCAGGGAAGGAAAATCTGGTTGCAGATTTCCTTTCCAGATTGACTCATACTGATGATAATGTTCCTGTAGATGATACATTCCCTGATGAACATTTATTTGTTGTTTCTATTAAAACACCCTGGTTTGCAAATATAGCCAACTATTTGGTTACAGGGAAACTACCTGCTCATCTGTCATCTTACGAAAAACGAAGAATCATACAGCAAAGTGCTAATTATTCATGGGTAGGTAATGACCTCTTTCGAACCGGTCCAGATCTGATTATCAGGAGGTGTGTGAGGGAGGATGAGATGTGTGACATCCTTCAAGCCTGTCATGATGGAGCTTGTGGAGGCCATTTTTCAGACAAGCGGACAGCATATAAGGTGTTACATCAAGGGTATTACTGGCCTACCCTTTTTAAAGATGCTGAAAAGTATGTACAGGGCTGTGACAGCTGTCAAAGAATGGGGAGACCCACTGCTGCTGATCAAATGCCTTTACAAGCCCAGGTACAAATTGAACCCTTTGAAAAATAAGGATTGGATTTTGTTGGCCCAATCTCACCAATGTCAAGAAAAAAAAGATATATTTTAGTCTGCACTGACTATGTGACTAAGTGGGTTGAGGCAAAAGCTCTATTGAGGGCCACTGAGAAATCAGTCATAGAATTTATTTACGAAGAGATTTTTACTCGCTTTGGCATTCCTCGTGAAATTGTGACTGACAATGGAGCACAGTTTGTCTCTAAATCAATGAAAGCACTTACAGAACAATATGGAATTAAGCACTATAAATCTTCTCCTTACCACCCCCAAGCAAATGGTCAGGTGGAATCAACCAATAAAGTGTTAGAATCCATTTTAACTAAGACTGTGCAGCTACATCACAAGGACTGGGCAGACAGGCTACCCGAGGCATTGTGGGATTACAGAACTACGTGGAGAAATACCACAGGGTATACCCCATATCAGCTTGTTTATGGTAAACAGGTCTTGCTTCCTATAGAATTTCAGGTGAAGACTTTTCGTACTGCTGCACAATTGAGCCTGAATTTAGATGAAGCCCAGGAGCAGAGGCTGATGCAATTAAATGAGCTTGATGAAATCAGACAAGAGGCTGTCCAACGAACTGTGTTGATACAGAATCAGAGGACTAAGTGGCATGATAAATTTTTGAAGAAAAAGACTTTTGAAGAAGGTGATTGGGCTCTGTTGTTTGACTCACGATTCAAACATTTCAAAGGTAAGCTTACCACTAGATGGATGGGGCCATATGAAATTGTGACTGTTTTTGATAATGGTTCTATCAAAATAAAAACAATAGATGAAGAAAAAACTGCCTTTGTGGTGAATGGACATCGGTTAAAGGTATATCATAAACCTCTCTCTAAGCAAGAGTTCATCCATAACATGAGTCAGCAGTCTGAACTAGAGCTGGTAGGTGAGGAAATGACTTCTTCATCTCTTACTCTCTCACAGTAATATTCAATGGAATTGTTTTTTGTACATATGTATAGGAATTTGTTTTATTAGGTCTCTTTTTGAAAGGGTGTAGATATTCTTTTCAGTAAGGCTCAGAATGTTTTGAAACCTAAGGGAAGTGTTTTGTCACTACTCTATTTCAGCCTTTTGATTTCTTTTTGCAAAACATTTTTTAAGGACTGTGTAAATTTGGGTCAATTTCTGAGTTTCACTGATTTATTGGAATGTCTGTATTAGGTCAATGTATGTGTGCTGTCAGATTTTTCAGAACTGTTTTGGCTATTCATATGAGTACTTGCCCACCAGGCGTTGCCTACATTAATGCTTTAAGCTTCCCAAATATTTTCTGCTTATGAACCTATGGGTTGCTAGGACCATTTGACTTGGTTTCACACTAGATAGAGAGAGGGAATTGATGTTAGTTACAGCTATGGGCATGAAATTATTTTTAAGACAGGCATCATGTTAAAAAAGGTGTCCAGGACCGGACAGTTTGGGGGTTATTATCTCTTGGCTGTTATAATACTAAACACACATATATATACATTGTCTTTAGCCACTTTATGACTTTCACTTTCTACAGTTGCAAAGGTTAGTTGTTGATATGGGCAAATCTCTACAGGCATATACAAAGAATACTCTTCCAATTCTGGTACCATCCCACTCCTAGATGGTTTTCAGAGCAGCTCCCCCACTCATCTATGCTTGAGCAAATCATAAATTTTATCTTTAAGGTGAAATTGGGACAAGAGCCTATGATAGAAAAAGGGTGTAAGAGGTTAACCCGTCGGGATACTGAACAGGTCTGCTGGCAGCGGGTACCGACCTGTGGTATGAACAGGCAAACCCATCAGGGTGCTGAACAGGCCTGTTGGCAATGGGGCATCTGCCTGGGGAAGAAGCTTCTTAAGATGTTACAGTTACCCCACCGGAGTACTGAACGGGCTTGCTGGCAGTGGGTTCTGACTCTAATATCTTCTTTAACATCCTCATCTATACTTGTCTATATGAACAACGTACCTATGTGAAGGTAAAAGAGAGGCCATAAGGATGGTTAATTAAAATTTAATAAATTCATTAAAAAATAAATGATAGCCAGTTGATAATCATCTCCAGCTGTTCTGCATTTTGGGTTACCTGATTCTAGAAAAAGAAGGTTTATGCCTGATGCCTAAACATAGCTGAGAAATTTAGTACTATTTGTTCCACTACTCAAATTATCCTGTGTGAAGCTGAGTCAAAATGGACCAGTACCCCATTAGCTTCTGTTGGTATTTTCCTTGCCCTGTGGCACATGTCCTGGTGGAAAAAGTTCTGTATGGATGACAAGGATGAAGTCTGAATTTCAGATTGTTTGAGTTACATAGAAGTAAGAGTGATTGATGAAGTCTGAATTTTTTATTGTTTGCGTTACATAGAAGTAAGGGTGATTGATTGAAGTCTGCGTTCCTGATTGTTTATTTGTATTGTCAATAAAAGTTGGTTTCATAGCACAACTAAGTTTCCTGTGTGATTAGATGGAGCAGCAACCTTACAATAAGAAAATTATGCCACAAAACTGTTGAGGGTCCAACAAATCTTTTAATCCAGTTTACTTGCTTATTAACTCATCCAAGTGATGTATATTCGGGAGATTAATGGTTCTACATCACTATTCATAGCATAGCAGCTGCTCCAGATGCTGGTACTTACTACTATGCTGGTAAATTGTTGTGCATCTTTATCAGCCTGAAAGCACTGCTGTATTTGTTGAAGTGCCGGATTGAGTGTCGTAAGGGGTGCTGGAAGACATATTGGAAAATTGGCATGTATATGGTAATGAATGTTGATGGAGGTAAGGAAGGGTGTACGATTGGCTAAGTCTTAATTGTTAATAAGGATTATAATTAAATATTTTTGCCATTATATGAAATTCGATGAGCTATGAACTACCATAAATAACTTTGACAATATTTCATCCTCTATTATTGTTGGCAACCTTTGATAAAAAGAATTATAACCTTGTTCTATTACAATTGGTGTTCTTACGTGTTATGAGGTTAAGATTAGTCCAAACGTGTTACATCATGGTCATCATCTCCTACGACGTGGGCAGTATGTGCCACCGCTTGTAATGATGTTCTCTTGTCACGATTATTGTCTTCATTACCTTTACTTCCTATCATTACCATTCTTTACCATGTTCATTCGGGCTTTTTACAGTCTCTATCGTTACCACGGGAAAAACATTGATGAAATTTTGTTTCCTGCGAATTGCCTGTCTGAATTCTCTGCTAATTCTCTGCTAATTCACCGTTCCTCCTGTCTCCACCATGCTTAACCGGCATGAACCCTCTGCATATGAGCAGTTATTAGCTATCCCTGAGTTCGTAGCATGCAAGGAGATGTTTATTCGGGCTGGATGGCATGCATTTTTAACCAATTTACAGGGCCACGATGATGCTGTCTCTTTACAATTCGCCTTGGGTTTCGATGGGCATACAGCTAAGGTGGGGGCCCTGGAGTTTGCAGTGACAGAGGATTCCATTTCATTGGCTACGGGACTTCCACGCACCGGTGATAGATGGTTTAAGAATTTTCGGTTGCCACGGAAGGAATATGACTGTGTTTTCAAACCGGAATATTTGGCCGTGAAGGGTGAGAAGGGTTTCTCCAAGCTGTGGGTTAGAGAGGAATTCCACAATACTTTGATGATCATCACCAAACTGATTACCTATGAAGGCCGATTCTCCACTTATAAAGCCTGTCATTTTCGCCTTCTAACTCACTTCGAGTTTGGTAAGCTTCTGAATTTTCCATTTTATTTTTGGAAGAGTTTGAGTAAAATGGCTTCACAAGTTAGGAAGAACCTGGAGCATCCAACTCATAGTCTTTACCATCATGGACTTATTAAAATGCTTGTTTTAGCTGAATTAAAGAAGCAAGGTCGGGTATGGGAACAGTTTGTATATGAACTCTCTAACCCTCATCTTCAGTCATCCTTGAGGAATGAATCCGGTGAGCCTTGTATCCCTGATCTAGTGGAGAAAGCTTCCTCTGCAAACAATTCTGTTCCTCAAAATGATTGCCCTCAGGAACCAGCTGTTAATAATTGCAAGAAACCTGCCCCATTTCATGCTAAGAGGTCCCCAATCTCTAAGAGACAGTGTGTTAGCTCTCGGTCTGGGGGAGATAAGGAGCACGAAAATTTGTTTGTTTTGCCCAATAGACTTTTTACTCGCAGCATTGCCGCTAAAGAGGGGAGAAAGGAATCTAAGGGTAAAGAACCTGTCCAAGTCGAATTGTCATCATCCGATGCTTCCTCTACCCATGTTAACTCTGATTCTCCTGGTTCTCCTCATTATTCTACAATGTCAAGTCCTTCCAGTGAACCTTTGCTGCCAGTATCTCCTTCAAAATCAAGTTTGAAATATGCCAAAGGATCCCCTTCAAAATCAAGTTTGAAATCTGCCAAAGGATCCCCTTCAAAATCAAGCCTGAAATCTGCTAAAGTATCCTCTTCAAAATCGAGTTTAAAATCTGTCAGAGCATCACTTTCCAGATCAGGTTCAAAATCTACTAAATCGGAAGCTTCAGCACAGGGGATTGATTATTTTAGGCAAAAGAATTTTAAATTGACAAGGAAGCTGCAAGAGTATGTGAGGTTGGATCGGGTTATCAAGCAGGAAAATGCCATTTTAAAGGCTAGAATAGTGTCTTTACAAACTCTGGTTGATGAGGTTAAAGGGACAAATCACAGTCTTTGAAAACAGTTAAAGAAGAAAGACAAACAGTTTGAACAATTGGTTAGTATACAGCAACAATCTGCCCCGTCTCCTCCTCAGGTTCAAGTCCTGTTTAATACCTCAACTTCAGTTTCTGGAGTTGGTTCCAAGGATTGATAATCTACCAGAAGATTCAAATTTTGTCTATCTGAAATTTTCTTGCATAGGGACATGCAAGACCTTCAGTCTGGGGGAGATGTTGGTCCTCTTATTTGACTACTCAATATAATGTTTTCTAGCTTAAAGTCTTAATGGAATCAAATAATAATCAGTTTTGTTGTATCTGATTATGTATTTTGGAGGTCAACACTGCTAGACTATGGTAAGTGATTTCTAATTGCTTGTTTGTCACTTTGCCTTGTTTTATGCATATGATTGGATTTTAGGTTTCATTTAATGATAGGTTATTAATAAGTTGTTTCTCTTCTATGCAGGGTTTTTGCTACCCGACTCTATACCTGTCTCAGCATTCAAAGGAGGATTTATGCAGAGATTTGGGGATTCGATCTACAATGAGGACGTTTTTCCTGGATTCACCTCACCTTTCAGATGCTTGTGAGGATTGCTCAGCTCCTATTTTAGGGATGATCTTTCGATCGAGGAGCTGTTGTTTTTCTCTCTTAAGTAGTATGTGTATATCGGGGAATTTGAGCTCCCATTTTTGGCTCAGATATGCCGAGATATCTGTGGGGTTGTTATCCACGTCGATCCTTGTTTCCAGGACGATCTCACTCTGCATATTCAGTATAAAAACGACTGTGGAAACCCTAAGTAGGGGAAGAGAAGACTGTAAAAAAACTTCATTTCATCAATAAGATTCAGTGCTTGTTTTTATCAAATCTGTGATTTAAGATTGTTAGGCGTTGAGGGCAGGGCCCACCTTCAACACCAAACTATGATATTTCAGTAGTGTGTAGTTTGCAGTAGCAGAGTAGTGTTTTTATCATTTTACATTGCTTTCCAGAATGTTAATGGATTTGCTCATTGATGGATTGAAATAGAATGCGTGACTGCTTATTATTAGTTAATATCATTTGTAGTTGATTTAGCTTGTTAAATATATCTTAGGAACAGTTTGTATCTAAGACTCTCTCTGGTTTTTAGCGCGAATTGTTGTTTAAGATTAAGGTATGCATAAACCGTGTGATGGATTTGATGTAGGTTATGGTAGACTCGATTTCATGAAGGGTTACAAGTAGATTGGATTTTATATTTTCCACATTACCAGCATATAGTGATATAATGATAGCTACAGGATTGGTTCGGACTCTTCATATTCACAGGACTGTAAAATAAATTAAGGAGTGGCGTGGGTTTAGATATTCCCTTTGATTTCCAGTGGGTGGACGTAGAGTAGATGTCTGCAAGTTATTAAGTAATTTCATTGGCATTTTGATCTAGCGCAGAGCATAAACTTGTGAATGATTTGTATTTAAAATCTCCTTTGATTTTTAGTGTGAATGATTATTAGTGGCCACGGTAATGATGAGATGTGTGATAGTTTGGATTGGCTTTATCATAGAATTGATTTAGTAGGATTGAGGAATGGTGTGTATCAGAGTCCCCTTTCGATTTCCAGTATGAATTGTGATGTTGGCAAACTAGTGATGAGCTTGATTTCAATTGCTAAGGAGTCGACTTGCTGAAGAAAACAGAGTGCATTTCATATTGCCTCTTACTATTAATGTTAGAACATAGCTCTATTTCTTTCGACCTTTGAGCTCACAAACTGTAGGATAGCTTTGCATTTGCAGTATGTGGATTTAACAAAGATTGCAGTAGTATAGGGTTTGATATATTGGTTTATCAAATATTTAGGGTTTGTTAATAACTAAATAGGAGTTGAGATTGGCATTGAATGAAGAAAAATTATAGTTTACAGCGCTGTCTTCTAGGGTTGAACCTTAGCTTCATAATATATATATTTTCTGAAACCTTCCTTAACAGTTCTGTTATTCGATGGTGAGTATCTACTGAAACTTCCAGCATTCTGTTATGTGCACTTATATACACAAAACTCAAGAGTAGTACAGCAGCAGTAAACCGACCTGCCTTTGATGAAATGCTTGTGAATAAGTTAATAGGTTTTATTTCAGCAGTGATTTCAGGAGTGTTTGTGTGGATTGAAGTATCATATTTGGCAGAGTTACTAATTGGAATTTAGATATATATTGAGATCAATTGAGCATGTGCGTTTGACAGATAAGTTCTTTCCTTAGCAAGTTGATTGTTTTTGAAAATAAACTTTAGTTACTGTAGCATTAAGATTGTTGTAGAGACTGATAATTATTTTAAGAGATTGCTATAGTCAGGATTTCTTTGAGGGATTATTATAGTTACATCTTGCTACAGGTTGTTGTAGGTAAATTGATTTCTATTTCTTTGTAACAGATTTAGGAGTCCTTAGTATAGGTCATCCAGGATAACAATAGTTGCATCCATGTCATTGCTTTGTTTGAAGTAGATTAGCATTACTGTCAGCACGAGCACTAAAACTGCCTTACCCGCACATATGGTGTAGCAGCTCTAAGTCTACGATTCTCCGGTTGATAAATTAAATTGAGGTGAATTAAATATCAATAATTTTAACCAACAGCAACTGGGCTATGAACATTATGAAAATAATTGCTAGTCGGAACAATCCTCGAGCACATTATATAATCTTTATCTTTAGCCGCCAACGATAAAAAATTATAAGTGTTTATCTGATTGTTGAAGAAGTGATGAAAACAATCGAGAAATTGATAGGCAAGTGTACCGACATCAACTTGCTTTATCCTTATTTAGATAATGATGAGCTTAAGCTTGCTTTAGCGGGAGCTGTAGCATTGGGATCTTAGTTTCTCTTGGTTTCCTGCCTCAATTTCATTCTTTTGCGGTACCTAAAGAAGTTTACATGATCCCACATTCATCAATTCACATGATCTCGCTGTCATCTATTCACAAGTTTCCCACTCAATGTAGTGGCCATGGCAACAAAAACTAGCGGGCATCGTCCCTTAGAGGCAGAGACTTGCTGCTCAGCAGCCCGCCTTCTTTCCTTAGTAGCAATAGTAAAGAAAATGTGTTCTACATTTAATTTTGTTTTGGTACTAGTTTCGAAAAAACTTAATTCCAAACTCATCTAGCAGAGCTTTGACCCTATGTAGTTGGGACAGCCCT
Organism: Larix kaempferi; assembly: GCA_027924585.1. Classification (NCBI taxonomy): domain Eukaryota; kingdom Viridiplantae; phylum Streptophyta; class Pinopsida; order Pinales; family Pinaceae; genus Larix; species Larix kaempferi. The sequence continues at coordinate 705,103 of BSBM01000327.1, forward strand.
CTTGCTTTTGTCCATGTCAACTTTGTTGCCTACTAAAATTTTATTTACATTGTTTGTTGCATGTTGCTCAATGTTTCTAATGTTATTGAAAGATGATTCATCAGTCACATCATAAACTAGAAAAATGCCCATAGCACCACGATAGCATGTTGTGGTAATAGTTCAAAAATGCTCTTGGCCAACAGTGTCCCAAATTTGCAATTTGATGCTCTTTCTGTCAAGTTCAATAGTCCTAACCTTAAAGTCAATCCCTATGGTAGTTATGAAACTTTCATCTGAAAATGGAAGAGGAAACAACTAGTGACAACTGTGGGATCATGATTGGGAGATAATGTCAACCATTTGAAGAACTTGGAAACAAGAAGCTATTAGGACTAGATGGAAGATAATTTCAATAATTTGAAGAACTTCGAAACACAAATATCACATATGGTACAGTACATCAATTTATAATTAACTTTGTTGATTAAATCTTGTCATCCAAAACATATTGATTTATGATCAATGGAGGAATCACATTGAATATGCTCTTTCGATTTAGAATTCTGAGTAAAGAATCTTATGTATCAAGAAATCACAACCAATCCTCAATTAATATGTTTAAAAGATACACAACTCCAGCCAATTCTCAATTAATGTAATTGTATGGACATAATGTTCATAATGTCTATCCAGCAACAAAATTCAATTTTTTGGTGAGCCCCCGGTACCACATAGATCTCATGAGGTTGGATTTAGGATTGTTTACAGATAATGTGCAGTGAATAACAGTTTAATCATTCTATAGTCATGGATAGAAATTGTTGCATTGTGTCTCCTTTTTTTCATTCACCTGCAACACAATAAACAAAATATATAACAGGTTGTCTTGAAAAGCAGTTATTCAGAGATACCGAGTTCAATTCTCCTTAACTTTCAAAGCAATGCAGATTATATTTAGATTTATATTACTGTGCACCTCTCTGCTCAATGCGTCGAACATGAAGTAATCTTTGCAGAAGAGGCGAGCTTGCAGCACGTTGAGGCTGTTAGGAACCTATGTCAACCCTTCTCTTTACTATGTTAGTATATTGTTGTTGGACGCATATGCTTTGTAAGTCGTCCCGTAGTATTTGTTGATCCGTAGTTTATATTAGCCCATAGTATTGACCCATAGTATTGGACGCATATGCTTTGTAAGTCCTCCCGTAGTATTATATGTCCCATGGTTTTGACTCATAGTATTGGGCATAGACTTAGTATATAAGTGTGTGTTGAGGTCATTGAAGGCACCGTGAAGTTAATTGTATTGAGCTTGCTCAAAGGAGGTTGCCCCCACGAAGTGGCCCGTGATCAATATAAAAGTGATTCTAAGTTCTATTATTTCTGATATCTCATGTATTTGCATTAATTAATTATTGCAGGTTCATCACATCTGGTATTAGAGCACTTTCTTGGGCTCGTTGGGTGGAATTTCTACCAAATTTTTTTTTCGCATCTATTGCAGCTTCGGATTTGAGAATAATCCCTATCCTTAACTGTGGGAAGTACTTGGGCATAAGCCCTAAAACTCATTGTGAGGAGTACCACAGGAACCCCAAAGTAGTTGGCCCATTGAGAGGACCTACCAACGAAAAGGGCAACGACCCCTACCTGATTGACTAGTTCCCACCCGTGAGGTAAACCAAGAGATGTCGTTTGTGGCAAAGCGGTTATTAGTTTTACCTGAGCCGTGGAGTGAGGGGTACTGCCCTAATACGCAAGCCGTTAGACAGCATTGGTGGCCAAGTGAAACACCTGAACTGTTAGGAAGCCGTACATACCTGGGGTCCATATCTATTTTCAGTTGAACTGTTGTCGATCACTTCCGCTCCAAATCCAGCCGTTTCAGATCTATTCTGAAAGTCATTCCAGATCCAGTCGTCGTTTCATATCCAGCCGTTTTCGATCCCTTCCGCGCTGTTGCCGATCCATTTCTGGGAAAAAAAAAAAACAGTTTTTTCTCCATATCTCCCTTGTTTTCACTATGTTTCCCTTGAAATTTTCGGGGAACCCTGTCATCCCATTATGCATCTTTCATTCCTGAGGACCCTATTCCCAATTCCCCTTCCCAAAGCCCGAAATCCCACATTTGTCTATTTTTAGGGTTTGCCATAACTTCCTCAGATTTCACCCAATCACCTTCAAATTTTACCACCGAGTTCCTTTCTGAATTCTGCTTCTTTGTCCCTCTCTGCCAAATTTTCTCATTCTATCACCCTGCTTCTGAAATCCCCCTTTTTGCTTTCTTCTCCTTTCGACGGTGTCCAAAATCTAGTCAAACCCCAATTACCCATCAGATTGTTTCCCCAATCCAAATTTCCCTTTACTAAATCAGCTTTTGTTTGTGTTTTTCTACCCATTCCACCAAAAAAAAAATCTGGTTATGGTTGTCACCCGTGCAGGAGCACACACCATGGAGGAAGCACTTGCAGCCATCCAAACCAAACTCCAAGATCTGGATGAAAAATTTCTCAGCCTCCATCTTCAGCATTCAGCCATGAACAATACCAGACAGCCAGAATCTTTTGCAGCCACCGGGTTCTCTTCTTACAGCAATTTTCGTGGTCCGAAGCTTGATTTTCCTCGCTTCAATGGTACTGATTCGACTGGATGGATATATCGAGCAGAACAATATTTCAGTCTGCATAATACTTCTGATGCCCAAAAAGTTCCACTTGCATCCTTTCATTTGGAACAGGAAGCCCTTCAATGGTACCATTGGTACATCAAAGCTCATCCCGAGCCAAACTGGATAGATTTTTGCCAACTCATTTTGCCACGATTTGGTCCTAGTGCTTTTGATGATTTCATAGGAGCACTCACTAAACTTCACCAAATTGGCACAGTGAGAGAATATCAGACAGAATTTGAGAAATTGGCCAATCACACAGAAGGATTGTCTGATGAATTCTACAGGAGTTGTTTTATCAGTGGTATCAAGGATGAAATCCGCTCCGAGGTCAAAATGTTTTGTCCCAACACAATGATGGAAATCCTAGGGTTGGCTAAGCTGTCCGAGGACAAGATCGCAGCTCAAAAATGCTCCAAACCCACCTTTGTTCCCTTCAGAAATATGGGTTCCCAACGACCTCCCATCATGCCTGCTCCTCAACCAACTCCTATCATGCATTTGTCTGAATTAGAGATGCAAGCATGCCGTGAAAAAGGGCTTTTCTATAATTGTGATGAGAAATTCACTCGGGGACATAGATGTGTTCAACAAAAGCTTTATCTCTTGGATGTGGATTCTCCGCCTGCCTTAGAACTTGGTGAAGAAGCTACAGATACAGTATATGATCAGGTCGACATTCAACACGTGCATATTGACACCCCATCTCAGGACGACCCACCTGAGATCTCTCTCCATGCTGTAACCGGCGTTACCACCCCACAAACAATGCGAGTCAGGGGATACTTCAAGAAGCTCCCTCTTACCATACTCATTGATTCTAGTAGCACTCATAACTTCATTGATCCTCGGATTGCTAAACAGGCTGATTGTTTGTCCATCCTTACTCCAACTTTGAAGTCATGGTTTCCAATGGGGGCACCTTACCTTGCAAGGGGAAGTGTCACAATGTGCATATCTCTATGGACAATTATAACCTACGCTCTGACATGTTTGCCTTGTCCTTAGGCGGATGTGATGTGGTTTTGGGCGTTTAATGGTTACGCACACTTGGCCCCATCTTATGGGATTTTGCTGAACTTTGGATGTAGTTTAAAGTCAATGGGGCACAACACAAATTTATGGGCTTACAACCAAGGTCTCTCTGCATCATCGGTTCACGTCGCCTGGAAAAAATCCTTAAGAAGAATTCACATGGTGTCATCGCTCAGCTCAATTCCATTAAAATGCACCCATCAACAGTCTCCACTACTTCCTTGGATAGATATGCAGGTCTCTTTGCTGAACCAATGCGCTTGCTACCTTCAAGAGACCTTTCCGGTAAGAATTTAGCCACATCTACCTCTCAGCAGGAAATGATGGCTATTTTGCATGCAGTACAGAAGTGGCAGCCATACCTATTAGGGAATTATTTCTGCATCAAGACTGATCTCCAGAGTCTGAAAAATTCTCTGGAACAATGGGTCTCCTCCCCAACACACCTGAAATGGGTTATCCAACTCATGGGTTATCCCTATGTGATCACTTACAAGAAGGGTAAGGACAATATGGTGGAAGATGCTCCTTCTCGCACAATTGATGACCCAGTTTCTCTTACAGCTCTTTCTCTGCTTGTTCCAAATTGGTTGCAATATGTTCAACAGGGCTATCTCTTCTATGAACTCCATGCTTCTTCATCAACATGGCACTCTGGGTTCTGCAAAATGTATGACCGGGAACAATGTAACTTCTTTTGGCAGAGACTAAAAATGACAATTCAACAGATGGTGGCTGACGATGATACTTTCCAAGTCAACAAGGGTGAAACGACACTCCTTTCGGGATTGCTCAAACCCTTGCCCATCCCTACACAGCTTTGGCCAACTATTTCTATGGATTTCCTAGCAGCGCTCTGGTGGTACAATACCACATCTCAAAGGACACCATATGAAGCAGTCTATGGAAAAACACCGCCAGTTCTTCTTCCATACACCCTTAGCAGCTCCCCAGTTCAGGAAATTGACTCGGTTCTTCGAAACCACGATCAGATTCTTCTCATTCTGCAGGACAATCTTCACATGGCTAGAATTCACCTGAAACAACAAGCCGATCAGCACCATTCTGAGCGCATTTTCCACGCAGCTGACAGGGTTCTTCTTCCTCTACAACCTTTCAAGCAATCCTCCTTGACACTCCATAGGCGTCAGTGGCCCGAAATGCAATCCAAGGATGCTACCGGGGAACCACTCCTTCAGATTCTGCAGCAAATTCTCCAACCAAAGCTTTGAGGACAAAGCTTTTTCTAAGGGAGCGGGGATGTTAGGAACCAATGTCAACCCTTCTCTTTACTATGTTAGTATATTGTTGTTGGACGCATATGCTTTGTAAGTCGTCCCGTAGTATTTGTTGATCCGTAGTTTATATTAGCCCATAGTATTGACCCATAGTATTGGACGCATATGATTCGTAAGTCATCCCATAGTATTATATGTCCCATGGTTTTGACTCATAGTATTGGGCATAGACTTAGTATATAAGTGTGTGTTGAGGTCATTGAAGGCACCGTGAAGTTAATTGTATTGAGCTTGCTCAAAGGAGGTTGCCCCCTCGAAGTGGCCCGTGATCAATATAAAAGTGATTCTAAGTTCTATTATTTCTGATATCTCGTGTATTTGCATTAATTAATTATTGCAGGTTCATCACAGAGGCCCAGCACTTCCACATAACATTTCGTTTTTAGGATTAAGAAAACTTGAAAGACACTAGATAATTACAGTAAGATTACAATTCGATTTTATGAATAAATTAGTTCAGAAGATGGATCATATTATGAAATTAAAACCTAATATATTCAAGAAACAATTGTCAAATTGAACGAAAGAAAGTGCAGAGAAGACTTTAAACCTAATTTATTCAAGAAACGATTGTGAAATTGAAAGAAAGAAAGTGCAGAGAAGACTTCGCTTATGGCACATTGTTCCTGTTTGATTCACAAATTATTGATTTTGGTCTTCGGCTTAGTGAACAAATGTACAATTCAGTGAGAAGATTATACCTAAAGCATAAGGGAAACCTATGCAGGTCCCTCAATTTGTATCCTGGCGGTGGTTGATCTTGACGTGGAGCTGAAGGATGAACACAACTGCATCGAATCACACAATGGATCCAACGATATTCATGTTGAAGATGGAGACGCCTTTCCTCTCGGATTCAATGAATTTTTCGGTTGAAGATGACATACTTCTCTTCTTCTCGCAGCCTCTGCAAATATTTTGTTTAAGGTGCACTTTGATTAATTTGGTAATCTTGATTTGTCGACTAATTTGTGGTGCATATGTAGTCACGACAAGTGATGAAAATTGTCTCACATGCTGATGTCCACGTTGGAAATTGTGACCTACATGCATGATGTCCTCCACGTTGCAAATTGTCACTTACATGCTGCTTACCACGGTTAGCTACTTAGAACGTTTCACAATACTTTGGGAACTTACCTCGATGTGGTTGGTTTCTACTGATGTATTGAAATTGGAGGACCACTAAACACAAATTATAATTCAGAAGAGGGAAGTGGGGAACCATGTGAACATATCACAATAGAACAACATGGGCTTCGAATCAAAGAGACGATGACACGTACGTTGCAAAAAGTGACCTCTGATCCGCGAGTAGTCTAGGGAACTAAGATTTGGAGCCAAGTAAGAAGCAAAACAGAGACACTTTCACTCTGTCGATTCGAACTTTGGACCATTTTCAGTTATGGATGGAGCACGTGATGCTTCCACGACAGTCTCATATCCCAAGTTAAGAAGAGGATCGCATTCAATTTTTGGTCTATTTGACCAAAATACAATAATAATTTAATGGTCTAAAGATCACATTTGCATTGGAAACCCTTTTTCTACAACCTCTAATTAATTTCCAAGAGAACTGCTATTTGAATTTTTAAAAAAATATACTCAATCAAAACCTGGTGGACCATCAACACAACTTGGCATTGGTTGTGAGAGTGACAACATATCGGATCTCAATATGGTTTTAGTGGATGGTTCTTTCCATTGTTATGCTATTTTTTTAATTAAATCAAAATTGTGTAGTTTCATCTTCGGTTTTATAAATTCGAAATTTTTATTTCATCAAAATAAAAAGCTTATTTCAAAAGCTTTCTATATAAAATTACAACCTTAACAATTGTTTTTAGAGTTACTTATTGAGTTTCAACATGGCATATGAATTTTTCAAATCAATGTTGGATTGAACTCTCATTTTTCCACTTCATTTAAAATATTTATATATTTTATTTAATATTAGGTTGCAAGTATTTGTCACCTAGCATATTGTATGTAAGATTTTTGGATTCCACCTCATTTAAAATATTTGTATACTTTATTTAATCCGCCACCGAGCATATTGTATGTATGATTTTTTGGATTTCATGGCTTCATAGTACGTACACTGCATTTCATAGTACGTACAAGACCACCTAACATATCCAAATTATATCTATAATTCTGATTCTACAGTATATTCCAAGGTTCACAGATATTTCAATAAAAGACTTTTTGTCCAATGTTCCAAAAATATTGATAGTTTTTCTTAATATTAACAAAACATAGCAATGCTCTTTAGTTCAATGATCTTCAGTTTCCTTGTTGGCAATGGCTTTTCAAGCTAAGCCCATAATGGATTATCCCAAGCACTAGTGATATAAATATTAATCTCAGCTGATTTGTAAACTGTGTACTCTCTTTTACATTCGTGTAAAAACAAAGCAGCCAAGCAAAGCGACCTCTTCTCATCTACCTCCACATTGAATAAATACAACCTTTATATTGAGAGCTGCAACCACTCCTACTGTGTTGTAAGTCTACATTTTATTGTGCTTTGTTGTGAACTATCTATATTGTTAGAAGACGTGTGAATCCTTGATGTGGTGAGAGTCATTAATAACCAGTTACTTGCCTTGGTTCATTAGTGATTTTCAGAAGATTAATTCATATAGTGACAGGTCTATTCGCCTGGACATTGTTGAGAAGCATGTAAATTTTTTATTGTGGACTTGAAATCCTCAATGAGAAGAAAGAAACATATTTGGGTTTCCCACTGTATCTTCCATTCTTGAAGCAAGCATAACAAAGATTCATTTACAACTTAGGTTGTGGCACTATCAAGAGCTGGTCCATAAAATAGTTCTATACCTATACTTGTATATGGAGATTTCAAAATTTATTGCTACAACACATGGCATGAAAGCAAACTTTTGTTCACAAGTAGTTTGTGCAGTTTAGGAGCTATTATAATCATTGTTTTCATTGATATTATTGCAGAATTATTTTTTCAAATTGCTTATATATTCCAGATATAGTATTAATCTATAGTGTTGAGATTACTACCTACAGAGATTGTGAAAAAAGCAATTTTAGTTGGCTCACTGTGTTGATGAACTCAACATTATTTTTTGTTATGGGTTGAATGCTTATGTCTTTGCAATCTGAGATTGTTATAAACTTTGCTCTTTTCCTACCTGTATCCTTCATTGCATGTGCCTATGTTTTTGTTCCTTCTAACTTTCCTCTTTTCTTACCTTCTTTTCCTACCGACGTTCATTTTTGCCCCTCAATGAGCAAATGCTAGTTATAACCATCATATATATACTAGTGTTAGGTTCTCGAGCCTAAAGTTCCCATTTGCCTACTTAACATTGAGTTTATAATTTCCCATTTAGACTAAGGTTAGACTCGCAGCCTAATGTTTCCATTTGCCCACTTTACATTCAGTATAGAATATATTAATTAGACTAGTGTTGGACTCTCTAGCCTAAAGTTTCCTTTGCCCACTTTACATTCAGTTTAGAATTTCGCATTACCTTTAGACCTTTTTCCGTGGCACTTTTAAACCATACCCAAATACATATAATTCAATTTCCTGCTATTGTTTTAAAACCAGTCACATAATTGTTTTGCCTACCCGTTGGATTGGACGGGCGAGTGGTTTGTCCTCGACTGGTGTTACGTTGCAGAGCTTTTAAGGCGGTGACCATCTTGTAAGTGGCGGCGCTTCAATTTTTTTGCTTCCTCTCTTTATGAGACCGTTGCAAGCTTTTAAGGCCATCTTTTAAGTGGCGGCGCTTCAATTTTTTTTCTTCCTCTTTCTCTTTGTGAGACTCGAGCGCTTACAGTGTGACCATTACCTGTCCTTTCAAGTTTACTTTGGCCGGTTCGATGTGTATTTCCATGATAAATATACGGCCTCTTTATGTGAGGTGTGTTGACGTGTTCGTTTAAGTTTTCTTTGGCATTTAGATATATTTGCACGGCATTGGCGTCTTTCCCGTTGCAATTTCTGGCTCAGGTGGGTTGGGATTTTCAATCTACAAAACAAGTGTATTGTGGTAGTGGTGGAACTATACAAATGTAAATTGGAATTGGAACTGGAGATACATATGCATGGCCGCCAAGTGTGCGATGGAAGTGGCGGAATTAGACAATTGGATGAGATAAATATGGATGCCCATCTAACAGATTTGGGAAGAGATGTCGCTAAGTTTTCGTGGCTGCGTTATCTTTGGCGTTGGACACAGAACGTCATGGATTATTTGTTGCAGCATTCATCTTGTTGCAGCATTCATCTGTAAGTAGTTTATCATTCAATCCTCGATATAATAATATCGGTTCAACTTTTAGTTTTTCATCATTTTGCAAGATTGAACATTGGAAATGTAGTAACTATCATTTTTTAGAATCGACAGGTAATAACCGTGCGGGGAATTAGAATGGTTCTTGGTGCTTATCATGAAGATAAGCATTTCACCGTCCTCGAATGAGGAGGTTGCAACTTGTTCATACTGAAGGTTCTCTCTTGAAACGCATTCTGACGAGGGTAAAGTTCCCAGCTCTCACATGGCTCCGCTGGAACAACTGTTCCAACTTTTCTCTGTCTTCTTAGATTCTAATGAAGAATTTAAGGCTTTCAACTCCAAACATCCGGCTGCCCACAATTCCTCCAAAGATGGCAATGACTCCATACTTCGGCAGCTCCTCCAAACATCCCAATATTGTTTCCATACTTGGAAACTCTTCTAAATCAGAGCACCCTGTAACATTTAGGATTCTAAGCCCTGTCGCGTGCTCCAACCCCCGTATGCTGTTCAGCTTCACACCCGTCTGCCCGCAACTCCTACAAAGATGTCAATGTTTCAAAACTTGGCAGCTCTTCTAACTCAGACAACCCATGAACATCTAGGATTCTAAGCTTTGTCCCCTGCGCCAAAACCCGTATGCGCTTCAGCTTCTCACATTCGTCTGTCGGCCATAATTCCTCCAAAAGCTTTTGAATTCAACTAATACATTGTTCTGAGATATGTTAATTGGAGTTGGCTTAAACATTATACGTTTTGGTCCGGCCATTTTCTCCGTAATACACACTTTTGTTTGAAAGCCTAGTTCTCTGTGTTGGTGCTCTGTGTTAGAAGAGGTGGAAGGTGTTGAACTTTGTATGTCGTTGGAAATGCTTGATGTCTATATATTCGAAATCAGTGGAAGTAGTGAACCAACCGTGAAGATGGTGAATGAAGGGAGGCATGCTACTTGTGTAGATGGCAAAAGAAGGAAGGCATGCTGCTTTCTTTAGCAATCGATGACTTTTTCGGTGATGAAACCATTTTTGCAATGAATGCCGCAATAGCATTGGCTGTTTAATGGGTTTTGCAATGATGCTATAGAACCAGTTTTGGAATGGAAGCTGTAATATTGTTTAATGGGTTTTGCAATGACGCTATATTTATGGATCTTTAATGGGCCTTGCATTGATTAATGGTTATTTAGTGTTTGCTTTGAATCTTGATAACACAAAACGTTTTCTGGTTGCGCAAAACATTCTGTTATTGAATAGGGTTTATTCATGGGTTAAGTTGTATCGTCTTTATCTCTGGCTAAGACCCGGTATAATTTCAGTTTCCTGGAAATGAAAGGGATGTTCTGTGTGTTATTCTATTTTTGGATGTATGGCGTGTTATTTTTTAATTGAAGTCCGTGCAATATGATGTCTGGCAGATATTTAATTTCAGTTTCTTCAAATTTAAGTTTTTAGTTCTCTCTTTTGATTTTTTTTTTGATTTTTTTTTTTCACAGAAAAATATAACTTACTATTAATATGCGAAATAGTAAATAACACCAACTGACAGAAATATACAAACTGCTCACCATCCAGCCCAAAAGAGCATATGTGACATGTCAATCAGATAGGTAGATGTGCCAATATCAACATCAGAAAAGGTCCAGAATAAATGTCAAAGGTCCACAAAATATATCATGAATCCCTCCCGAAGGAGAAACGGATTCATCAATCACCAGAAGCATCATAGTGTCCAACCAAAAATAGGATCACATGTACAGACAGCCACAGCTGCCAATCATCATAAATATCAAATAATATATCCAGCAGTTCTAAATATATGAAAGCACAACCAATATCATCTGTCTATAGTGCCGCAAAAAGTGGAAGTATATAAAAACGTCCAACAAGGAGTTGGAGCCAGCCCTTATGTGAGATCTGCACATAGAGATAAACAGAGCATGTAAGTATAACAACACACCATATAAGGTACAAAAAACATCATAATAACATATAAAGGAAATAATATGAACAAAAAGTATCAAGTCCAGTGTAGATGATAAGATCCCTGTGAAAACAGAATATCCTCCCGCCATTCTTGCCACATGATGACCCCAGCCTCAGAGGTAAGAGCCTTCTTAGATAGCATGTCCGCCTCCATATTGGCTTCCCGGAATACATGTTCAAAATGAATGTGTTGAAAATCTTTGATAAGCGTCTGGGCCGCATCCATCCAGTGTTTAAGAAGCATAATATTTAGTGTGGTCTTGCCTCTTGCCCATGAGATAATAGATAAAGAATCGCCAAAAACCACAAGAGCAGTAATCTTTCGCATGCGAGCCTAGAAGAGTAAAAGCCAAAGGGCACATAACTCGCTCCTAGTGTTTGAACCATTGCCCAAATTTAGCCAAGTATGGATGGAGACATCATTGGAAATGTGGATAATGGCACCCGCTCCACCCCCCCCATATCGATCCACAGCAGCACCATCAAAGAAGCCGCATGGGAATATCAGCACAGGGGGAGCATGACGAAGATTCCCATCCGGCCTACCTCTGCCCCCAGCAGCTCCGTTGATAGAAACATATTCATTATGTGCAGCAAGGGTTTTAAAACATAGCCCATCCCTAAAATGGATACAATTCTCAAATATATACAGGTTTCTAGCTTTCCAAACCTCCCAAATCATAAAATATGGTAATCCTGAATTCCCAGTAGCATGGCGAGACCAAGCAACGAGACAATCACTAAGTGTGCAGAAGTTCCAATGAAAATGTATACCAGCTTTGTTTGCAATTAAGGTCCAAAGTTCCCTTATGAAAGTACAGGAAGTGAAGAGGTGGTCCACCGTTTCCTCCTGTGTGCAACAAAGGGTGCACCATCCCGGACCACAGAATCCACGCCGACAGAGATTGTCCCAAGTTAAAATCCTGTTATTCAATGCAAGCCATACAAAGCATTTGATTTTGAGGGGCAAGACAAGTTTCCAAATAGTTTTATCCCACCAACGAACCAAAATATGACACTCAGCAAATAATGCATCAAATGCCAATCTTGCAGAAACATTTCCATCCGCCACATCCCACATCCAAACTAATCTATCAGGTTCATTGGATAACCTCATATTAGATTGGTATATCGGCCTAATATACTCATTCCATTCGGTCCTCAAGGAACCCGTAAGACCCAGTTGAGAAGCCGAGATCCATTGAGGTCGACCATCCCCATACCATCCAGCCACATGTGCTAAAGTGTAATAGCCATTCGCACTTAGGTGTGACCTCAATTCCACAGACAGAGTGTGTCTCGAAGATCCCCCCAAGAACGGATCCAGACCCAACTTAATATCACGTCCATTGCCCGGCATCCAGGCAATCCAATGTACAATAATCCTGAAGGCACCCAGCAGTCCATTCCAGATATTGGAGACACCCACAGTTGAAGGTCTGTTAAAACGTAGCCATTTAGTCACCGTAATATTTCTCAGGTATTTGGCTCTGATGATCCTTCCCCAGATCGATTGGTCAAAGAGGACGCGCCAAAGACTCTTTGCGTGCAGGGCCATAACAAACAATTCAATATCCTTAATATTCCATCCACCCAAGTACCAGGGACGAGCCAATACCTTCCATTTCATTAGATGAAATTTCTCCTGATTTTCACCACCCGACCATAAAAAGCTGAAAACCTTCCTCCTGATAAGGTTCAGGATGGTACGAGGAATCTTGCACAGAGAGAACCAATATACACCTAAGTTCTGCATTACGGCTTTCACCAGAGTAAGCCTGTCACCCAGAGAAAGATGTCGATAGCTCCAATGACAAATTCGCAATTCAAATCTCCTGACAAGCCATGACCAATCATTTATCAAGTAATTTGTAGGCTTGATGAAAAATCCAAGGTATTTAGTACCAGCTTCAATATCATTGAATTTCAATGGCAGGATATTGCTGATCGACTGCTGCACATCCTCTGCCAAAGAGTGTTTCAAGAAAAAAGATTTAATATAGCTGATGATCATGCCAGTAACCAGGCAGAAAAGATCAAGTATTTTCTTGAATTGGATCCATTCAGCAAGGACACCCATACCAAAAAGCATAACGTCATCCACGAACAAAGAGTGTGTGACAGATATCTCCCTTGATATTTTAATGCCAACAATCCCTCCCTCCCGACGAGCTTTGTGTATGGAGAGACTCAAACCTTCAATGACCAGCAAAAACAGCAGAGGGGAAAGGGGGCAACCCTGTCGAAGGCCCCGGGATGCCTTAAAGAATTCAGTAGGAATTCCATTGATCAGGATAGCATAATTGACAGAGGTAATACATGCCATAATCCATTTCATTACTTTCCATGGCAAGCCGATCTGGATAAGGATTAGTCTCATGAAGTTCCAATCAACCTTATCATATGCTTTCACCAGGTCCAATTGTAGTATGAGTGCATCAATGCGCCGCTGTTTTATAGTATGAAAAATTTCCTGTGTCACACCAACAGCATCATGGATCTGCCGCCCACAAAGAAATCCATATTGTTCCATGGATATATGTCTAGAAAGAAGAGGTTTGATTCTATCAGCAATAATTTTATCAATAATCTTATAAACCAGATTGCATAAAGCAATCGGTCTGAATTCATCATAATTATTCGGATGGGATGTCTTCGGAATGAGTGCCAGATAAGTAGAGTTTAGTGCACCAGAGACAATGCCCAGTTTCCGAGATTCATCCACAGCCATCTGGAGATCATCCCCCATAATGTCAAAAAAATGTATAAAAATCTCAACCGTCCATCCGTCCGGACCCGGAGATTTGTCTTTAGCAAACCCACGCAGAGTGTTTTCCACATCTCCCAGAGTGATATCCAGGAAGACATTGTCCCCCTCCTCATCTTTTGATTTCTCCAAACTAAACTGCAAAACATGTTGGCATTTATTAACTTCCTTTAACAAAATTGCTGCATCTTGACCAAATAATTTAGAGGTAAAATTTTGGTTGTGCCGGTTGGCATTTATTTATACTGCAAATCCGGTTGGCATTTATTAAATTTCTTTAACAACACTGCAGCATCTTGACCAAGTATTCAGCTTCGCATTGAGTTATGACAATAAAAATACATTTTCCTTTGCAAAACCGGTTGGCATTTATTAACTTCATTTAACAAAATTGCAGCATCTTGACGAGTATTAAGCTTGGAATTGAATTATGACAATAAAAATACATTCTTCCTATCACAAAATTGCTTGGTGGCTTGCAATGTGGCAAGTTGTCAACACCTTGGCATTTATTTACATACAATAAATGCACAGCGTCCACAACTACTCTATATTTATTTACCAACCACCATTTCCCAGAAAATTCCACAAATTTAGTCATAGCTTTCCCCACCCATTTTAATGATGCTATTAATAGCATTTAATCATGCTCTTTATTTAGCAAACAAAATGCACCACTTCCCAGAAAATTCCCCAAATTTACAGTAACACGGACACCTTAATAGCTATTAGCATTTAATCATGTTATTAAAAGCATTCAGTGATGTTATTAAATGTTGTTGCGGTTTCTTTTAATAATGATGTTATTAGATGCTGCTACGGGATCTGAACCGTTGGATTTCAACCAACGACAGTGCACTATGTTCTGCTGCGAGGTGCTGTGAAGTTGCAACACTTTATTTCTTACAAAATTGACCATGACCTCTGATTTACATCGCCAACTTGCTTAGCATTTTGGCTAAACCTTCACGGAATCATGGCCACTGCCCCTGGAACTTGAGAGTCGTGACCATTTGTTGTTTTTATTCCGTATGAACCATGAACTATCGTGGCCAGGAACAACTACCTTATAGAACGCACCTGGAGTAGCAATTGAGGACACTCATAGGTGCTCATGGAGTAGCAATTGTAGACTCTGGGCTCACCTGGTTTCTTCTTATTTTAATCTCAGAAGTGATGGGTGATGGACCAGTGCCCACTTGCATTGAGAACAATCTCTGGATTGGAAAGAACTAGCATGGTCATGTTTGGGCTCATTTGGCCGTTGCTCTTCCATATCTCGCTCTTGCTTTTAGTATATAATAACAAAGAGGCATAGACATAGGGACAGTCAAACCATGAGGTAGGAAAATAACAATTGCATCAAAAGATTGGATCAAAACACATAGCACTGTAAAAACAGCACTTACAGATAAGTTGCGTTCAAAACACATAGCACTGTAAAAACAGCACTTACAGATAAGTTGCGTACTAATTGGAAAGAGAATTGTTAGTGTTTATCACATGAATACATGAACACATTAAGGAACGAACGTTGTAAATCGGTTGAAAGTATAACTGGCGTTGGAAGATTGTCATATATCACTAGAGCACTGGATGTGGCGTGGAATCTTGAAATACGAGGTTCTTCAAAAAGGTGCCAATCTGGAGAGGAGACTGGCTGTGGCGTGGGGTCTTGAAATACCAAGTTGTGATAGTGATGAAAGTTATGTTTCTGATGATGATGAGAGCCACAAGGTATATTCATGATATTGCCTGTGTCGAAAACGAGCAGAACAATACCTACTCACATTTCGGTTACTTGTGATAAATCAATGATGGAGATGTAATATAGTTCAAAACGTGGACTAACGTTGCAGAGAGAAGAAACAGCCGATAAATACCATTCGACCTCAAGTTCATGCCTCATATGTCACAAGTATTCACCCACAATAAAGTGGTAGTGTTAACATAGCACAAGGAGTCTATTAATATTACATCAATTTATCAACATCAACTATATATTTTCCTTGCATATACATCTTGGAGCTAATTATAACTTTTTTAATTACCTCAATGGGACCAGGACAAACCCGACCAACTATATTTTCCTTACATATTCATATCTTTATATATGCGTACAATCCTTGAGGTAATTAGAACATTCTTAACTAGGCCCATACCAACTTGACCAACTACTCTATTGGGTAGCCCAAAAGTTCGAATTGTCCTTGAGAGGACATATTTTCGGCAGGAATTTGACGAAATCTAGGGAGAATTTTTTACAATCCCATAGAACAGTGTTAAATTTGCATAATCTAGGTGTCCTTGGGGTTTTTGAAGGTGTTAAATTCATCTATGTATTCATAAAAATGATTTGAACAACATAAAATTTAGCACACTGTTAAATTTCCATAATCTAGGTGCCCTTGGGGTTTTTGAGGGTGCTAAGTTCATCTATGTATTCATAAAAATGATTTGAACAACATAAAATTTAGCTTTTTTGGAAGAAAAAAATTGTTGCATTCCCTCCAAAAACTCCCAAATCGGCAAAATCATCAGAATGTTTAGACTTCTTCCTACTGTATTTACTAGTCAACTATGTCAATATTCATCAATTGCTCCAACATTCATTGTTGTCATGATTCCTAAGTTGTCATTGCAATGTGGGTATGCTTTCATTGTTGTCCATGATTCCTAAGTTGTCATTTGCATTATGTGGGTATGCTTTTGCGTTTTCCTCTTTCTTTGCTCACCTTGGCTTGTCTCTATTTCCTTCTATGTCTTTTTATGCTTATTAAATATCATGTATCCCAACAATTAGGTGTATCAATTGTCCTTGATTTCTAATATTCATTTCAACATCCTTTGTTTCGTCGAACAAACATCTATAGTTTCTCAAGAAATAAAGTGGGTCATGGCATCCTTTGGATGATAACTTGAAATCTTAACATTTATTTCCATTTGTTCCCTCTCATCAGTGGCATTAGGTTATCTCGACCTTATGTAATCTGGATTGGGATGCATAAGAGTGAGAACCTTCTGAAATGTGATCAATTGAATACCTTTAATTAAAACCTTCGTTAGAAATAGAGTTGTCTTGAGTCTAAGTAATGGACAAGTCTCTATTAGAAGTTTGATCCGCCATGTCTTTATACTCTACAACAACTCATTCCTAAAATGGTATTATCATTTTCCTACATATAAAGGTTACTTATGGGCTGGTGCAAGGTAATGATACCCAAGTATGACACGTTAGTTGCAATGACATTCTGGAAAAACAGAAATATTATCATCAAAATGAATTATTAGAGGTACCTACGAAACTTTTTTGGATTAGGTGTAAACATATGAAACGTAGAAAAACGGATGACCTTCCGGAATATATAACATTTATTTATGGAAAAGTGGTATACCCACCCCAAAATGTCATTATTCGAAGATCGGTATGTTATTGGTTTTCTCAAACATAATGCACATGTCTTTGTTGACCCACCCGTTTACTATGTAAATTTTCAATTTACAAGAAGAAAAATATGTAGAGGCATAGGGAACAAAAGAATCTTGTGAGGGGCTATTTTTCCAAAATTTTAAAAGCCAATTTTATATTTTTTTTAAATTACCAAAGTCAATGAATCCCTAAAACGACATGGTCAAGGGTCGAGTCACCATATCATGGTCTAAAAATAATCAAAACACCTTTTTTTTTTAGGTTGTAGGTATTTTCGTGCTCTTGTGTGGGTTCTCTTCCGTTTTCGAAATAGGTAAGCCAATCAAAAGTTATAGGCCAAATAAACGACCTATGCTTTTTACAAATTTGACATGAGTGCAGTTAAAAATTAATTAAAAATAGAAAACGACAACAGATCTATTCAAAAATTATATATTTATAATCTGCACACAGAGCTCGACAAGCATGTGCAATTTAATCTGCAGTGCACTCGTGGAGCTTATGTGGAACTAGTTATGAAAAAACTAAAGTTACAGCATTTGATGTTTTCTGCCATAAATCAGGCATAAATCAGACCGAACCTCAAGGTGCAATCCGAAGCTAATTCCAAGCATGTAAGGGCGCCCAAAACATTTTGAATTCAGACATGCGTGCACGCAAATGCGCGCACACGCAATTACGCGTGCGCGTGATTGACAGCGCGTAGGTGCGTGCACGCATTGATAACAACACACACGCGTCCGTGCGTGTACGTGTCATTGTATGATTTTGTATGTTTTATTTAACTTCCTTTGTCAAGGGGACACATGAAGTTGATGAAGATGTGATGATGAAGAAGATGACGATGATGGAGATGATGATGAGGAAGGGGGAGATGACAATAATGTTGAAGATGTTGATGATGATGACGATGATGATGAGATGATGGTGATGGTGATGGTGATGATGATGAATATTTTGATGATGATGATGATGACAATGGTGATGAAGATGACGATGAGGATGATGATGATGATGAGGATGAGGATGATGGTGACGAGGATGATGATGATGATTCACTATCATCATCAACATCTTTAGCATCATTGTCATCTCCCCTTCCTCATCAACATCTCCACCATCGTCATCTTCTTCATCATCACCATCTTCTTCATC
Source organism: Larix kaempferi (assembly GCA_027924585.1). Taxonomy (NCBI): domain Eukaryota; kingdom Viridiplantae; phylum Streptophyta; class Pinopsida; order Pinales; family Pinaceae; genus Larix; species Larix kaempferi. The sequence continues at coordinate 723,703 of BSBM01000327.1, forward strand.
ATCATCAACATCTTTAGCACCATTGTCATCTCCCCCTTTCTCATCAACATCTCCACCATCGTCATCTTCTTCATCATCACCATCTTCTTCATCATCATCATCATCATCACCATCGTCATCATCATGAATATCTTCATCTCCATCAACATCATCTTCTTCATCCTCATCATCATCATCATCGTCATCATCAACACCGTCATCATCATCGTCCTTATTCCTCATCATCATCAACATCTAGGTCATCATCTTCATCGTCAACGTCATCATCATCATCATTATCATCCTCATCATCACCGTTTGACGGTGATGATGATGAAGATGATGATGAAGATGTTGATGATGAGTACGATGATCATCAACATTATCATTATCTTCATCATCGTACTCATATTCATCATCATCGTATTTGTCGTCATCTTCATCATCCTCAGCATCATTTGTGTCCTCACAATGATGATGATGATGATGAGGAAGTTGATGATGATGATCATGTTGACGACGATGATGAAGATGATGATGATGATGATGTGTTGCATATTCCTCATCATCTTCATCATCTCCAAATTAGTCATCATCATCGTACTCATATTCATCATCATCCACCACCACCATCATCATCATCATCAACATCATGACGACGACAACGATGATGATGATGATGATGACGAATATGATGATGGTGATGATGGTGACTATGGTGACTAATGATGATGGTGATGACGAATATGATGATGATGGTGATGATGGTGAGTAATGAAGATGATGATGACGAATATGATGATTTTGATGATGATCATATTTTTCATCATCATCATCTTCATCATCGTACTCATATTCATCACCATCCACCATCGTCGTCATCATCATCATCATCATCATATCATCATCGTCATCCTTGTCCTCACAATGATGATGATGACGACGATGATGAAGTTGATGATGATGGTCATGGTGTTGATGATGATGAAGATGATCATGATGATGAGGATGATGTGCTGCATATTCGTCATCATCTTCATCATCAACATCATCACCATCATCATCATCACCATCTTCATCATCATCATCATCATCGTCATTATCATCACTTTATACAACATTAATATATCTACTATGTATTTTATTATTCTTGATGTAATACATATGTTTCTAATTCAAAATTAAATTAATGTTTTGAAATCAAAATACACATTTGTAAATATACCCCTAAACCCCTAAACACCTAGAAGCACTTAAATGCACTTAGGGATTATGGGTTAGAAGAGGTCCTAAAGGTCTTTATGTGGGAGGGGCTCTAGGAATAACCCGACACATTTATATCTGTTGGGCAATAAATACAGTGAACATTACCCACCAAACATTACAACATTCAACAGGGACGCGCACGCGCCTCTGGCACGCATGTGCCTCTTGCGCGCACGTGCCTCTGTTGAACATAAAATTTAGAAAATCACCCGCGTTCTTTCTCCCGCATTTTTTTCCTCATTCATCACGTTCTCTTCATTGGTTTCACTCACAGTCCAACAAGCATTCACATGGTAGATTGAATCCATACACCATTTAGATAAAATACACAACATTTGGGGCTCTATTTGGCTATTTGTATTGAATACACACCTATTGGGCTCTATTTGGATCAATTGAGTGAATACACAACAGTTGGACTCTATTTGGCACCTTGGATTGAATTCTCATGCTACTTGGACACATCAAAAGAGCATTTGATATTTGAAGCAAAGAGCAATCATAATCCTTGAGGTATGGTGATAATTTTATCTTGTTAAATGTAATTTAGTCTTCATTCACTTGTTTAAATGGCATCTATTTTGGTTTTTCCTCATGAATTGTATGATATATCTATTTTAGGCTTCTTAATCTTCAACATAGACAATAAAAACATCTTACCAAAAAAAAACTACGACATGCACAAAGCAATGCTTTCAACCTTTCATGAAGATAATAAAAAAAAATTACTTGCATCACCACCAATAACATTTCATAATCACATTCCTCCATCTAGTAGACAAACATTTGTTGAATTCTTCATGGTTTCACTACAACAACTCACAGAAACACCTACACAATTGAAAACTCTTAGTATTTTTGGGCTATTTTTCCTCATCCATAACATGAAAATGAAGTGAGTATGAGCTTTTAAGATTATATGAAAACATTTTCACTAGATGTCGATGTACATAATCAATTGCTGCATCGAGCTTTAATAATCATGCACATCGAGTTTTAATATCTTGTTTGTTGTTCATTCTTGCAGGGGTAATATTTTTGTTTTTCCAAAAAACGCATTGAATATGGGCAACAAACGTAATAATAAAAGAAATTCTAGAAGGACATTGCTGCCCCCTGAAAAGGTCCATGAGATAAGAGAAAATGCAAGGTTGTACATGCAAACCCGTAGAAGACAGAATGGTAGTGCCTTAGATCCATCAACAAGCAATGATGAAGTGGTTGAAGTCAATCAAATCTTGCCTGATGTCAAGTATGAAGGGATGGATGTTGAACAAGTTCTTAACTGGCAAGCTCCCCAAGAAGAGCACACACATGGTGAACACACTCCCTTGCAGGACCAATTTGTGAACGAAGGTCCACAACAAACCGTTGACGAGACTCGTACTTCCTTGCCTCGACTATCAACCGGACGACGAAGAACTCCCAAACGTATTCATGTGGATGAAAGTTCATTTTCAGGACTTGAAAGTAAGATGCCCAAACGCACTATTGATTTCCATTGTAGCAAGATAGTGAAAGATTTTTTTGAATCCAAAACCGATGCAGCAAAATGTCAATTGTTTCTTGCTTTGTTAAAATCACATTGTCTAGCTCATGTTAGGAGAATTTTGGGCATAAAGGTAGTTAGAAGTTCAGAGGCCAACAATCATGTTGTTAGAAATCTACAATCTGCATTTAATTTGATTGAAAAAACTTCTTGTACAAAATATTTTAATGCGGCCCGTCGTGTACTGTCGGAATCGATTGTAGACAAATCCACACGGCAACGTCGCCTACTATCACACACATGTAAAATATTTAAAGTAGATAGAAAGACTCTTCAAAAGTATTCTACGATTAGAGAAAAACTTGACACCCCAGGCCAAAAAGATTGTTGGGCCTTTGTTGGTAGGTTACCTCGTTCAGACATGAAGCTCATTGATGTTGTTAAAGAACTAATGCAAAAGTTTTGGCATGATAACACTAGACCGTCATCGAATCAAATAGATGTTTTAAAGTTGAGAAAAGGTGTTAGGGGGGTGAACCCCATGTCAAGCACTTCCTTGACACGACACAAACAGAACTCTATGAGAGGTTCAAGAATGAGCACACACAATTGAACTTGGGCCAAAGGTCCTTTGAAAAATGCAAGCCGTGGTATGTTAGAATTTGCATTGATCGTAATACATGTTGTTGTAGATACCATGTAGAATTTGAATACTATTATAATACATATAGACATATATTTTGTGGTTTGCATACTAACATTGTGCAGGATTGCCCATCGTTACAACCATTGAATGCATCCAGAGAATTTATACATAGCATAATGTGTCCAAGACCTGAAGGAAAAAAATATTATAAAAGATCATGTTTATATGGGACGTGTTCCAGTTGCAGTGGATTTGCATTATTGAGCCCCTGCATCCACGTAACCGCGGAGCACGAATTTGGGAAGATGTCAGTAGAAATGCAGAACTTCTGGTACATAACATATCAAGTAGATAGTTTGAAGGAAAGCAAAAAAACTGCATTGGTGAAGTCACAGGTAATCTAAGTTTCCATACTTTCATACTGTACATGTTGAATTTGTACATATATATTCAGATTGAAAATGTCACATTGTATTAATGCCCTTGGATTTGTGGCACCAGGTACAAATTTGCAAATTCATGAAGGAATTCTACCAAAAGACCGAGCATTATGTACAGCACATCCATGTAGCACGATGGCAGGATGAACAGTACAGACAGTGCAGGGACACCTTTCCCAAGGGCACAATATTTTCGGTTGTGGACTTTGCAGAAAACTACACCCTACAGCCACAAAATGAGATTCAAATTCAATACTACCATTCAGACCAAGTTAGCATAATGGTCCATATCACGTACAGGCACGCGCCAAAGAGCAGCAATGACATGAGGATAATATTGAAAGAGACCAACTTCTACATCAATGACGACAGGCGCCACGCCCTGCATTATGTGCAGCATTGCTTCAAAATTTTCTATGATCAGCTGAAGGAGAGAGGTATACAGATGGATCAGCATTGGATATGGTCAGATGGTTGTGCAGGCCAGTTCAAAAATGCATGTGTTTTCCAGTGGTTGAGTATTTTGCACAAGACTTATGATGTGCTGCATGTATAGAACTATTTTGAGACCGGTCATGGAAAGGGAGAGCACGACGGGGCTGGAGCATGTCTCAAAACTGCCCTATGAAGGGAGGAGATGAGGTGCATGGGAGGCCCTCATATTCGGAATGTCGAATCCACAGTTCGATGGTGCAAAAAAAAATGTCAGATCGAACCACGGAGCAACACATACCAATAGGTAGAGGACATGTTGTCAGAAATTTTTCGGAATGTAGTCGATATAGATCAATTGCGTTCTTATAGTTGTAGTATTGTGCAAGGCACTCGTGGATTTCATTCGGTTCGAAGCTCAAACAACCCCTTATTTGGAATATGGACGCGAAAACTTGCTTGCTTTTGTGGGTCTTGCAACAGTTGTGAGTGGGATGTGTGCGAATCAATGGATTGGGTTGAGGAATGGGATCATGTATCACTTGCAGTGGACCCACATGCAGTTGTTGAAACAATCCAGTTAGAGGAAGGACAACCCTCTATTTCGAATAAATATGATCATATATCTGATCTTGTACAGCCATGTAAACATTTATGCATGCATATCCTGGTTACATCCTTGTTTTTGTAATTATCCAAGTTATCAAACCACTACTTATTGGAATATGATCTTAAAATGCATTTTTGCAGGACACATTTACACAGTTGTCGCCCCGTCAGACAGTGCAATTGGGACGAATTATTGGTTGGCACAATGCATCCAGGGGAAGCAAACCCTCCTCGCACCATTAACGGATAGTGAAGGCATTACCTTTCTGACTGGCTCGATGGTTGTTCAGGGGGAATATCTTACAGTGGATGGAAAGGGACCAAAGAGCAATGGCTACACATACATGGATTATAGACCAGGGTCGCGGGTGTATCACTTTACGCACTTGATCGTTGTACAAACATCCAACTACAGACAATGTAAACGAAGTCATCAAACAAGGTACGCTACTTACTACCTCATGCAGAGCATGAGAGGTTGTTTGAGACAATAAAAAATCGAGAGGATCCAGAAGGCCTAATTGACTGAGGTACCTAGTATAGCCATGTGATTGTTTATTGATGCATGATTAATGTTATTCATGTTAGATAGTTTATTTGATATCGTTATCTTATATCGTTTATTTGATGTTTGAGTTATGATGAAGTTATGATATATAGCCATGTAATTGTTTATTCATGCATGATTAACCCTAGAAGCACTAATATAACCCTACAAACATAATCTATCCCTAGAAATCCTAGAAAGCTAAACTAACCCTAGAAACACTAATCTAACCCTCAGAAACTAATCTAGAATCCTAAAAACCTAATCTAGCCCTATTGACCTAATCTAGCCCTAGAATCCGTGAACCACCACACGTACCCTCAATGCTTGAGTTTTTGGAGGTCGACCTCCCACACCATATGTCCGCTTCAAAAAAATTTGTTCTCTTGGTTTTATGCCCACCCAAAATTCATCATCATCATCATCAACATCATCATCATCTTCATCATCATCATCATCATCATCATCAACATCATCATCATCATCATCTTCTTCTTCGTCATCTTCTTCGCCATCATCATCTTCTTCCTCATCATCATCATCATCTTCATCACCCTCACCATCATCATCAACGTCTTCATCATCATCACCATCTTCATCATCATTTTCATCTCTAGGTTCCTCATCAAAATCTCCATCATCATCATCATCTTCATCATCGTTATCATCATCATCTTCATCACCATCACCATCATCATCAACGTCTTCATCATCATCACCATCTCCATCATCATTGTCATCTCTAGGTTCCTCATCAACATCTCCATCATCATCATCTTCTTCATCATGATCATCATCATCTTCATCACCATCACCATTATAATCAATGTCTTCATCATCATCACCATATTCATCATCATGGTCATCTCTAGGTCCCTCATCACCATCTCCATCAGCATCATCATCATCATCATCATCTTCATCACCATCTCCATCGTCATCAATGCCTTCATCATCATCATCATCTTCACCATCATGGTCATCTCTAGGTCCCTAATCAACATCTCCATCATCATCATCTTCATCACCATCACCATCACCATCATCATCAACGTATTCATCATCATCACCATCATCATCATCATCACCATAAGTGCCCGGTGGATGACTTTCCAAAGTTGACCCCCGTGTGCAAAAATTGCACACTCCCTCACGGAGCAAAGCCCTAGTTTCCAAAATGGACTTACAAGGTAACACCCGGGCCACAAGACGGGAGGAGAGGGGCACCCCTAGCACTATCCTGGTATCTTGAATCCAACAGATTCGATGGTTCGTTGATCGGAGCCACGGTCGTCATTCTATGGCTCGTTCCGTCTCGCATCCAAAAGACCTTCAAGGACACCTGCTGGATACTTGGCGGGGGCATAGAACTCCAACCGTGCAGCAAAACCGGTTTCCGGGGAGTCTTGCACGTGTGTCTAGGGATGTCCCAGCTAGGAAAGCTAGCCAGAAGTGCCCGGTGGATGATTTTCCAAAGTTGACCCCAGTGTGCAAAAATTGCACACTCCCTCATTGAGCAAAACTCTAGTTTCCAAGATGGACCTACAAGGTGACATCCGGGCCATGGGACGGGAGGAGAGGGGCACCCCTGGCACTATCCCGGCGTCCTGAATCCAACGGAGTCAATTGTTCGTCGATCGGAGCCACGGTCGTCATTCTATGGCTCGTTCCGTCTGGCATCCAAAAGGCCTTCGGGGACACCTGCTGGATACCTGGCAGGGGCATAGAACTCCAACCGTGTAGAAAAATCGGTTTCCGGGGAGTCTTACACATGTATCTAGGGATGTCCCATGTCACGAACCCAAAATTTGTAAATTTTAAAAACTTTTCTAAGTGTCTAAAATGCCACTAAAATCTATGCGAAAATACAAAGTGTGGGTTTACTTTCTTTAAATACTGCTTTACAAAATAATTAAAACTTTGCGACACTTATTACTGTTTACAAATGTCATTATAATAATCAAGAAAAAGACCCCTCAATGAAAATCATGTATATGAAGTACTATCCCGTCATTTTTGCATGAATAGATAGATGTTTTTTTTTCTTTAACTAAAACAATGCTTAACTTAATATGTCAACCATTTCTTAAATCTTGTGGGAAACACAAACTTCATTAAGTCTTAATATACATCCTTTAAGAAACATATACTTCTTTCAATAAACAATCTAAATGGTAACAAAAAAATCATAATCATAAGAGAAGCATTATATCAACAACCAACCTTCTATATGAATCGTATATCATAAACATTTTAAGGACAGAAACAAGTACTTATACATAAGACACATTGAGGAACACGATAAGAAAACATAGGAGACCAAAAGTAACGTGGTTCACCCGTACACGGGCTAGTCCACAAAAGTGTGTGCATCTTTTATTATAAAACAAAAAGTGATAGGATTACAACGAGCAAACTGGTTGCTACAACAAGATTCTTCTCCTTCTGTCAAGCCTCTATCACATAGAGCTTTTTCATGTAGCAACTGTACATATATAATACCTTCAAATGAATCCTACATATCTTCAAGGTAGCAAATAGCCGTACCAGATAAAATGCTAGAAGATGATCTTTTTCTCACACAAAATTATACATAAGCTAATACCTAGATAATCTATGCACCTTTTGTTTGACATAGGAGTACTTGGATAACTTATATTTAACTATGACAGTAATTTGCCCCATAACTTTCTCCTTACTAAACTTCCTAAGTTCGAGAGCTATTAGTCTTTAAAGAATTATGAAATATAATAACAATGATTATATATATATAAATATATTTTGAGGGCCTACACCTATAAAGAAATATTTATAAATCTTCCATCATATTATAGTACATGAATATTTATATCTTAAGAGCCTATATAAATAAATGACTCTTTATAGGACCCTACCTTCACTTTACAAGGTACATCAAAGAATTGTTATCTTAAAAGTGTTCATCACATTATATATAACACAAAAGAAACTATAAAGGGTTGTGAATCCATATCATGGTACCTCTTTCACTTTTGGTGCTTTGATCAAGCGTAATATTTAAACTTTTAATTTAATAAATAAAGGATAACATTTTCCATCCTTATAACAAGTCTAAGATGGAGTCAACTCATCGAAGCTAGGTGTAAAATGTGTTGGCCATATAAATATAACACATAATACATAGGACGAACTCCATTTGTTAGCACCGATCTATAATTAAATTATAGATCGCAGATTGCAACGGTAGTTTAACTAAAACTAAAATCATCTTCGTTTCTATGGCGACATGTACTCAAACTTTAATGCTAAGACATGAAACCAACTTATATCACAAGTCCGTATCTCTATCGTAAAGATTTCTTTCCTTACTGGGAAAACGCGTCACACAGGGTTTTATGTCTTCAATGATAAACAAAACGGAACTATTTCATACACGGATCCACAACTTGGATTGGCCCTATCAGAGTAGAGATAATGCATTCAGTTCATGATGCAACACAGGGGTTTCAAACAAAAATAAAAATAATATAACAACATCTTCCAAATCACAGGGTTATAGCTTACTGGCGTGAACCCAGATCATACAGAGATTCAATACAGGTAGAGGTAGGTAAGTAAAATATCACTATCAAGTCGAGTGCTGCAATGGAGGGTAAGGACAAAAACTACAGATCCAAGATCGGATCTGCTCTTAGGGGTAATCCCCAGAATGTAAAAACCTTAAATCTCTTAATCTATTGAGGTCGCGAGGGTTATCCCTGGCTCGGAGTTCTAAAATAGTAACTTTGTCCCACTCATGCATAGATTTTTGCTATAATCTTTCCAATAAGTTATAAATGGAAAAATAGAGACTTACTTATACTTCTCCAACGAAAACTAAACATCTATGATGAGGCTTTTGCTTAAGTAAATACTTTAAAGTATACCAGCAAACGGGTTTCTGTCAAAGCATCACTCGTAGAGCTACATGCTTTCAAAGTTAAATAACGTAGGATTGCCCTCTCGCAGAGATGCAACAAAGACTAACATCTAAACTATTCCAGCCAATGGATTTTAACCATTACGGAGCTTCTAAGTGAAAAGTCAGGCCCTGATCCCTCTCACAAGGTTTACGCATTAGTCTTGATACTATAAATAAAACTGTAATCAATGTGGGTTGGGCTTGCGTTCTTCCATCGGTATGCAGACAGAGATGTATGGTGTGCTATTCTATAGACGAGTATTGACTTAACAGACTTCTACTACTTTAAACCATCTATGGTCTGGATCGAAATAATTATTTCTTCAAAATAAATCGTAAGGCTCTTTTTCAGTAATATAAGTAACCATACTATATCTATTTGATATATAACAAGGAACTTCAACCCAAGGTAATTGTGTTCAGTAGACAACATTCACGGAGGAAAAATGAACATCCTTTCCTATCAGCTTCTTCTGATATCTTATACATATATAAATTATATTACTTAATAACTTGTACTTTCTTCAAGTTAAGTGAAACTCCGATGATATTTATTTGGGGATTGAAGCCCATTCGGTCAATAGAACGCAATAACTACAGAAGGAAACAACGATCACTCCGGGATCGAGCTTAGCCTGGTAACCCAACATCGTTGAGTTAACAATTCACATGACCGATGAGAAACTCGTTATCCATTAACTGGGATTGTTCCATGGAGCAAATACGTAGAAAAAAAAATGTAAACTACAAACTTTCTCTAACTATAGGGAGTCCAAGCCTATCATTGACTACGCCCTAAATGGATGTATCACGGACAGTTGATAACATTGTATAAATGTTTAGATACAGATAACATACCAGTTAAAAAGAAGATCCATCCCATTTAAAACGGCAGCGATCAGAGAATACAAAGGCCGCTTACCTCCTGACGCAGATATTACTCCCCTCTAAGACCAGGATTGATCTCCCAACATAACGCAGAGATTGATCAAGAAGAGACCTCTTCGCAGAGTTCCTTCCTCGTTACGCCCATCACAGAGATTCCCCATCATTGGGCTCATCACCGAGATCCTTTCAATCGAAAACAATTGCAGAGGTCTTTCAATCCAGAGCACTTCCCGAGGTCGCAATGATCCCATCAGACTTAACCCTGATAGGATTTTTCCACGATCTCCTTAGCGCCGAACCCCCGTATCAATGGTCACGATATTTACTTATACACAGAAATCGATTCTGCCACACTCTCGAGGAGTCTGTACAACTAACATCCCGAAAACTTGCTCAGTGTATCTTGACCACAGGTCATCATACTCAGCAAATCCCCAATAACTCAACGAGCAACAACTAGAAGAAGGTATCACCAATTTTTTTTTATAGCTACTTTCCCCAAGCTACCAAAATCTTAGTCCATACTTTTACTGCGGCCTTTTTCCCCCCTTTCCATAAGGTATTATCATCTATAAAAAGAATATCAGGGTGTGAGCTCCTCCCGATGCCACTCTCGGCCCACGTCTTTCATACTAAGACAAATGGCGGATTATAGTTTTGGAAAACTTCCACCAACATGATACTCGCTAAAAACTCTCCACGAGGTTGAACACTCTCCTTCAAAAATCGTGCATCCATCCAGCTCATAAAAGGCTCAGTGATTGTTAAGGGACATGGCAGGAACCCAAAACTCCTAAAAACAATCTTGGATGTCTTCCACAACTACATCAAAGATCGTGGAGTTTTCTGCGGTAGTGCTTGAGTTTTTAATAAAGTGAATCCTTCCTTTAAGTAAGTTTGGCATGTTATGAGGTTAACCCTCATGATTGTCCCCATTAATACGATTTCAATTATAACTATTTCGCATTATAACACCTATGTGAGTAATTTATATACTAAAAGACCATCCTCTTTGTTTTGAGATATATATATATATATACTAAAATCATTCTTTTAATATACTTACACATGTATTTACACATAGTTATTCAAGTTCTATTTTAGGGATTAAGGATTGACTCCTTTTAGTTTTATCAAAGGTTAGAAGTATAACTTTCTACTTCAAATACTAACCCTAATCTATAAAGTAAGCTTCTTTTTCCTTCCATAATAATGGTTTGTTGTCCTTATTATACATATTATTCATATGCATCCCACTCCTCTTTTGTTTGTCAAAAATGAGGCGAGTAACCTTCTTCTAATATATATATATATATATATATATATATGTATTATTTTAATGATATATGCATCTTTTAATTGTATCTTTAAAGTAATGAATGCCACTCTCCTTTTTGCTTAGCTAGGGTCATAGCTTACTTAGGATAAAATAGTTATCCAAGTGTTGATCATTAGGTCTTTAGAAATCCTTTCACCGCCTTTCGGAAACTAAAAGGTGTTTTTGGTATCCTTTACTAGGACTTAACCGATAACTTAACTTAAGTGCTTACGACAACACTCATAACTTTTAATGACCTAGGTCTACAATTTAAGTAAGTAGATACCATAACACACATCATTCTCTGGTGGGGCCTTGGCCTTGAGCTCCTCACCAGAATGATTACAATTACAATAATAATAATATTAATGATAATAATAATTGGGGTCAAAATTGAACGATGTTACATCCCAGCTGGGAAAGCTAGCCAGAAGTGCCCGGTGGATGATTTTCCAAAGTTGACCCCGTGTGCAAAAATTGCACACTCCCTCACTGAGCAAAACCCTAGTTTCCAAGATGGACCTACAAGGTGACACCCAAGACACGGTACGGGAGGAGAGGGTCTCCCCTGGCACTAACCCTGCGTCCTAAATCCAACGGAGTCGACGGTTCGTCGATCGGAGCCACGGTCATCATTCTATGGCTCGTTTCGTCTCGCATCCAAAAGGTCTTCAGGGACCCCTGCTGGATACCTGGCGGGGGCATAGAATGACAACCATGCAGCAAAACCAATTTCCGGGGAGTCTTGCACGTGTGTCTAGGGATGTCCCCACTGGGAAAGCTATCCATAAGTGCTCGGTGGATGATTTTCCAAAGTTGACCCCCGTGTGCAAAAATTGCACACTCCCTCACTGAGCAAAACCCTAGTTTCCAAGATGGACCTACAAGGTGACACCCGGGCCACGGGATGGGAGGAGAGGAACACCCCTGGCCTATCCTGGTGTCCTGAATCCAACGGAGTCGACGGTTCGTCGATCGAAGCCACGGTCGTCATTCTATGGCTCGTTTTATACCCGTACATCCCAAGAAGGTTGAAGCTGTAAAGCAACAACTCTCTAGTATTCATCCTGAGGCTCTTTTGTTGATGTCTAAGAAAAAGAAGCTCTCAGTTCCTGAGCTGGAACATATCGATCTTAACAGGATTTATACAATCTCTGTTTTACGAGAAACAAACCTGAGAACTTCTCGTAGCAATGACAATGAATCCTTCATTTTGCATTTGTTAGCAGAAGAAGATCAATTTTGGACAAAACAATGTAGTTATTACGTGTGGAGGCAACGGTTTCCCGTGGAAAACGAGTTTAGGGTTGAGCAGAGGAAAGATGCTGGGAAATGGGCTATTACATTAGCTTTTTCGATGGGCGAGCGACTTACAGCAGGAAATATGGCGACTATAGGTATCTATGCTTTTCTTCCGACGAAAATTGTAACAGGATTTCCACTTATAATACAGGAAGATTTTTTACTAGTTTCATCAAGAGAAAGTATCACTTTCAATAACAAGTGGAACCAGGGAATCCTTCGTTGTGTTCCATTAGCCTTTTGTTCAACATTTCTTGCTCTGATAAGTGGTAATTCACCTCTATCATTGAAAACTTGGGGCTATAGGTACCTTCCCTTTCATATTCCTCGTTATCCACAGCTAACACAAGCTAGCGATGCCATTCAGACCCAATTGAAAGTTGAGGAAGTGGTTTTATGTGACGTCAGCTTTGGGAATAAACGTTTATGTAAACCAACAGAAGCTCGGACAATACTCCTTGATTTTAAACGCATTCTGGAGAAAACAAGAGGACAAGTTCATCAAAGCATCTTCATTTATCCATATTCTCGTAATGTACACATAGTCCATCCTAATCTTGATAAACAAGAGTTTTACAATAGCTTGAATTCTTTGGGCGTGGTTATCTCCCTGTATTCGGTTGTCTGATTGGTTGACAAGCTTGCCTAAAAATCTGAGGGTTGGACTTCTTTGTTTTATTGCTGAAAATTGGAAGGGATTATTAAAGTCACCTGCAAAACGCTCCTTTGTTGAAATATGTAAGTTTTTCCAACAACATAGATTTGGATAGTGTATCAAATGCTGTCGTCCACACCAGAATTTATCTTTCATCAAAGGAGTCGCACATATTGTGGCTGACCAAATGGTCTGGGGAGCTTGGAAGTGCCGCCAAATATTATTCCATGCCTGAATCTACCCAGAAGGCAATTATAGATTTAGATCCTCGAGAAGGTGAGAAAATGTATGAGTGGGTGAATCAGTATCCTAAAATTACAGAGCTTTCTATCTCAAATTTTGCTAAGCGGCTCCTGGATATAGTATCAGACTCAACAGACAGTAAACTTGTTATCACCACTGCACATTTTTTGCACTATTCATTTGCAAATAACTACGTCTGGCCTGAAGAGCTTACCAGTCTTTGCAAGAATATTCCCCTAGTAGATGAAGGTGGCAAAATCATTAGGGCACAAGGCTCTCTGAATTTTCTCTAGCTTGCATCCACGAGTAATTGGGCCAAGTTAATTGGGCCAAGGTGTCCTTGAATGGCCCCGGGGTGCCTAATTCAAGAAACCTAACATTTTATAACAAAATGTACATAAATTTGAGTAGCTATCTTTGTATTATGACAACAAATAATAGCACTCTAACACCTTACTAGAGTCAAAATCATATTGAAATGAACAAAAAAATTGAATAGATGTATTTCTATCATGACAATAATAATAACACTCGACACCTTGCTAGAATAAAAATCAAGTGAGTACCTTGAGTATAGCATTCATTATTTTCTTTTGAAAAAAATGAAAACTTGAAAACCTTGAAATAATTAGAAGGCAAAAGAGTGGAAAATGAAAGTAAAGGGGAGATCTTCAAAAGCCTAACATGGTTGAGGCAAAAACCCTAACATGGTTGAGGCAAAAGAGTAGAGGATGAAAATATGATATAACATATATAAGAAAGATTGTTGTATTGATTCTAGAAGATATATGTCACACAAGCATAAAAGGTAGAAACACATAATTTAATTGATGGACTTTTTGGACTGTAAGAAGTGGTGAACAACATAGAGTTTTTTTCTGAGCCTAAAATGAGATTAGATGTAGAAAAATATGTTTAGTAGTCCATATTATGTAGAAGTTGAAACCAAGTAGACACATGTTACAATATGAAAGTTCCTTTAAGATTATTATATTATCACATTTGATACTCGAAAATTTACCTTAAATGATTTTCCTACCATGCTTTCCAAATCCTCTTCAAGATAGTAGATCCATAGAAAATAAAGTCAAGCATTACAAATTTGAAACTATAATTGTAAACGAAAAGGAGCTTTGTTGATAGAATTTTGAGATTTTGCATATATAAAGTAATAATTAGTTGGTGATTAAGTTGGCGAATCTCATTTTATTATATTGATTTGGATCTAACAATATTGTTAAACTTGTCACTGGTAAGTGATTTACTACCAGACAGTGTTGAATGGGTATCAAGAATCTCCATATTGTTTCGACTATTTTTAGAATTACACATGTTACGATGTCGTTAGTTTCTTGTCTCAACAGAGTGGTAAATGGATTAATGAACATCACCGCAAACAGTATTGTTTTTGTGTTTCCAACTTATTTTCTCTAATGGAGAGTCATTAACAATACTTAAACCATCTAAGTTGAGGCTAATCGAAGTTACATAGTTCTTTTTCATGGTAGAGGTCTCCTTTAAGACGATCCAAATCGTAAAAAAATAAAATTATAAATATATAAATAAAAACATTATTTATAATTTATTGAATTTTCATCAAAATTACTCAATATCTATAAATAATATGTTTATTTAAGAATTCCTTTTTTATTATTTATTTATTAATGTATTTATTAAAGACTAATATAGATTCAATTTAATTCTAGATTTATTATATACTAAAAATGATTAAATTCTTTGAAATACAAACTTTTTTCCAAATTTTATGTTAAAAAAATTTACATATTCGAAAATTTGATTCTGGCAATAACGCGATCGATAACCAGGCCTGGAATTTGACAGTGTATAGGACGTTTTTTTCATTTTTGCACGTATTTGACAGTTAAATTTGGAATGGACATGTCAATCGTGACAACTACCAAAATATTCAGAACGTCTATTTGATGTCCATGAATTTACATTTCCCGTCAGAAAGTTTAATGCTTGTTATTATACTATACCTTGTACTTAGTAATTAATCTTGGCCATTATGTTGTGCCCCTCTTGCACTGCTCGTTCAGTTTAGATGCTCATATACTTAATACTTGTCGGGTTCGCCGCCCACTACCAATCTATTAAATTGAACACCCCGTCTTGTCAATCAATGGTGAATACTAACTCCCCAATGGGGGACTGGGAGCCTGGGAGGTGTGGCAGGCGACCATTCTGGTTCTTGAGACCGCTCGTTCCTGTTACATTTAGTATAGCGTTTGGTAGCCACGCTGGATTTTTGGATTGAGGAAGGAATAAAATACATAGTTATTACATTTTGATACACTCCAAGAAACACAATGTGATTACATTTTGATACACTGTATGATGAAATTTTGAGCTTTAACTTTGTTGTAACCAGAAATTACGAGCTTACTTGATGTATGTCTTCCAGCTAAAAATGTGATTTTATTGACCGTGATCACTAAGGAACCTATTTTACTGAGCGTGACTACTAAGAAACCTATTTTGTAGGAGCTTGATTTGGACGAGTAATTTCATATCCCTCCTAATTTCATCTCTCCCACCTTTTGCTCTCTCCTACCAAAAGAACATAGTAGAAATAGACCGCCTGTCATGAGTACTCAGTAATTTTAACCTGTGCAAAGTCTCGAAGTCTTAGATGGCATTTTTATTTAGGTTTATGAACTTAAAACTATCATTTCTAAAATTTTATGTTTTTATTTCGTTGGGTGTATTTTATTTCAGGCCATGAAAGTTTTATGTGACTCTTTTTGTCTTGTTGACTTACAATGCAGTGCAGTAGATGTGTATTTCGAGGTTGGGAGGTTTTCTTATGCACTTAAATGATGAATTTTTGTTTTGTTATATTTATATATAACATCAAAATAAACTGACAACCTATTAAGTTGCAAAATAAGTAGTAGATGTGTATTTCGAGGTTGGGAGGTTTTCTTATGCACTTAAATGATGGATTTTTGTTTTGTTATATTTATATATAACATCAAAATAAACGGACAGCCTATTAAGTTGCAAAAACGTAATATGATAGGTACGAAAAATTTGAAACCATCATCAAATTTTTTTTTACAGGCACATAAAATTTGAAATTCCAGGCCTGTAGATAACTGAAACTAAAATAAATCATCAATTTCAAAAAAACAAAAAACTTTAAAATAAATCCAAATAACACTATTCATAACACACTCCAAAATCCAAAAAGGAAAAGGACTCAAATACAGTACAAAATTGTTCAGCTTTCTTTAGAACTTACTAAAACTATCATATTTCAATAGAGATATTAAATGTATGTACACGATTTTAGCCCTTTTGAAAAGTATAATGTCCTCTTTGTCAATTTATAAAACCACTGGATCGGCTTAATTGGGTAGTCTCTTTCTTAAATCTAAAGGGCACTAGCTCCATTCCCCACATTGAAGTGACTCTTTCGATTTGCACCTGGCGTCCCTAGTCTATAGGGGAAGTACAAACATGTGCAAGGGAACTTAGGGGCTTACGTCATTGGATGAAAGTGTATTTTCCATAGACTTTGGAATGCTAAACACTGTGTGTCATGCAGGTTAATGATGATGTAAACTCTTCCATGTCTGTGCTACACTCAATAACTAGGTGACATTATTTATTATAAAAATAAAAATAATATTGTAAGCACAATGTAGGTTCATTGTTCAGCATCATTATTCATGACAATGCTCAACACTGATATTAATTCTTAAAAAAACATTCATTATTCATGGCAATGCTCAATACTATTAATTCTCAAAAACCATAGCCATGATCCATTATCAACATGCCTAAGACAATGATGGTATTTAATGATTCAGGGGACTGGTTCGCTTTGTCTATACAATTTTTGGGAATAAGATGATTTGTATTTTTTTGGCGATTTTTGTTGAAATCCAGTGTCTCAATCATTTGTTGAAATTGCGATTTGGGTTGTTCAAATTGTAATTTTGATTGTAGAAATGGATTCATCACTCTCAGTTATTCCTACGACACACCGATTATGCAATTCACCAGAAAAAACTCACCAGATTATCAGTGCAAACTACCTTGAGTTTAGCTTACTCAATTTTTTTGTGATAAAAATAATCATAATTTATGTTGATCTGGTTTTTAATTAAAGTTTATATAATTTGAATCTATTTATAATGGATAAACATTATTTTACTACATACAAAAAAAAATTATTTTTTAATTAAATATAAAATTTAAAAGATTTACTTTTTAATTCAAACTTAATGACTCTAACATTATTTTATGAGATTTGAAAAATTAATCATTTTCACTAAAGAATTAAATTCTATGAACATCCATACACTTTCTCACTTAACAACATTATGCTAAGTATATATATATATATATATATATATATATTTATTTTTATTTTTAAATTTAAAAGTTATCTAAATTCTATCAACACCCACACACTTTCTGTCACAAGCCAACAACATTATGTTAACCACATATATATTGCTTTTATTATGTTAACCACATATATATTGCTTTTATTTTGCTAACCACATATATTGTTTTTTTTATTTTTAAAGGTTGTCATTAACATATTGGAGTTACAATTAAGTATAAATAGATGTTTACGAACACACACAAACCAACAACATTCTATTAACCACATATATATTGCTTTTATTCTGTTAACCACATATATATTGCTTTTATTTTGCTATATATTGTCTTTTTTATTTTTAAAGGTTGTCATTAACATATTGGAGTTACAATTAAGCACAAATAGATGTTTATGAACCCAAAGCCCAAGTTTTGCAAGGAATGAGCTTGCTTTTATTTTGCTAACCACATATATTGTTTTTATTTTGAAAGTTTGACATTAACATATTGGAGTTACAATTAAGAATAGATGTTTACAAACCCAAAGCCCAATTTTTGCAAGGGATGGCCCTCTAAAGCTCATTTATTACAAAGTGATTTTGACGCAGGAGCATCTTGCTCATTTAAAATTTTCAAATATTAATCAAGACCATGGGGTCTTAGTATTGCCCAAGAAAGTGAGTTTATTATAAAAGCCATGTAAAAGCTAGAATTTTCGAAGTTAAAATTGGAAGGTTTTAAGTAGTGAAAAGTTAGTCGAGTGTGATGAGTCACTAGTTAGGAAATAATTGTTGTAACTGAAATCTGCATTAGTAGGCAGAATTCTAGGAGTTAAAAAATACCATGTTTAGGGACTAGTGATCAGTTACAAAAAAAGATAGGAGCAGTTTCTAAGTTTAGTAACCAGTTACTGGAAGTGGTCAGGTTTGTGTTAGAAACATCGATTTCTTTAAGTTTATATGGTAAGCCTATGAGGCAGGGAGAGGCAACTAGAGAGTTCAAGAAAATTGAGAACTCAAGAGTTTGAAGGAGGGTTCAGTTGTGAGCCAAGCCATAGAGGAATTGGCCTCATGAAGAAGATACTGCCATAGGGAAGCATTTCAGGATTTTGTTATTATGTGTTAAGTTCTTATTATGAATGAAAAGAGGAAGAAATTCAGGAAATTTTGTGTGTATTATTTTATGTATCTCTATGTTCACGTATGAATGCGTTTGAATCTGGTGAATGTCAGTTAGTTTGAATTATGAATTTAACACTGTACATGAATCCTGATGGGATACCGAGTACATTTGTAACTCGGCGTGGCTGTGTGTAGAGAAATTTATTGGGTAGAATTTCTGGATGAAATTCCAATCAGAGTATTCTTTTAAAGATTTAGAAGAATTTGGGTAGACTGGGTAAAGTTCCAATTCTGCAGAAGTCTATTTGGGCTTATTAAAGTTCTGTCAAGCGATAGACATGAATAGACTCGTTGATAGGAACAAAAGTTTGTGAGTACGAACCCAATTTATCTATGTGTTGAAATTATATTGGGAATGCGCAGTTTAGAGATTGCTCTACGTAGAGCAATGTGAACTAAATTGTTGGGCATTATATTATTAATGAAGGTGTGGTTTTTCATGATGAGCATTCAGGTTTTATAGTTTAGATCTTAATCATGGAAGGTCCTAGCTTCAAAAGAACCTTGGGTGTAGATCTGCACCGCATAAATTAATTGAAATCGTGACCAAGTTTGAACGATTCAAGGAATTAATCCCCTCTTGCAGTCGATACTGAAGGATATCCATCGAAACCTGGAAGGGAATGTGTTGGCCATTGTTGAAGGGTGTATTGCATCCACGTTGGCAATTTGGGTTAATGGTTTCAATACCTTGCTTAATATTGCCAACCCAACAACAGAACCGAGCCTGCACAAGTGAGGCGTGACCAATCTTGGCATTGATGGGCACATAGGCGTTATGGTGCTTAGGCAATCGGAGGATTCATAGACAGAAAATCCAACGATGGTTGAGCGTTTAGTGAATGATCCTTGGTGAAGGCAGGTCTAGACTTAGGCCTGCATCAGATTCCATATGTGTGAATGCATTTAGATTATAAAAAAAAACAGTAAGTTCATCCCTCTGCAATCTACACTCTGCCTTTCTTTATATATATGAGTGCCACAAGCTTGAATATTACGCATTAATTCATTACAACATTCTCCTCGCAGTATTGTAAGTTATCAGTCTCCACAAGTGCAGGCATTTTAGTAGAGTATTATCCATGTTCATTGTTCACATCTTTTCAAGGTTTCAATCCCAATCCAATGGAGAATTATTGTATGAGCATTTGCAAATACTACCCCGAAAGCCATGAAGAAGCTTATTCAGATGATAAGACTATCTGGAAAGCCCTAAAGAATCTTATTAAGATGATATTCGAGCTGACCAGCTTGAGTATCCTCCTCATGCAGATGATGCTCAATATTTTGACATAGATATTTCATTGCCCTTGTCCCCAACCACAGACACCATCCCAATATGAAACTCAGGCTCAAGCTCAGACGAGGATCATAGCGAAGATGAATTTGATTTCAACTTATCTATTTGTAATGCCAATCCCAAAAACCCAAATTACTACCTTTCTCCTGCATATACGTTGTTTTACCATATTTAAGATGGAGTGACCAAATGCTTAAATTTTCTCATTGGGATGTAATACCTCTAGCCACTGGGAATTATGGTGACCCTTAGTATATGCACAACCAACAAGAATGGCCTCTAATGATAAGTCTGTTGTGATAAAGGAGCTCAATGACAGGCACAAACAGAAATCCAACTACACTAGAGCGAATGCACTTGCTGTAATTATTGCTTGACATTATTAGCCTTTGGCCTGGGCAAAGTGGTGTCATCACTTGCCTCGAATATTTGTTGAAATATGAAAAATGAGTGGTTTCTATATGTAGGCTACTTTTCAATTTGAAGAGCTTTCTCATCCCATTCACTGGAGTTATTTCTCCTTCTAACTCTTACAAAATTTGGAAGTGAGGCGCTTACACACAAAGATGAGTCTTACCGAGTTTCATGAGATGACAATGATGATCTAATCAGAGCTTCTCATTTTGGTGGAAGGCGACAACGATCATAAATTGGTCGTTGGTTCATTGATTGTGCTTAACCATAAAGAGAAGTAAATACCTAATATACTTGAAGGTATAGGTTCTCTGCCATATGAGGAAGAAATTGCTCGTGAGGTAGCTAAAATGTCTCAAGCTAGCCTTTATTAACCTGGTATTGATGTTACTTATGCTATGTTCGTGCCACGGATGACTTGGAGGCGTTAAGAGAAGATTGAGACAATATGTCCTTGGAAAGCTTAGATCTTTTATATGCTTCATGTGATGGTCAGTATAAGGCCAAGAAAACTTTCCAGGGGATATGAGCAATGAAAATCTCTTTGCATATTTAAGGGGATATGAACGATGAGGAGCTCTTTGCGTCTTTAAGCAGTACACTTGAATGAGATCAAGGAGCATATGAGGAGATCCTAACTTATGATAAGTAGAAGTTGGAAAATGCAATTGCTAGAGCACACGTTAGTACATAATCTTTAGACAAAGAATGATTATACACCTACATTATATTATAAAAGAGTGAGACTATTGTACTCATATACTTTGTTAAAGAAGAGAAAAGAAGTTTCTTCACTGGTCACCAAACACCTTTGCTCTTGGGTTATGTCAAAATGTATGAGTTCGACAACTTCTTTGTTGTCTCATATAGCTTAATGAATCAAACAACACAATTGTAGTCCTTGGCCCCCATTCCAAGCATAATAACTACTTTGGATTCTCAAATAAAGTATCCCCATATGCCCATATTAGCAGACAAAGGGGAAATCACATACCATGCTTTTAAAGTGTTGTCATTCGACAACTGACCGAAGTAAGGCCTAGCAACTTTAAGGAGGGTTGCTTTCATTTGGAAAGTTGTTAATTCTTATTACAATAGAATCAAGGGTTTCAAATGGTATTTGAGAAATAATTTCCTTTCAAAGTATTCAAGATGCTAACATGAAATAAAATATTTAGGAGATAAATCACAATAGCATACATCGAGAATAGGAAAAGAATACATGAGGCTATCATATATTGTCAGCATTGGAAATTGATTGAAGGATGGGCTATCTGACAATTTTCTGCAGTTGAAATTGCAATTTGGAATGGTGATAATGTTTGCTTGTGCATCTCCTTTCTTCGAGCTTTTTCATTTGACGCTGCAAACTATACAAGACAATTGTCCTCATGTGATGAAACAATTTCTTGCTAAGGTTCGTATGTACCTAAAGGATGGTAATTTCCACAATAAAAATAAATGTGCTTCTATACTTAGCACAAATGGAAAATTTGAGCATGATACTTTAGAGGCTAGACAATACCTGGCAGGATTTCTTGAGGCATGTTTAGATACCTAGGTGTATCTATCCTCTTAGTAATTAGATTGGAAATCATGTGCAGGTTGTCCAGAAATTGTTCTTAGTTATTGATACAATTCTTGGCACCATCCTAATTTTATTGTTTCTAATAAAAGTTTATTTGCAGAAGAATTTGAAGCATTTTAGCAACAGTTGCATTTTTTTTTCTCATAGAGGTACTACATGAAGATCCAAGTAAAACCCATGATCCGGAAAAAAAAAAAGTGGATAATATATGATTTTCAGCAGAGTCCTTTATGATCAAAAGAGAACACCATCGATCAAAGGGCTTCGACAGAACCCAAATGAACTTCACACATATGGGACTCCAAACCCATGCTTAACTCGATCCAATTGCTCGAAGCTATAGAAAAGGTTTGGAAAATTGGCTCTGGGACTTTGACCTAATTTTTTTCAACCATATCTTTCCTTTTCCCTGCTATATTTTCTAATCTTTCTTCTTGGTTATGAAAAACAAAAAATACAAGATGAGATTCTTGTCTGAACTACTAGTCTCAAAATGGCCCTCCATGTGGTAGTGTTGCCAGTGAAAGAAGTTGACTACGAGTACTCTAACTAGTTTGAACTACTAGTCTCAATTTTTTTTCCTAAAGTAAAAAGAGCCTTATCTTAATTTACATGTGATAGAACAGGCATACTTAATGTACATCACAATTTCTATGGACATTATCTTCAATTTATATTTGACAAAACACAAATTAAAAATACATCACATTAATATTAATATTGAAAAATAAAATGCATTTTTTTTAAATTTAAAGGATACTTTGTTTGTACGGTGTAACATATGGTAAATAAACAAATAACATAAGGTAGATAAACAAATGTATTAAACATTACAATTTTTTTAATATTGAAATGTTAACTCAAAATGCATTTTTTTTTTCATTACAATAAATGAAACAAAGTAATATAAATTTGAACCATATTAAACCATATAATTTTGGTATTGTACATTTGATTTCATATAAACCAAGGTAATATAAATTTGAACCAAAGTAAACCATATAATTTTGGTAATGTAACTTTGATTTCATATAAACCATGATAGTGAATGTCAATTGTCTCAATTTTTATTTTATTTCTATTAAGTATAATGAAATAGTTATAATATTAATAGGAAGCTAACACATATTTTCACTACTTTAGAATATATACAAATTTTTTATACATCAATCCACTTTTATAATAAGACCTGGTTTCAATATCATTTTTTATTAATTAGTTTGAATTAATTTTTATGCTCATTAATAAAAATGTGTGTTTATTCATTATTATTTAAAAAAATTTTAATTAATTATAACCACATTAACTATAAACAATGATAATTATTATTAAGATTAAATATTAATAATGCTAATTATTATTGAGATTATTTACAAAAAACCTAATTTTTAAAAAATATTATTATAATTCATCATTTTGTATTTATTAGTCTTTGCATAGACTTTATGTTCCACATGATTGTAATAATTTGTAGGGTAGCAGAAAATGACTTTTTAAATAGCTAATGTTTATGGAAAATAATGATTTGTTGATTTTTTTTATAGTAATTATTTTCATATATCTAACAATTCTATTGGATTATAGGGTATGATTTGAATAATTTTATCATTATTAAAGATTAATAAAAAATATAAATATATAAAAATACTTCACAACCTTAGTTTCAAACTTTATTTTCTTTCAAATAATCATTCATTGCCGCATAGACTGTTATGTGGAAATTCGATATAAGTTCCTTAAAAACATTTAATGACAGGTCTTCTCGTTAATGTAACCCAAAATTTAAGACACACAAAAGCTATTAGCTTTACCAGTCCTTCCTGGGTATTATTGCCTTGAACGTGGCAAGCCTGAACATGCATGTATTCCACTTGTTCAGCGTAAAGTCTGAACATGCATGTATTCCACTTGTTCAGCGTAAAGTTCTTGCATGGTATTCATTTTAGCGTTCCCTATGTCTGAGCTCTGCGCCTCCACAGATCTCCACGAGTAGTTGTGCCTGCTATAATGGAGAATGATCACAAGATTTTATTCCGACTTTAAAATGCCAGGAATGCTGAGCACGCTACTCGAATTTGGAAACCTGAAAGCTAAAGAAAAGAACGAGTTGCAGTGCAGGACTGGAGGTGAAAGGCAATAATCGATACTAATGAACTATCTCATAGTTCATTAGCTGAATTGGCATTTTAATAGTGAATTGTGATGTGTTTGTACCATGCAGTTCATTCCATACAATGAACTCGAGGATCCTTCAGAAATGCAACCCATTGTTCGCACATCATTGTCATTGTGTTCAATTGTATACATAACTACAAGTTAATTTCTTTGGTTTTCTTCTATTTTGACACCAACTTGGCAATTCCTTACAGTTCTGTGCTGAAAGACATTGTTCGCGTGTCCTATGTTCTCTCTTTTACCTTGCTTATATGTAACTTCTAACCTCAAATATTTTTTAATTGCAGAGACCCTTGTGGAATCTCAACAATGGCGGATGGTGTAATCCTCCTCGCCATTCTAACTGCTCGTCTTTGATGGCTCTATCAGGATTAGATAGGTGCCCACAACCGATCACTTCCTCCTCATCACATCCTTCTGTAACAACAACGGCAAAAAAATGCCAGAAATGCAAGCGATTGTTTTGTATAGAGTGTAGGGCTCCTTGGCACTGCAACGACATGTCATGTCACGACTATGCTTCTCAGGTGCGTGATGTCGATGCAGAATTGAAATTGCTAGCAGAAAACAAAGAGTGGAAGCGGTGCCGAAGCTACAGACACATGATTGACCTCTCTGAACGCTGCGACGAAATCATTTGCAGGTATTGGATTTCCCGGGCATTTGAAAGAATGGTTTGTTTTTAGTTTTAATTATTTTGTTAGGTATTGTACCCCAAAATCAACTCATATTTCTATAGATTTGTTTCTACGAAAGTGTTGCCGTATGGCCTATTTTCTGACCGTCCAAAAACTAAGGTAATAAAAGAGTAACGATCCAACCTAATATCTGTATTTTTAGTAAGAATCCAACCGTATTTGCAATGTTGGTAGAATGCTTTAAAGTTTATAAATTCCAACTCGATATTTTTTTAAATATGTGAACCATTTATATAAATATAATATAAAGAATTATAAATATTTTATATCATTTAAATTTTTGTATTTCGTTATGTTACTGTTTTTTATAATGTCATTTAATAATAAACTCTGTATTTAAGTGTGGCTTTGGCTTTTGTTATGAATGTGGACATCCATGGAAAGATCAAAACTTACCATCTGATCGTGGTTGTGATTACTGTAAATGCCCTTACATATCTTTTATAAAATATTTATAACTGAAATAATTTTACATTTTTCATTTTACATGTCTTTCATAACGGAAATAAGCATATAATCCTATAAAATATTTTTAATTTATAACTGAAATAATTTTTCATTTTTACATATCTTTCATAATGAAAATAATATGTCTATCTTTCATAAGGGAAATAATATATAATTTTTCCATTTTTACATCTCTTTCATAATGTAAATAATTTTTAATTTTTACATTTAATGGAAATAATTTTTAATTTTTACATTTAATGGAAATAATTTTTAATTTTTACATTTTTTTCATTTTTTATTCTTTTATAACGAAAATAATATGTAAAATGACATAATTAAAATTATATCATGTAAAATAAAAAGATAAGTTGGGCACATCTTATTATAAAAATTTAATTAAAATAAAAAAAATTCACTAAATTCAAGCATTGATCACCATGAAACTAAATTCAGATTTTTATTTGTATAAAATAAATTATGTTACAAAATAATTTACTAACATAATTGTAAGGTTTGTTGGGGTGGAAGGTGCGGGTGGGATCCTTTTCGATCTCGGAAGAAACAAAATAGCTGCGTTCTCCTGGGGACTTGGCAAGAAAATGAATAATGAGGCAGAATGGCTAGCACTTATACACTCAGTAGAAGTAGCCTCCTCCCTCAATATCAGTAAACTCAAAATCTTCGAAAACTCCAGGCATGTCATTCAAGTCATGAGGAAGGGCTATGCTACTCAAGGGACTAAGGCTCACAGATATCTTCAAAGAATAAGCTCTTACTCTCTTCCCCCCGATGTTTCTTTCTTCCACATCTTAAGAGAAAATAATAGATTAGCTGACCTTGAGGCTAACAAAGGAACAACTCTGGAAATTGGGCAAATTCATTATCACAATGGAGTTAAAGGCCATCACTACATTCCCTAACCAATGCTAAGTGTGGACTACCCCTTTAATTTTTGCTCAATGTTTGGTCTTCATGGTATACCCTTGGCACTTCCCCTTTGCCCCTCGCCACTTCTTGCTTCTGCCACACGCCACTCCTGTCTCCCACATGCTTGTCACATGGCCTCCTCCCCAGCTGTCAGCTCCCACGAGCCGGCCTTAACTCCTCTCCTCCTGACTTTCTTTCTACCTTTGGCAATGGCTCGACCTCCACATTTCTCCTGCTCTACTCTCCGTTGGCTTTCCCTTTGCGATTTAGACTCCCCTCCCCCCATTACCAGCATCTCTCCTTTACCCCCGTCCGCTCTCCGACGTAGCCACAGCACTATGCAGAGCGTAATGGCAGCCATAGCTGCCCTGAGTCGCACCATGGTGGATGTCAAGCTCTTTATTCGCAGCTCTTATGACGTTGTCTGCACCAGCGTGAACCAAAATAAAGAATTGGCTTCGGATCTCAGGTATACTGTATCTCAGCTCTCATGTCAGGATTCAAGAATCGATGACCTGGAGAAAAATCTCATCGAGCTCATGGGAAAGGTTGACACTCTTCAAGAAGACCTTTCAGTACTGACAGGAAAGATGCAAGGCATCCAGGTACATGAAGCTCTCACTGTCAACCAGGAGAACAATCAGGATATGTTGAACGCAGCATCTGTCCAGCCCAAGAATTATGGCTAGTTCTGTTTTTAGCCTAGGTTTCACCTTTTGTAGCAATTTTGCCAAATGTATTTTTGTATTTTCCTAAATAGTCAGTTTATTAGGGTATATTCCAGCACCATTTTGAGAAGTTTCAGGAAGACAAGAATTAGAGCCTTTAAAAGAATGATGGCAGACATTTCCCTGTTGAACAATCCCTTTCAGAAAAAAAAACTCATATCTATTTTGTGCTGTATGGCCGTGCACAGCTTTTTTAAATATATACTCTTTCTCTGTTTCTGTTAAAAAAAAAAAACATAATTTTAAGGTTTGTGGTAAGTGGAATACTGGTTGTTTAAGGTTTTTTTTTTAAGATTATATGTTTTGGAAAATCAATTGTGGTAAGTTTGTCTAAACATTAAGAACATTAAGATTATATTTAAGCTCATTTAAAATTGAGATTAAAAAAAGCATATTTATTATAGTTAATTAAGATTAAGATGAAAGAATGTATTTGATGTATTAATTTTAATATTACATCTAATATTAATATTACATTTAAAATTGAGGTGAAAGAATATATTTAATGTATTAATATTACAATATAACATTTATGTTTTTTTTTAATAATGTTAATATTAATATTACAAAACATTAGTATCAATTTTAAATACAACATAACTTTGTAAAATTGTTATAAAATAGTTAATTTTTAAAAATTTGACATAATACTTAATCATTATTTTTAGATTATTATTACTTAAATAAAATATATTGCATAATATGATATAATTTTAATGACATGGGGGATATAATTGGGTAATTGAAATGTTTTTTTCGCTCCAAGAACTGCTTCTGAACCATGGTAGCGTTGTGGATCGGTGCAGGCTTTACCAGAGCTCGTGGAGAGCTTTCCCCATGGAGTTTTCTCCTCGGATCGGTCTCGGAGGGCATTGAGCGCGAGGGAATGTGTGTGGGGGTTTTCTTTGCATTATAGAGCGGTTCTTGGCATTGGAGGTAGCCCCTATATTGGCAGAGCTCTGCTAGATTTACCAACAATCTTGTAATCTCCTGAAATAGAATTGGAATATGGAGGAGAGGCATACGTAGGCATTATTTTATTGCATTATAGAAAACCCATAATCCATCTGCAGGATTCGGTTTATGTTTGGACATTACTGCTTGGGCCTCGAAGCTATTATCCTTCGATAGCTACAGGATCCATTAACCCTTGTTGATATGTGCAACCATGCTGTGAACCAGGGCATATGATGCTGAGAGAATTGGTCCAGCTACGTTTTGGATCTTGGTGCCATGAGGAGTTTTTGATGGGGCTTACTGGTGGTCGGACTTGAACCATTGCCGTGGTGGTGTCACAGACCTCTCAGGGAGGCGTGGGTATCTTGGAGGATTTCGTGGTGATGACCGTTGATTGTGTGCTCTGTGGCTTGGGGGCCGGTCCCTAACTGCTTTTGGGGTTTTATACTGGGATTACTGTTCTGTCAGGGAAGTTCTTGATTGTATGGTGCCAGGGATTGGTGATCTGGCTGATTTTGGTGACTGGGATAGGTGATCTGGCCGATTTGCAGGAACGCCTGGGGTGGCATGGCGGAGGAAGCGGCTTACACCACCGTTGGGGTACATGATCGAGGGAATCTAGCTGATGGAGTTGACTATGCGGTGGTGGATGGGTCTGGGGCCTTGTCTGGACACATCTTGAAAGGTGGGGGGCCTGTGGTCCTCTCTGGGCCCGAGGTAGCGCAGGACAGGGATGGGCATCATTTTGAATTACCTACCTCTGCCAGGATGCCTATTCCTCGAACAGGGGCTGCTGCGAATGCTGACTCACATAAATATTCTGCGAAGAGGGTCAAAGAACGGAAAAGAAGGGATAAGTTAGTGCTGGGGGTGGATGTCACGATGGAAGAGGCGGAGGATTTCACTTACACAGCTGTGGTTGGCCATGTTCGGGGCAAAAGACTTGGTCGCGGTTTCATTCAGCGTTGGGCGGCTGAGCAGTGGAAGGATTTAGTATCTTCCGCCCCTGAAATCTGGGTGTTGACGAAGGGATGGTTTTCTTTCATTCTACTGAACAAAGGGGAGGTTGATGCAGTCTTAAGTCGACATTGGTCGATGTTGGGCGTCCCTATCATTCTGAAAAGCTGGACCCCCTTTTTCAACTCAAAGACGGAGAAAATTGATGCAGAACCGTTGTGGGTGAAGCTCCCTGGGTTCCCCATGCATCTGTGGAATGAAACACGTTTTGCAGAGATTGGGAATTTTCTAGGTGAATATGTGTGTTCTGATCACTCCCATATTGCGAATGGCATTTACACGGTGGCAAAGATTATGGTAAAAATCGACATTCGGCTGGGGCTCTCTACTGAGATTAATGTACAATCCAAGGATGGGGACTTCGTTCAACTTCTGGATTATGTGGGTGTGTCGTTTAGGTGCCACCGCTGCCACGCTCATGGACATATGGTAGCCAGCTGCCCATTACCGTTTCGGGCTAGTAAGCCATTGGTCGATGAAGGAGGTGACGAACGCGCTGATACAAATCTGAAGGTGAACCCTCAGGCGGTGGTGGATGATGGTAGTGGGCCATCTTTTGACAGTGGGGTGGGCTATGAATCTGTGGTATCTTCCGACAATCGCGGGCTGCATGGCGCAGAGGATATTTTGCCTCCTCTGGTGAACGAAGGAATGGATACTATGGGGTGTGCGGATTCGGTTGAGGTGGGGGCCTCATTTACCGCGACTCCATTGACTAGGGCCACCTCCAGCGAGCGAAGGGAGCTGTCAATTAAACAACGGGGTTCTTCTGCAATTTCCCAGGGTACGTCTCATTTCATTCCACCTGCTGATTCCTTATTTGCTGTCTTTGATGATTTGGGGGGGGATAGTCAGGGGCATCCTCCTCTAGACTGTACCGATTTACAATGTCCTGTAGATCCTTGTCGTTTGTCTGATGTGGATTGTGTATACACGCCATCCATTGTAGCCACCAAACACTCCAGCAGTTCTGAGGGTCGTAGTATCCGATATGCTCTTAGAAATAGGGAGATTGCTGTTGACGGATCAAGGGGGAAGGGACTTCCTGAATTGGCTTATAGTGCTGGGGGGAAGAGTCGGGGACGAAAATCCCATTTGTCAAAAGCTCAAGATCGGGCTAAGGTAGATTTAGTGATGGGCACACAAACCTCAATTGAGTGGGCACTTAGAGCCGTGAACGCCCTGGATGGGGGTATCTTATGAAAATAATGTCCTTCAACTGTCGTGGGTTGGCGAGTCCCATCAAAAAATCGTCCCTTAGGAGGTTGGTGGACTTAAATCAACCGGATATTTTACTGTTGCAAGAAACTTTAGGTGGCAGTGAGGATGTTGTTCAGACTTTAGAGTCTTTGCTTCCAGGATGGAAGTTTGTAGGAGTGGACGCAAGGGGGCGCTCTGGAGGGCTGGCCTCGGGGTGGAAGGTGAAGAGTTGCAGATATGATAGTTCATGGGGTATCTATTCTGGTATCGGATTGGAAGTTTGGGATGCTGAGATTGGCAGGTTGATCACGGTTCTCAATATCTACGGGCCCTATTCAAACAGGGTCGGATTCTGGGACTCCTTGTTAAGTATGAATCTTTTTGATGGCAGGGATGTGATTCTGGGAGGGGACTTAAATCTTTCTCTGGGACCTTCTGAAGTGTGGGGGCCTCGGGCTGCTCCGGATTCATTGGCAAATTTTTTCATTCAAGCCTTCGCGAGGAAGGATTTACTAGACATTCTACCAACCAAGTTATCTCCAACTTGGAGGAATAAGAGAGCTGGGGACCAAAGGGTGGCTAAAAGACTGGATAGGTTTCTGGTGGCCGATGTGTTGGCATTGGGGGTTGATGTTGTCAGGCAGTGGGTAGGGTCGGGTGGGGTATCCGACCACTGCCCCATCTTCCTGGAGTTTAGAGGCAGAAGTAAAAAACCCCCAAGTCCTTTCAAATTCAATCCTAGCTGGTTGAAGGAGGAGGATTATCTTAAACTGGTTCAGGATCTGTGGGTTCATCGACCTCTTGATTCACAGGAGCATGCGGGTGCACACTTTCAACACAATCTTAAGCGAATTAAAGAGGCCACTATCCTCTGGGCTCATGAAAAAAGGGTGAAAGATGAACAGAATCTGCAGGCTGCTGAGTTGAATATTGATAAACTACTAAACTGTCAGGGATTGGGCTATATGGATGATCAGCAAAAAGGTGACTTGATGGAGTGGGAACGTCGCAGGAATGTGATTCTGTGTGAGAGAGAAGAGATGTGGAGAATGAAAAGTAGGGCGATATGGCTGCAGTGCGGGGATGAGAACACAAAATTTTTCCAAGCATATGCAAAAGGGAGAAAATCCACAAACTCTATTGGGGAACTATCTTCTGTTGAAGGGGAAATGGTCACCAGTTTTGATGGTATGGCGGAGTTGGGTGTTAGACGCTTCGGGGATTTATTCACTGCACAACCGGGGGCCTCTATTGCTGAGGTTATTCGTGTGACTCAGCTTTTCCCTCGTTTTGTGGGGGAGGAAGAAAATCGACGGTTGATGGAGGAAGTGTTGCCGATTGAGCTCTCGCTGGTAATGCATTCTTTTCAGAAAGATAAAAGCCCTGGGCCAGATGGCTGGCCTATAGAATTCTTCTTGGGATTCTATGACATCTTCGGGGAGGAATTACTGAATGTGGTGGAAGAATCTCGAAAGGCTGGGTTTGTACATGGCCCTTTTAACTCGACCTTTATTGCTCTTATTCCAAAGGCGGACAAGCCTGACAGCTTAGATGAATTCAGACCTATCTCTCTTTGCAATTGTATATATAAGATCATCTCTAAGGTTATGGCAAGGAGACTCAAGAAAATTTTGTCTCAGCATATCTCTTGTGAGCAATTTGGTTTCTTGGAGGATCGACAAATTCATGAGGCCATCGGTGTTGCACAGGAAGGATTACACACTCTGAAAGTGCAAAAACAGAAGGGGGCTGTGATTAAGATTGATCTCTCAAAAGCATTTGATAGGGTTAGTTGGCTCTATATCCGGATGCTTCTAACTCACCTGGGTTTCTGCTACGAATTTATACGATGGATTATGGCCTGCATCACTACGGTGAGCTTTGCTGTACTGATCAATGGTTTAGCTAGTCCATTCTTCCATGCTGGAAGGGGTCTACGACAGGGATGCCCCCTCTCTCCGCTGCTGTTTCTCCTTGTTGCTGAATGCCTCAGTCGTTTTATGCTGAAAGCAAAAGCTGATGGTTCCTTTCGTGGCATATCCATTTCCCAGGATATTGATAAGGTGGTTGAAGGTCTCACATTAGTGCAAACTGCAGCGGGTATGTTAGTGAATATTGGCAAATCTACTATCACATGCTCGCATTTAACCGAGCAGGAGATTCATAGAATGACTATTAGTCTACCTTACAGGATTTTGGATATCGATGATGGTTTAAAGTACCTTGGCTTTCACTTGAAACCAAATGCTTATTTGAAGGATGATTGGCACTGGTTATTAGCTAAATTAGAACAGCGCCTTCATGAATGGAGTCATAAATGGCTCTCTCGGGCAGGGAGGTTGGTTCTGGTTAAATCCGTTTTGGAAGCAATTCCGGTGTATTGGATGTCTCTTGCTTGGATTCCCAAAGGAGTCTTGGAGCAGATCCGAAGGTTGTGTTTTGCCTTTCTTTGGAAGGGTAAGTGTGACCATCGAGCTTTGGTGTGGGTCAGATGGGAAAAGATTGCGGTCCCAAAAGCACTGGGTGGATGGGGGTTAAAGAATATTTTTCTGTTTGCAAAAGCTTTGGGGGAAAAGGTGTCGTGGTGACTTATTCATACACATAGTCTCTGGACTAGAATGGTGTATCATAAATATATTGCTCCCCTAACTATAATCAAATGGATTAGGCTGGGCAATAAGTCGAGGACAAATTGCTCTGTGGTCTGGAAAGCGGTGGTGCAGCATTTTCATTTGGTTGGCTCTGGATTAGTGTGGAGGATTGGAAATGGGCGTCTTATTCGTATTGGACTGGACCCTTGGGTTGGCTTTAGGGGAGGTCATGTTCTTCCTGTGGATTTGAGGACTCTTTTGACAGCTAGAGGTTGTCATTTTCTGGCTGATTTAGAGGACCTGGGATCATCTAATATTTGGCATCAAGGGTGGATCTTTGCACAGCGTCTTGAGATTCCTGAAGAATTACTAGAAGCTTGGGAGGATTATCTCCGGATATTAAGACATTCGAATATACGACTGACCAATAGGATTGATGAACTTATCTGGGATCACCACCCCTCTGGAATTTACTCCCCAAAGAATGGATATATTCAGCTGAATATGGAAGTACATAACCGGGAATTGGTGTGGTGGTGGAAATATCTGTGGAAGTTAAAGTGTCCAGGTAAAACAAAATTGCTCTTCTGGGCTATTCTGGAAAATAAGGCTCCAACCTGGGACATTCTACAAAAACGTTTCATCCAGGGACCGGGGTTCTGCCCACTTTGCAGAGAGGCGGAAGAGACCATTTCTCATCTATTTGTTCATTGTCGGTTTACACAGGAAGTTTGGGCTGATATTTGCAAATATCTGGATATCAATGTGAGGTGGCGGGGGGAGAGTGCCTATGAAGCATTCCAATTGTGGTGGTCATTACAAAAGACCACCTCCATCCGGGCTCTCCCTTGTATATTTTCCTGGGGCATTTGGATTACCAGAAATAAGATCATTTTTCAGGATTGCAAGGTTCCGATGGAGGATGTAGTGGCACAAGCAGTGGCAGTTATACTACACTTCAAGGCAACTGTCAAAGAGATTAGTACACGACCTGTGTGCGTGGAAGTGATAGATAAATCCATGCCGTGGGCTTACTTTGGTGGTGCATCACTCGACCATCAAACGATGTGTGGAGGGGGAGGAGTTCTATACATAACTGAGACCCATTACTATCATACTGTGGCAGGTTTGGGGAGGGGAACAAATAACTATTCTAAACTAATGTCTCTTAGGCTGCTGATGTTATTTTCTCTTGAACAAGGATGCCTTACTCTTCAGATCTTTGGCGACTCCATGTTAGTTATTGAATGGGCAAAGGAGATGACACAGTGTCATGTGATGGTACTATTACCAATTCTGGAGGAGGTGATCCGATTAAAGATGTCATTTGATCAAATAACTTTTACACATGTCTACAAAGAAAGGAATGGGTTGGTCGATTAGCTTTCGAAGGAAGCAACGCAGCAAAGATTAGCACTTGGTACATGGTGGATTACCTTTCACTCACCAGGGGGCACTTACAGCTATTATCACAGACCATTTCATGAAACTATTGAGGTGCGGAATTGAGCATTAGCTCATATTTCAAATGACCGGTGATGGCCACATATCCTGTAACAGTATGCTTATTTGTTTGGCGGGCTGTATGGACAGCAGTATTTAACCTCTGATACATACAGCTTAACTCAAACCAATTTATGAAGCTTTGGAGGCACGAAACTGAGCATTAGCTCAGATTTCATACGATCGGTGATGGACATCCTGTTACAGGAGAGGAATGGGTTGGCCGATCAGCTTTCGAAGGAAGCTACTCAACAACAATTAGCATTTGGTACATGGCGGATTACCAAGCACTCACCGGGGGGCACTTACAGCTTTTACCACAGAACATTTCATGAAACTTTTGAGGCACGGATTTGAGCAATAGCTCATATCGCAGATGACCGGTGAAGGACGCATACTGTTACAGTATGTTTGTCTATATTCGGATATTGGAGGGCTGGATGGACAGCAGTTTTTAAATCGCTGACACTGTATTTGTGAATATATAATCGGATATAAGCTGGACAGAAGTAGTATCTGTTATTGTATTTGTTATTGTATGGGGCATTATACTTGATATCAATATGGGGCAGAAAATATGTGGCAATGTAGGGATCTCAGTGATTCTATTACATGTGCAGAATGTAATTTTGTTCAATTTTTTGAAATAAAATTACGACTTTTTCCAAGGAAAAAAAAATGATATAAATTTAATATTAATAATGCTATTAATATTGATATCAATAACAACATTAATATTATAACAATAATATTAATATTATTAACATTAATCATATTAGAATTAATAATATTAATAATGTAATATTGATATCATCAATAATAACAACATTAATAATAAATATTGACATTAATAATAAATTAATATATAATGTTACTATTTTAAAATAAAAAATAATAATAATTAATGTTAATTTTAATTTAAAATAATAACAATTAATGTTAATTTTAATTTAAATTTAAAATAATAATAATTAATGCATTTAAATCATTGATATGATTATATTATTTAATATGATTAACAATAAAATTAAAATCAACATATTCAACAAAAGTTACCCATATATTCTACATAGGGATTTCCTTGTTGCTACGAACAATTTTAATAGTATTTTTGTCAATCATAATCAACTTTATAGGAACAAAATCATAAAACTCACTATTCCACCTTAACAATAGTTGAATGGCATATGTTAACAACAACATTTCACAACCTAGAATATTGGTGCAATAGACCTATTTATTTACTAGATTATATTTTGAACATGCTAGTGATCGACTATTAACAAGTTAGTGCACTAACGAATCGTTTAGGGAATGAAGTTGTGATTATCCTCGTCGTTTAGGTCTACCATTAAGGGCCATGCCCATCAACGATATCATTTAAAATATATAAAACCAAATAAAGTGGATGAGTGTAATGTATAAAGTGGATGAGTGTAATGTATATTTGAAAGTGTCTTAAAAATATATAAGTAATTAAAAAGAATTCATATTATATTTATTTAAAAATATATATATTTTTTAAATTATATATATATAATTTTAAATTATATATATATATATAATTTTAAAATAAGAAAAATTATTTATTTTAAATATTAAAAATAATATAAAACTTATAATGACTAACTATTAGAAACTTTAATCAACATTTAACTTCTTAAATAGTTAAAGTTATTAAAATCATCATAATTATATTAAACACATATGTTTAGTTTAACATTTTAATTAAGCAACATTCCTTAATTTTCTTTAAATTTGTAATGAATAATTATAAACTTTTT
Source organism: Larix kaempferi (assembly GCA_027924585.1). Lineage (NCBI taxonomy): Eukaryota > Viridiplantae > Streptophyta > Pinopsida > Pinales > Pinaceae > Larix > Larix kaempferi. Next base: position 760,329 of record BSBM01000327.1, read on the forward strand.
AATTTTGAATTAATGTCAATTTTGTGATTTGAATAACCTAAGACTTATGTTAACTTTTTTTCCAAAATCACAATATAAATGGAGAAGCATGTGATCATGATGGAACACTTTTTATTCCCAGATATTCTCCCTTGTTTGCTAAGAAGATATTGAGTACATCATAATGACTTTGGAACTTAAGATCACCAATTTTCTCAAAATGGAACATTCTCTCTTGTTTGTTATTGAAGATATTGAGTACATCATAATGACTTTGGAACTTAAGATCACCAATTTTCACAAAATGGAACATTATATATAATAGAAAAGAGTGGACCTAAGTTCTAATGATTAAGAATATGTGTTTCTTTTTTAGAGCTCATGGGTTTGAATCCAAAGGAGGGGTCGGCTATGTTCACTTTCCTAGACTAAGTAGTTAAATGCAATTATCCTGCTCTAGAAACAAAGAGGCTAGTAGAAAATTTTCAATTATGTGTGTATTTCAATTCCATCTGGCAAAAGGAAACCACCTACCTTGAATTAACAAGTTGGTTTTCCATGTTCGATACAATTCACAATTTTGCTATCATTTTTAGTGATTCATGCTCCTCTTATTGTAGTTAGAAGATATGTGTCTTATCACCTTGCTATGCCATATCACTATAAATTGTTTCATTTTTGTAGTTACCTTCCTCATTTATTAGTAGACATCATATTAATTGTAGATTTAACTGAGATTTGGGGCCATGGTTAATTTTTCTAAGTTCATGGGAATTAGTGCATATGTATACTATGTATGTGCAAATTATATGTATTGGATATGGTTTTTCAAGATACTTTCGTGTTTATTCATTTTGCAAGAGATGTAATATAGGTTTATGTAGTCAAGCAGATATTCCTGCTTTGTAGGTTATTAAAGTATTGGAGAATCGAGTAGCCTTCAAATTGGATACAATGTACTATAAAAATATGCATTCCTCTTTCTAGCTCATTGATCTAATCACAATCTCAATTGGAATGGTACATTTTGGACAACCAAAAAATGGTTATCTTCATTGTAAAATTCAAATATACTTTAGTTGGGTCAATTTAAGGTTCAATTTTAGATTGTAGGCAAGTTTAGCATTATATATTGGTCATAAGAAAGGAAGCTTGGTCAATGTTGTCAATAAGACAATCCTTGTGCTACAGTACAAAATCTAGTAAAATTGAACTATAGATAGTTCTTTAATTTAATTCAATGGCATTGATCCCGTCCCTCTCGAATCAATTATTAATAAGATCACTGATTGGTTGTGTTGAATGATGAAAATAATCATGCTTTCAACCTTGCCATTTGTTTGAATTAGATAATTGCATCTATGGAATCGCCAAAGTTGCTTTTGGAGACATTTCATTGAAGCATCTTGAACGTTCGAGTATTATGCAAATTGGATACAATCAGATTTACTTTAGTTGAGTCAATGTTGTGTTCAATTTGATACTAAATGCAAGTTTAACATCATATATTTGGTCATAAGAAAGGAACCTTGGTCAATGTTGTCAAACACAAGATAGTCCATGTGATATTGGACCAATTCTATTGAAATTAACTATGGATTAGTTCTTGAGTTTATTTTAGTAACATTGACATCCTTCCTCTCATATACCTTATTAATAGCATCACAAATATTGTGTGTTGACTAATGAATAGAATCATGATTTCAACCTCGACATTTATATGTATTGGATAGTTGAAAGAGGACTTTCTTTGTTGTCCATTGTAAAAAAATCAATGAAAATATTATGCAAGCAACAAACCCTCTTTATTTACTATCTTTCATATATTTCATTATAGATCATAATACATGTGCATCAAGATCGTTACATCATGAGCCAAGTGGGAAAAGAGCCCCTTTCCTACTTAAGCAATGATACTTACATTGTGAATACTTTGTATAAGGCCCTTTACACTATGAAATCACTAATAGTGATGTCGAACTAGTGCTTATTTTTGTTGTGGATTGACAATTTTCTATTGAGTAGTAGTAAAATGGTGCAAATTTTGAATTCTTTTAATATAGATATTCAGTTGTGGTCAATTCCTAAATGTGATTTGTTGGTTAATCCAACATAGATCCATATTAAATATGGATTCCTCTAGGTGCTTGAACGATCTGGTTTTAAGATGGACCTATGCTGGTTTTAATTTTTTGTTGTCACATACCCACGTGACAACATCTTTGATTTTTTACTAGATGTCCTTTGAGAAGCTTTCACTTTTGGTTTTAGATGTACATGGTCTATACAATAAATGAAGCATGCTTCCAAATATGCCAATCTGTTTTGCGGAATGTTAAAAACTTTTTCAATGGAAAAGTATGTTTAAAATTTCTCTACCTTTATGTAAGTAAAATAAACCATAAGTATTAACTTGGCACACTTTGATGTTGCATAATTTGTTCTTCTTAACTCGTTATTGCACCAAGAGGCGCTCTACATCCCAGTATGAGGGAGATCTTGTAACATGTGTGTGTTTGTCGAGATTGTCGAATGTTTGTCGAGTAACAAAATAATACAAAGTATACGAAAAAAATAATACAAAGTAAAGAGTAATAAATATTATGTCGGCCATAAGCAAAAAAGAATAATACAAAGTAAAGAGTAAATATGAGACTTAAACTAGAGACTTTAGAGCTTAAGATTATGTGATAAATATTATGTCAGCCACAAAGAAAAAAGAATAATACAAAGTAAAAAGTAAATATGAGACTTAAACTAGAGACTTTACTTTCTACTTTTAATACAAAGTAAAAAGTAAATTGAAACTTTAGAGTGTTTGTCGAGAGTTTGTCGAGTGTTTGCCAAGTAACAAAATAATACAAAGTAAACAAAAAATAATAATACAAAGTAAAAAGTAATAAATATTATGTTGGTCATAAACAAAAAAGAATAATACAAAGTAAAAAGTAAATATGAGACTTAAACTAGAAACTTTAGAGCTTAGGATTAGGTGGCCCATGTATTGCACTCAAGGAGCTATTCAAGGAGAGGTTTGCACTTCGGGAAATTTGATCCCTCTCGACGCTTGATAGAGCCTAGGATTTGGATCTAGGTTGGTATATTTTTTTTAACTTAGAAGGAAGGGACTAAGCTGCATGCAGCTCTTGTTTTTAATTATTTTCCTTCTATTATTCAATCAAGTTTGAAGTGTATTAAGTACCCTCCTTGTCTTTCAAATTTGGCTCCTCATCTTTCCACATCTTCACTTTGTAAGAACATAGTGAAATAACTTGAATTCAATTAGTTAAAGAATTCAAATGTTTTTAGATGTAATATAGTACATATATGTTAAAAATTTGTCAATGCTCTTTGATTCTTTTGAACCCTCCTTAGTCTAGAATAAAAAATAAAAATAACCATAATTTAAATAATTAAAGAACTCTAACTATTAATACATAAGTAACAATTTAATATAGGTACGAAATATAAATCTTTCACCATTTATTTTAGCCATTTGTTTTAGTCTGTAAACTGTGTCCACTATTTGTGTTGCCTTCTCATTTGTGATATTTTCACCTTAATTGCTTGTGTACATGCCTTTCAATACCTCTTTATCAACATCTATTGGTCTTATACTCTTTGTTATTTTCAATTCACCTAAACTTGGTTGAAGTATCATATAAAATGAATATAACCATTCAAGTTGATAAATAGACCTATTAAAAACTTAAAGTATTACAAAAATGAGTGAAGGAAAGGAAGATTAATTCGAATTTCACTTTTTTTTTCACAACACAACAAATCTATACTTTATATTAGAGTATATGGAAATATACAAAAACTGGAACCAGGCCAAAGAAACAGCAGCCTGCTGTCCAAACCAGAAAGTTAAATACAAAGGCTCCAACCTGAGCATAAAAGAAGAACGAACAACAATCAAACCATAATAAGCTATCATCAGGAAGATAGAAAGGATGATGGCCCAGTCCAAGCCAAACACCAGCCAAGCAAGTACGATAGCCCCAGCTATAAGGAAATAAAACCAAAAAAGAATATCAGGTCGGGAGTCACCAACAAAGCATAATCGCCATGGTCAGTAAATGGCAATTATGCCCACCTCTCGAACAACATCCTCAGACACAAATTCCAAGAACGGGTAGCCTCCGACGAAATCAAAGCTTTCTTCGAAAGTAAATCTTCCTGAGCATTCTCAGCACGAGGTATATGTGAATACTGAACACCCATGTGAAAATGAAGTAATAACCTGATCTTATCCAACCATGACGAGAGAGCAATAGCATTGATGGATCCAAGACGATTGATCCAGTTGATGACGAATTGGGAGTCTCCCGCGATGTGCCTCAGCTCCAGGTTTTTAAAACGAGCAAAATGAAGGATCAGCCAGAGTGCGCAAACTTCACTCTTAGTATTAGTGCCTGGGAAAAAATTCATCCAAATATTATATCGACAATGATTATTCAAAACCACGATCGCCCTAGCACCACTAAGAAGGCTAGAATCTTGAGACGCCCCATCAAATTTCCCAAATGAGCTGGAGAAAATGAAAGACCTGTTCATAGAAGGGTACTTGCCCACCATCGCCACCCCAGAACCCCAAGTATCCATAAGAGCCGCAACCGCACACCCAACCACCCATCCTAGCTGCAAAACTCGATCTTCAAAAATGGCCAAATTCCTGGCTTTCCAGATTTCCCAAAAAACATTGACAGCCAGCACAACAACCTGGGAGTTGAAGATGTACCACTTGTAAAGACCAACTAGCAAGGAGATATCATTCCAATCAGGAAAAACTGCCACGGTAAGCCTGACCACTTCCCAAACCCGCACACTATAACTATAGTTGATGAATAAATGTGAGGATGAATCCTCTGCCTGTTTACATAAGATACACACATTGGGGCCTATAACTCCTCTTTTAATCAAATTATCCCAAAATAACAGTTTGTTTTCCAGAGCCACCATATAAATATTTTTTATTTATGTGTAATGTTGCACCTCCAGATAACTGTATGCCACCAACATGAAGGCACCAAATAAGGAAACAAAGATTCGTATGCAAGTTTAGCAGGCAACAAGCCCGATGCAGTATTCCTTGACCAAAGGAGCTTATCAGGTTCACTGGAAAGAAATATGCCACTCCTTTGTAGCTCTTGGACATAACCGGTCCATTCAACAACCAAGGTACCCTACAATCCGATCTGTACAGCACTGATCCAATGCAGGAGAGTAGAATTCGGAAGGCAGAGAACCAATGCATGTTGTAGAGTAAAGTAACCACGAGCCTTGAGGCAACTTGTTAGCGCTAGGGATAGTTTATAGTTTGTAAGGTTTCCAATGATCGGGTCAAACCCCAGAAGAATGGAGCTGCCATTCCTAGGTAGCCACCCCACCCAGTTTTCCAAAATATAAAACGCAGAGGATATCCCTGCCCAAATATTGGACCCTCCTTTATACTTCTTGAAACCCAACCGAATCCATGACTGAGCCGATAGGCGCTACAGGTATTTGTCAATAATCACCTGTCCTCACAGACCATCCACCATGAGCGCCCTCCATAGATTCTTCACTAAAGGTGCCAAAGAGAAATGAAAAATATTCTTTATAGCCCATCCCCACAAGTAGTAAGGAGACACCAACCTCCTCCACTCCACCAAGTGCATCTTGTGTGAATTCTGCCCTGGACAAATGAAATTGTGCATTTTTTTACGCATCCTGGTCAAGATGGACTCCAGAACCTTACTCAGAGAAAGCCAACAAACCCCAATGTTCTGTAGAACAGATTTTACCAATGTGATACGCCCACCGATTGAGAGCCATCTCCAACACCAATTGTGAATGCGTTTATCAAATTTCTTAAGTATCCAGGACCAATCCTGTTTGTTATAAGCATTTGGTTTGATATAGTAGCCCAAGTACAAGGTTCCTCCCACTAAATCCTTAATGTTATAAGGAAACATTGCAAAAATATCCAACAACAAAGGGTCATCCAGATTATGCTCCAAAATGGTTGATTTGGCTTCGTTAATGACCATTCCAAAAGCGCGCATAAAATGTTCAAGTATTGTCTTAATAGATGCCCATTCTTTCTTACAAGCCAAACCAAATAACAAAACATCATCGACAAAGAACTGATGAGTAACAGAGATATTTTTGGTAATCTTTACCCCAAAGATCTGTTTGTGCTCCTTGGATTTGATCAATTGTCTACTTAACCCCTCAATCACAATGAGAAATAGCATCGGCGATAATGGACAGCCCTGACGAAGACCACGGGAGGCAGAGAAGAAATTTGACAGACTTCCATTAACCAGCACAGAGTAGTTTACCGAGGATACGCATCCCATGATCCATTTCATGGCTTTCCAGGGAATCCCTATCTAGATCAGGACTAGCCTTAAGAAGCTCCAATTGACCATGTCGTAGGATCTAGTTAAATCCATCTGTAGAACCAAAGCTTTTTTATTTCTGGTTTTTATACTATGGAAAGCTTATTGCGTTAGGCCTACAACATCCAAAATTTGGCAATTTTCCAGAAACCCGAATTGTTCTTTGGAGATGTGTCTTGATAGAACCGGCTTCATTCTGTTGGTGATAATTTTGGCAACTAATTTGTAAACCAGGTTGCAAAGTGATATCAATCGGAAGTCTTCAAATATGGCCTGAAGATAGGTCTTGGGAATTAAGGCAATGAATGTCGCGTTTAGTGCCACCGAGATCCTACCCATGATCTTTGTATCTTCAACCATTGCCAGAAGATCCGGCCCCATTAAGTCGAAAATTTTTGTGAACAACTCAGCCATCCACCCATCAGCTCCAGGGATTTTTGCCCAAGCAAATTTTTGTATAACCAGCTTAACTTCTGAGAGTGTAACAGGCCGGAAAACATCATTGCCTTCTTGATCCGAAAAGAAATGTGGGAAATACCGGATAACCTTCACCTATTCACTGACCGAACATGTTTCCTGATCCATATAATAGCTTCTAAAACGATTTTCAGCCTCCACAAGTAGCTCCGACTATTTGCTTATTAACCCATCACCAACCGTTTTAATGGACCAGATGGAATTATGAATCCGGTGACTGCCCGCATATTTATGAAAGAACTTGTTGTTTTTATCTCCCAAAGCAACCCATAAGGCTCGGCTTTTAAGACACCAAGTCTCCTCCTCCTCTGCAAGTAAATGAAGTCTTCATTGTTCCAACACTGGAAGTGATAGATGCACCTGTGAATGAACTAACCCCAGTTTGCACCGATCCTGAATCACTGAATTTCCGCTTCAATCCATTGGAGTTCCCTAAATTGTGCCTTCTTTCGCTGCCGTTCCCATTTGATTACATTGGACTTCAAATAACTCAATTTCTTTATCAAATAATAGGAGGGAGGGTCGTTCTCAGCCTTAGTAAAACCCCCCCAAGACTTTTTAACCAAGTCCACAAATTCAACATCCTTTATCCATGTGCGGTTAAACTTGTAAGGGTAGTTTTTACACTTCTCATCAAAATCCAGTTCCAAAATAATCAATAAATGATCCGATATACTCGTAGCTTCAATCCATGTCCTGTATTTATAAACCTACTGCAAAAGAGAATCCGCTAACATGAACCTGTCAAGTCTTTTTGACACACAAGCAGGGCCCATCCTACCATTGCTCCCAGTAGGATTTAGAGGAAAAGGTTCAATGTTGTTCAGTCTAAATGAAGAGAAATAATTCTGAAAATGACCCGTGAGAGGATCCAGCCTACTTGTGGCTCCCCAGACTTCTACATCTGAAAGTGTTAATTTAAAGTCACCTGCTAGCACCAAGTTAGGAAGAGATAAGATATCCATCAAAATGGGTGAATCCCAAAAAATTCTCTTGTTAAGATATGGAGCATAAACGTTAAAAAAATTGCAAACCCCTGAAAATCCCACCGAAATTCCTTTTAAGAGAATGCCCCCAAGAGTACCAAAATCCGTAAGGTTTAAAACACTTGGGTTCCAAGCACAAAGGATTCCACCGGACTGTCCCTCCGCATCCGTAGATGCCATCACCCAATCCTTTTTAAATAAAAGAAAAAAATTCATGGCCTTCTCGGTTGACACCATTGTTTCCTGAAGAAAAACCAAATCTAGAGACACCTTCTCCAACAATCTTTTGAGGGATAATTTTTTCTGAGGGCCCCCAATCCCTCTGATATTTAGTGAAAGTAGCATCATATTTTCACCCTGGCGTGGGCTTTTAAGTCTCTAAGGGACCGTTTGGTGTTAGTAGATTGTGAGACTAAATCCGGATGAGAACCAGAATTAGATGTTGATGGCAAAGGAAATGTCGGTATGAGTTTTCTGCCACTACGTGTGTGAAGAGGCAAAAGGTTCTTACCAAGACCACCCTAAACTATACCTTTGGCTAGCTGAAGACTAGGAAATGTGGAAACATATGTTTGCTTGAGAACCCCATCCATATCCAATGGAATCTTGCCAACATAGGTAATCAGTGGCATATGGTAAATTTTGTCAACCGTAGGAATGGAATCCGTTGGACCCCCCTCCATAGTAACTACCTGGGAATCAGGTGACATGAAGGGAAAACTGATATCTGGAGAAAGGGCCACATTATATGAAGGATCCAATGCCGAAAAGGACGAAAGGTTGGTCATGCCCTCCCAATTGAAAGTGGTTGTATCGACAATGTTAGTAGAAGGGGACACAGGTTTATTACCCTCCACCGGTGCACATAGTGGGTCACAGGTGGGTATACCAGCCATAGAAAGATCAGGATTTGTACTAATACCCTGATAAAAATATGGTCTACCCCCAATAAGGTCATCCCCCAACCTATTACCTTTCTTATCCAATAAATTTATAAAATCTATTTCCCCTTTATTTAATGGCACAGTAAAGGATGGGTCCAATGTGTTTAACTTACTCAGCAGTGAGGATGTAGCCATCTGAGAAGTATCTCTAGGAACAGGGACCGACAGAGTCGAAAAATCATGCACTGGAGATGAACCCTCTGAATCCAAGCTGCTATTAGAAGACCATGCAAAAGCCTCTTCCGAGGAGTCCTCCTCGTCCGAACTAGAATAAGGGCTTTCACAATCCTTCCACAAATGACCTACAACCTTGCACCTCGACCAACGAAAGGGTAAACCTCAGTAATCAATTGTTTGGGAATATTTTTTACCCCTCCAATGAATGTCCATTTTCTCCAGCAACCCTTTAGCCATATCTATTTCCACCAAGACACGACCAATTCTTCGGTCCATGCCTTTCAGATGACCCTCCATAACATGTAGAAATTTTCCCACATGATTGGCAACAGCTTCGAAGGATTCCTGATTCCAAAGCACAAGTGGAAACCCAGACAGGTGGTCCCAAAGGTGCCTAAAGCGTATCCTTTCCATGTCAGGGTTGAAGCCCGTATGCCATCGTTTAAGCATCAAGCTTCCAATGTCCTTTAACCAGGTTTTCCCCAAAATAAGTGTGGCATGTTCCTCAGTCCTAAAAAAGAATGTATACCATCCCTTATTTAAGATGATTATTACAGGTGTATACCCAATGACCGGGGACCAAACTGTAGCTGCCCAACACCCAATATCCTTAGGGTTCATTGCTTGATATGAAAGTTTTCCCACCAGTGTTACAACGTAATCTTCCACCTTGTGAGAATCAGCACTCTTTGGCCTAGAGGATCCATTCCATTGACTCAGAACCATTTTATATCCTTCAAAAACTATTTTTCCCTATTTTTTCCCTTGTACGCTTGTTGCATCATTACAGTGTGTGTACCCGCGAGTTGCATCACTATAGCCCGCAGGTAGCATGTAAAATGGTAAAAATCACTAGTTTATTACTTTTTACTCCCAAAAAGCGGTCATTGGGTGACCTTTGACTCTCCATCTGCCCAAGAAACGCCTCGATGTGTCCTTTCACTTACCTTTGAGAGGACTATATATTGAGCACATATGGCTTATGGATGGGAGGAGAAAGAAGAGCAAGAGAACTCTAGTGGATTTTTGCCCTATCTTGAGTCTACACTCATTGATCCTTGTAGTTGTGAACCCTTTATGTTCACCTTCCAAACTCCTATTCTAGTTTGAGTTTGCCATTCCATGGAGGATTGAAGTGGTGGAGGCACAAGTGGATTGATCCAGATCTTGGTTCAGATTGGTTGCCGGCAAGAGGTTGTATCACATTGTACTTCTTGTTTATTAATAGAAATACTCATATTCTCGTCCATTAATGTTGTAAATGTTGTTTATCTTACATTAGGTTGCATTTACTTGTTATATCATGGGCCACTGCTATTGATGATGTTAATGTCATTTATATATCATATGTACTTGTTGTATATTGGCTGTCAAGACTAACTTGCAAATTCGAGTGCATGGATTGAAAAGCTCCAACGGGGATCTACATCAAACGTTTGGATCGTTGTTGGATATATTCTTCATTATCTTAGCATTGTCATTTATATAGCATAGCATTGGGAATTGAGTTGATTTCTGGTAATCAGCTGTCTGTTGTGGTCTACCCCAAGCCATAGTGAGTTTTCTCCAACACAGAAATGGTGACTCCGCTGGGGAAAACATTCGTTTTTGGGGATTTTTTGAGCATTAGTCCTTAATTAGAGTTGTTGTTTGTCGAAGCTCTGTGTCTCTTATTTGCCGCTGAGATACACTATAGAAAACTTGCTTTTTCTGAGTCATTGGACTCTTTGTTTGCCCATTTTCCTTTCCTTACCCGCGGGCTAGCTTAGCTTTGCCCGCGTACACCCGCCTCTGTTTACTCTACTGCTCACGGGTACCCGCAGTTTTTCCTTCGACAGTAGCGTACAACTCCGGCTTTGGTTGATTTATGACTTTTGGTTGTTGCTAGGTTGGCTTTGGATGATCCTAAGTCTTTGTTGGCCTGTTTCTTGACTGTTTCATGCCTTGGTTGTGACCATAACTCTTCTTTTCTCTTGGTTGAGCCTTGTTGGTTTTTTACCCATCTTTGGATTTAGCCTTATTGGTTTTTTCCTTTTGAGCTCATTCCGTTGGCTGAGTCTTATTGTTTGGTATCTATTGGGTTGTCTTAGTGATATCCTTGGCATATGAGTGACTAGATAGTAGGATTTTGCTTGCATTTTTCATTTCCATATATTGAAAAACACAAAAATACACATAGTTTTGCATTTTCCTTTTGTTTATAAGAGAAAATACAAAAATGTTTGCTTTTATGTACTACATAGTGCATTGAGTGCTTTCTGCCTTCATTTAGATTTTGATTGTGCATTGAAAAATATAAAAGGATTGCATATTTATTTCGGAACCGTTGGATTGATTTTGCATGTTAGTGGCATTGTTTTCATTGGATAGATGAGTCTAGGATTTAACGATTTTGCATACTATTGAGTCTTACACATCACTAGTTTCATGATCATATCCCTTGAGTAATCACAGCCATTAAAATTAACGCTTAATCTTAAAATTGATTAGACCGATTTTATTTATAGGGTACACCAACTAGCATAGGTTTAGAGTCTTGGAATAGATCATTGTGAGTTAACAGTCCAAGACTACTAGACGAAACATTAGGTGTCTGACCAGGGAGTGGAGGAATCCATGGTATATATCGGTGTTCTCAGGAAGCTCTACTCAAGCCAAAGTTAAGCACAAGGTCACGGGAGGTTGGTTGAAGAGATATCCCTCTGATACCGGCTGAACGTGGGAGATATTTCCAGGGTTTGTTCATATCTGGGGGTACCGGAGGTTCGTCCTCTTGTGCTTCGGGCTTAGCTACCCTACCCATACAATGGATCCCACCTGCGACTGTCCCCCTGAGCATTGGTTATATTGCGGTGACCATAGTTGCCTTACCTAGGTATCGCATAGGGTAATTGCAGTGGTTATGTTGTTTGTGTCATGAGTCAGATAGGGGTTGGACAGCAGAGTTGTCGTTGTATAGGGACTTGATCCTGTGCACGCAGTGAATTCTGCGGGCCGTTATAACTGATTCTGTTACCTCCGGCTATAGTTTGGGACAATTGGCTGGTTTAGAACCTGCCGAGTTTTCACGCCGCGTTGATAGGGGACGTCGGCGGGCTCCCTCTGAGTCTTCGAATTCTTACGAGACATATGTCCTAGACATCATGACTGTTGCACACCCTGACATTGAAGAAATACCTACGACTCCATCGGGTATAGTCGAACACACTTCAGACTCCCCTACTCCTCGTAAGGCATGGGGGGGTGATCCACCTGAGACCCAACGTAGTTTGTTTGGTCTAGATCCACCCGAGGACAACTCGTTCGATCCTTCGTTTCCACATAATTATAGACACAGGACGCCAGAGTTACATGACGACACTGGTCCTATGGTCAACCCAACTGCATTCTCTTTTGGTATGCTTAATTATAGTACAATTGATCCTTCCACTATGTTTGGTAGTCACGCTAGCACTAGTCATGGTGTTATCCATACTACCCTCAGTGGGGGCACTACATTGTCCACTCACACACATAGTATGGGGACCGGTCAGATTCCTCCTAATAATGCTAATGTTGGAAGACGACCACCTCCTAGGGCTACCCAACCTAATAGCAACATTGTGAGCAACACGACTCGTCATCCACCACCTAATACACATGCCGCTACTCGTCAACCTAGGACTACTTTCACAAATGTTAATGCTCCTCCTAACCACGAGGGTGGACATATACCGCATACTTTTGCGTCCACTGCCGCCATCAGTAATTCCAATGTAGGAGGTGGGAATGTATCCTATCCACATGGACATAACGCCACCATCCCTGCTACTAGTAACACCAATGTTGGGGTTGGGAATACATCTCATGCTTATGGTCACCGCACAACTGCTCACGCCGATCCTAATGTTGGGGGTGGGAACATACCTACCATTATGGTCATTACAATTCAGTTCCCGCTACGAATAATACGTACATGCCCCATACTTATGGTGGCAACCCTTACTACAACACAGTCGGTGTTGTCCATCAGTACAACCCACCCCAATATGGTGCCCAAAACATGTATATACCTGCTTACTCTCAAATGGGTCAGGTCGGAGGAGGTTATCAAACCTATGGCCATGGTCAAGCTTATGGTCCGTCAGGTCCTCATTATCAGTATTTTAATCCTCATGGTCAAGCTTTTGGTCCATCTTATAATTCGGTTCCGTTCAACCAACCTTTTATGGGAGCTTATAATCAAGCTTTCCAGCCTCAGCTCCCATTCCTTGCACACTTGAATCTTCCGGATCTTTCGAAGCTCACGAATGATCTGGTGTGTCACGACCCTAATTGGCCCCCAGTCCCTACCAAGCTCCCTTCGAACATTCCTAAGTTTGAAGGGAAAGGTGATGAGGACCTGGGTGATCATGTCACAACATTTCACCTTTGGTTCTCCTCCAACTCATTGAATCACGATTCCATTAGATTGTGACTATTTCAACGCACCCTCACAGGGGCAGCCGCGAAGTGGTACGTCGAGTTGACTGGAAACACTTATAGGGGTTTTAACGAGATCGCTTTGGTTTTCTTGGATCATTTCCAGTTGTCGGTTCGCTATGATACTGGTACTGAACTTTTATCTACCTTCCGTCAGAACAAAGCCACACATATTTCTGACCATGTTCAAGAGTGGCGTCAGTGGAAGACCAGAGTTCCTATTGGAATGGTTCCTCAAGTCTCTACTCCCATACATTGCCAATGATGTTTCAATGTCTGGCATTGTGACTGAGGAACAAGCCATCTTGAAAGTCCAGCAGTTAGACTTACTATACTCTCAGTCTGGCATTTTGTATGACATTATTCCTGACGCACTGCACACACGTCATGAGCCTCAGTTAGTTCCTGGACCGCATGCCGATGGCATCGTAGGATCTGCAAGCACTCGCCCTGTAGATTTGGTAGCTAATCAAATGCAAAATTTGTCGCTAAAATAGTCTACTGCCGGACAGGTTCACACCTTGTCCACTTCCACCCCATCGTCTGATGTACACAATGTGCAAACGACAAACCAATCAGGTAACCAACAATATGGTGGTAAGAAAAAGGGGAGAAACAACCGTAAGGGTGGAAACAATGGGAATAACAATATTAATCGCAATATCCCCCATAAGGATAATGCCAACCCTCCTAGGGAAGGCGAAAATGCTGGTGAGGACCGTAAACCTAGGCGTAAGGTGAAGTTTCCTTGTAAGCTCTATGGGGAAGACCATCTTACTCACTTATGTCCTTGAATTGAAGAAGCATCGAATCATTTGGCACAGATCCCAGCTGTGTTAAAGGATCCCCTACCTCATCATCAAAACATGGCTTCGCATGCTCCCACCACTGGCTATGGACCTACTGAGATGGCAACGTCTTCTTCCAATACTGGTGGTTATGGATGTGTGAACATGGTTCAGTCGAAGGTTAGTGTTTCCACTCGTCAACGCAATTATAGTGCACCACAACCTAATATGGGGAGTGAGCCTCCCCCTCCTCCTAACAATTCCTTGCATATCGAGAAGCCCTCTAATATGCCGCGGATATTGAAAGGTGTTCTTAAGCTCCCTACGCATAATCCTAATGCTCGAGCCGCCCATAACTACTCCATCGTGGAAGATTTGGGCCAAACTCCGTGTGCCATGTCGGCTCTTGAAGTCTTGCAAGCCTGTCCTTCTCAGAAGCATGCCCTTTTGAGTGCGTTAGGAGTTCAGGACAGGAGAAGTTCCACTGTTATCAAGTTCGACACTACTGATGTCCAACCTCGCTTACCCTACCACGTGGCTTTTCAAATCCAGGTGGCATGCCTTCAGAATTTTGTCTAACGTACGATGGTTGACGAAGGTGCTTCCGCATTAGTAATGTCGTTATCTTGTTGGAAAGCTCTCGGCTCTCCTCCTCTACACACGTCTAGAACCATGCTCACTGCTTTCGACAGTTGGTCATTTAAGCTGAATGGAATTATCCCTTCCCTTGTTGTCTGCTTGGGAGGTAAATCTGTGCCTATTGAAGTCGAGGTGGTTGATGCCCCCATCGACTACAACCTTTTACTGGGTCGGAATTGGATGTATGCTATGAAAGTTGTTGCGTCCACTGTATTCAGAGTTATCTGCTTTCCTCACGAAGGCAAGATTGTGACCATTGATCAGTTGGATTTTGTTAACTCCTCTTCCACAGCATCCACAGGATCCATAGTCCTGCAGGTTACTCATTCTCAGCCAGCAATTGGGAACATGGGTGTTGGCATGTACCCTTTATTGATGGGAACGTATGATTTTTCCACACCTATGAATTTTATTGGAACCATTATCGACGATGCGTCTCCTCCTTCACATAATATGTCATTCCGGACTTCCTATTTTGATGATCCATGGACTTTACCGTCCACGAGTTCCACGTCTGGAAACATTACGCAAATCGGGATGTCTATGCCACTGTTTGTAGTTGAGCTTGCTTACCAACATATTCAACAAGCCACTGCAGAGCTGAATCTCTCTTCTTCTCAGACAGTCGAGGAAGATCCCGTTACGCTGCCAGTTTGGGCAGTCAACTCGTCTTGTTCACACGATTGCCTTGATGATACTTTTCCTTCTAATGAAGCTATTATGGCGGCCATGTGTGGGAGTGAGAGACCTTGGGAAGATATGCATCATCACTCTTATTTCCTTCCCAACCTCGAGCTCGCCGAACGAGAAGAGTTTAGGACGACTCTAACAGAGATGGTTGGTCACCCTGTGGCTCTTTTAGAGTCGCATGGTGTTTTTGTGGAAGGGAATATTGCTAACATTTCCCCAACTACGTCGATCAATATCTATCGTACTCCCGGAAAGTTTGAGAATGTCTACAGCGGTGACGATTGCACTCCTGAGGAGATTTCTATTTACACTGAATTGTTTACAGAACTCCGGGAAGCTTTCGCCTGGTCATGTGAGGAGATGCCAGGAATAGACCCCCGCATTGTTGAACATGATATTGGAACGTATCCTAATGCTAAACCAGTTCAACAACACTTACGTGCTGTGAACCCTAGAAAAGTAGCTGCTATCAAGGCAGAGGTGGAGAAACTGCTCAAAGCTGGTTTCATCTACCCTGTTCCCCTTACCGAATGGGTGTAAAACCCCATTCCTGTGGATAAGAAGCGGGGAACGATCCGTGTATGCACCGATTTTAGAGATTTGAACCATGCATGTCTGAAAGACAACTTCCCCACACCATTCATAGATCAAATCGTGTATGCTTGCGCCGAAAGTGAGATTTTTTCCTTCATGGACAGCTTTTCCGGGTATAACCAAATTCAAATCAAACCCGAGGACCAACATAAGACAGCTTTCATTTGTCCTTGGGGAACGTTTGCATATCGGAAAATGCCCTTCAACCTTAAGAACGCCGAAGCTACATTTCAGCGTGCCATGACCTACGCCTTTCACGATCTTAAAACGATTATGGAGGTTTTCTTGGATGACCTTGCCGGCCATTCTCGCAAGAGGATGGACCACCCCAAGCACCTCCGCATGATTCTCAAACGATGTATACGATACAAGATTCGATTGAATCCTAACAAATGCATCTTTGCTGTAAGGATGGGTCGCCTTTTGGGCTTCATAGTTTCGAAAGAGGGTATTAGAGTCGATCCTCTTAAAGTTGAGGCAATACTTCGGTTGCCTCCTCCGCGCAACTTGTTACAACTTCAGAGCCTCCAAGGGAGAGCCACTTTTCTACGTCGTTTCGTAGTCAATTATGCTAATCTTACCAAAGGTTTCGCGCGCTTATTGAAGAAAGACACACCCTTTATCTGGGATGAGTGAGCCCAGCAGTCTTTCGACGCCCTTAAGAAAGCTTTGGTATCAGCCCCTGTGCTTAGTCCACCAGACTTCGCACGATATTTTATTCTTTATGTGGCCGCGTCTCAAGAGACAATTGGCATGGTCTTGGTTCAGGTTGATGACGCACTTGTCGAGCATGTCATCTATTACCTTAGTCGAAATCTAGTAGATGTTGAGCTAAGATATACTCATGTGGAAAAGTTGGTACTTGCGACTGTTCATTCAGTCCGACGGTTACGACATTACATTTTGCTTAGAACAACCATAGTTGTCGCGCATATCAATCCGTTTTAGTTTGTGCTATCAATACGCCTTATCAAGGGGAAGTACGATAAATGGATTGTGATCCTTCAAGAGTTCGATCTCAATTTTGCTTCAGCGAAGTCGGTGAAATCGTTGGTGTTTGCTGAGCTTATGTCGGACCTTCCGAGACTTGATGAGGATGTCATCCATGAGGATTCCTTTTTGGATGAGCACTTATTTCTTATCTCGTCCGAAGACCCTTGGTATGGGGATGTCATTGTATATCTCCAAACTTTGAAGTTTCCTCTGCACTATTCACGAGATGAGCGACGGCGTCTGAAACATCATGCTAAAGATTATGCTATCGTCGGTGACACTTTGTATCACCGAGGAAAGGATTCTATTCTCCGTCATTGCTTAACTCATGAAGAATCAGAGCGGGTGCTTAATGATTGCCATGCAGGGGCGTGTGGCGGTCACTTATCCGGGCTTGCTACAGCCCAACGTATTATGCGAGCAGGTTACTTTTGGCCTTCAATCTTTAAAGATTATATTAACGATGTAAAGAGATGCCACCCTTTCCAGGTGTTTTCTCGGAATATACTCTCGCATCCAGTGCCCCTTCATCCAGTCGTCACTATCGGTCCCTTCACTAAGTGGGGGGTGGATTGCATGGATTACAAACCAACTTCGGCTGGGGGGCATCACCATATTATAGTGGTCGTGGACTACTTTTCCAAATGGGCTGAGGCCATGCCTACCGTAAAAGTCGATGGTGCTACAGTAGCCCATTTCGTGTTCAATCAAATTATAACTCGGTTCGGTATTCCGAAAGAGATTGTCACTGACCATGGCAGTCACTTTCAGAACAAGATGATGGAGGATTTGTCTCTCAAGCTTGGGTTTCATCAAGAACACTCATCTTCTTGTTATCCCCAAGCGAATGGTCAAGTTGAAGCAGTTAATAAGTCTTTGAAGACCATTCTCCCGCGCACCATCCAACAAAGCAAGACCAACTGGCACATCATGTTATATCCTTCTTTGTGGGCATATCGAATTGCAGTCAAGACTGCCACCGGGTTCTCACTGTTTCAGCTGGTTCACGATGTGGAATCACTTTTACCGATTGAATGCGAAATCCCTTCTCTTAAACTGGCCATAGAGCTCCTCCCTAATATGACGGGTCTTGAGCAACATTTAATCCACCTTGAGAAACTTGACGAGCAACGTCGAGATGCCGCCATGGCTATAGATACCAACAAGCGTCGTGTTAAGTTTCAGTACGATAGGTCCGTCCGTCCCCGGCAGTGTGCTGAAGGTGACTTGGTCCTCTTATATGACCAAGCTAAAGAACCCCTGGGGGCAGGCAAGTTCAACCCCATGTGGCATGGCCCTTACATTGTGAGGCGTGTCCTAGAAAAAGGAGCCTATGAATTAGAAGACTACGAGGGGACTGTCTTGAAGGAGCCTAGAAATGGGCTCTACCTCAAGTGGTATTACGCTTGAACCTCTGGTTCAGGCTAATACTTTTGTATACTACTGTATAGTTACTTCTGTACATAGTTTAACTTTCTTTTGGTTTTTAAGTCTGCTGATTAGCTTCCGTTTGATTGACAGATGTCAGCTGAGTTTCCTATGTTCTTAGGGTTCGCGGATGGTTCTAGCCGTCATACGCAGCAACTTGCTTATGCTGCCTGGGTTATTTTCTCACCTGACCACCTAGTTGTGTCCTCAGGAGGTGCTTGTCTTGGTCCTACATCTAACAATGTGGTTGAGTATAGTGTCATCATTGAGCTACTTCGGGATGCCATTTCCCATGGTATCCAGTCTTTAGAAGTCCGCTTGGATTCACAACTAGTTGTGTCTCAGCTGAATGGGCAGTACCGTGTGCAAAATCCTACGCTACTACAGAAATTCCTAAGGGTGAGACTCTTGGAACAACATTTTGTTTCAATTACATACATTCATATTCCAAGAAGTGTTAATCATATATCTAATGCTTACGCTAACTATGTATTAGATTGGCATTTGTCACATTCACCATGAAGCACACAAATAAAAGAAGACATTCACACATTTTTACATACACACATATAGTAAAATCGGAGAACCAAAGTTTTTTATAAATAATATGTCCAAAATGGTAGTATCGTGATACAAAAACTGGAGCCCGTAGCCCTAAAAAATATACATATCGCTACAAAATGAGATTCTGAGATATCTACTCCCTACGAGGAGGCCTAGCTGCCGCCCCAATAGGATGTGTCTCATAGAAGTACTGCACTGCATTTGCTATCCACTGTAGCAGTTGTACCCAGTTACCCGACACCCCCACTACCTAGCGTTGCATAGCCTCTGGCAGCTATGCCACCTCTGCCTGTGGTACCCTGGCAGTCATCCATGATATGTTGGACCGCAGATTCTGTAGTGTCCGCTCTGCTGCAACACCTACCATCTCATCACCCCTGCCTTGGCGACGATGTCTCGGGAAGCCATCGGGTCTCACTGGGCCCTTGTCTGCGAGCAAACAGTCAAACATCAATACATGATACTACCCCCCAAAAATATTTTTGCATTTACAACTATAATAAAAAATCCATAAAAATTTAATACACAAAAAACCTAAAAAGAGTACTCACCGATGTCTTTGAACACTGCATCTAGTGGGAGCGGTATGTCCCGGTCCTGCCGGAAGTCTATCCCTGCATAAGGGTAGTCATCTATCGCTATGACTTGTCGATCCCACCAGTGAAAGAACTACTCTGTATATGGTGATGCTTGACGGCCACCACCCTGTCGTGTTAAGACCTTAGCCCACCGGGTCATGGCTGGGTCACGGAGACTATGAGGAGTGACCTCAACCCCCGGACTAAGCCCCGAAACCCGCTCGAAGAAGAAGCTGCACAAAATACTGCCATACCCAAAAATTTTTGCATCCCCCTGCTTGCACTCTGTCAGTTGGGTCTTCATGGACCCTGTAGCTAGGGTTTTACCCCTAGCTTGTGCCAATGAGCACCTACTAAGGAGAATGGACTCCTTAGTAGCAGTTCAGTATATTAAACTAATTATGCAATAAACAAAACATTAAATTATTTCTAATACAAGCATGAAGCATAAACACCAAAATGAAAGAATGTCTTTGTATTGATGTTACCTTGAGTGTCAAGGTTGGTGAAGCCCTTTGCAGTGTCCAAGAGGATGCTCCAAGCTTCAAGAATGCTCCTTCTCCTTCTCCAATGTTGGGAATGGGCCAAAGGTGGCTCTCAAGGTGAAAATAGTTCAAAGGTGAACTAGGGTTTCGAGAGAGATTTTGGCAGAGTAAGGGTGCTTGTGATTGTGGATATGGAATAAGGGATCTCCATCACCTATTTATAGTTTTTTGGTGGTGGAGTGCTGACCCATGGTTTTAGGAAACACATGGTTTTGGGCAGTTGTATAGGGTTTTTTCCTCCTTTTCCTCATTATTTTATATTTTTATTCCCTTTTTAGGGGATTTTTGCTATTTTTGGAGGAAAAGGGGGTTTTTTAGCCTTTTTTAGGCTATTTTGATGGTTTTGTAGCCTTTTGGAGGCTTTTTAGGCCTTTTGGAGGCTTTTTAATGGGTTTTTTTGGGATTTTTAATGGAAATATGGTAGGAAAATGGACAAATGAGTCATGTAATGTGGTAAATGAGCTAGTGAGCACTTTTTGGGTGTTAACAGATTGCCCCCTGATGTGCGAGGTCAGGAGCTCATCGTATGGCCGATGGACATCATAAGTTATGAATGGTTTTCCTGGGATGTGGAGAGAAGAGAAGAAACAAACTGGAGCCCGGAACAACGATCCCGAACAACTGCAAGAACTAAAAGTACATAACCTCAATAAAGGATGAGGAATCATCTGATCATATGGACGAGGCGGGCATTCCCATGCTCGTATCAGGATATAACATGATAACAACAATGGGGTCCAAAAAATGGGGACCTGAAATATACATGACCTCAAATACTGACTGAGGAATAATCTCAATATATGGACGAGGCGGGCATACCCATGCTCGTATCAAGATACATAAATATAACTGTAAGGCCCGAAAAGGGGGACCTGTAAGATACATGACCACTGTGTACATCATAAGAGTCCAGAGGGGACACAAATCTGGGACATACTGCTGAACGGATCATGTGTGAACTGCAGAACTGGTGCATAGGAACAATCAACAGTGCTACTGAGTATGGTACCAAAGGAACTGATGAGCTGCTGGATCATAGTGACTGGGGTCATACTCTCCATGGTACACTGAACTGGAACTGATCTGGAACTGAAACTGGGTACTCAAGGAAGCATGAAACTGGATGGCTTCCGAATACAATCGCCAACGCAGCCCAGAAATCTACAGGAACATAGAACTGGGCGTTCCAAAGTGACTCACCAATGTGCTAGAGTCAGGGGAAATCCGGGGTCTTCGACTAAAAACTGATGGAATATAATCCTACGCGATCCTCAACGATGCGATCAAGGTGTTGAAGTCGAGCATGTGAGGAACAACCACTCGGAGAGGCAATGATGTCTCCTCTCAGAATGATCCGTAGGCACTTACCACAGAGGGTGATAAGTCCAAGGCGTAGGGACCTCTGGGCCTATCCTCTGGAATAGAGGAGCTGTCGTCGACAGAGGGAGACCTGCAACTATCAAGGCAATGATGTTTCCTTGACAGGAGCGCGAGGTACAAGACCGAAATGTGATAGTGCTGATGGCAGGACTAACAAACTGTGGTGGGACAACTGGGCAAGTAGAGTGGGTGGACTCAAAATTCCTTTGTTCAGAGTATGATAATGGGAATGATCTGGCAGCATATGAAACTGACTGAGGGGAAAGGGATCATAGCTGTAATGGCTCAGGGAGAGTGACTGGTCTGAGGGAGACTCAAACTGGTATAAAATGGCAGGAGACTGCAGAATACTCTGAACAAAGGCGACCTAATTGGGGGTACTGCCGAGATGATCGATCATAGTGCCATGAGGCACGGGAGGATACTTCTTCATGGGTTAAGGAACTAGAAGAAGTGTGTGGATAAAATGATACTGTCGTGTGGATTTTACGAGCCCATGACAGTTCATGCTCGTGGTTGCTTTCAATTTTAAGGAGTCTGAAAGCGATAAGAAGACTCTGAGGTAGTGAAATGGTACTGTCGTGTGGATTTTACGAGCCCAGGACAGTGCATGCTCGTGGTTGCTTTCAATTTTAGAGAGTCTGAAAGCAAGTAAGAAGACTCCAGGGGGTTGCTTTTTCGTAGGTTTAGTCTCCAAGGCCCAACGAAGCATAAAAGGATGCAATGAAGAACTCTTCTAGTCGGTGGGACTAGAGTATTCCTTTTTCGTAAGTAGTCTACCAGGTCCGGAAAAGGGTTAAACTTATACCAGATAGACGCCCTTTCAGGTACTTTAACGAGCATGAAAGGAAGCAAGATTGCTCGGCGATCTTTTCATTCTTTTAGGAGTCAGAAAAGAGCTTAACGGAAACTCCCTAAGTGCCTTTTTCGTAAAGGACTTGTCCGGCCCGAAAAAGGGATAAAATTATACCGAACAAAAGGAATGGCCATGCAAGGAGGAAGTGTTCAATCAAGGACTAATAATGGTGACCAAGAACGAAGGTGTTGGGGAACACTGGTGGGCCTCCTTGCGGGGTAGATGAAATGGTGGCAAAATAACGAGACATGTGCAGTGTGACAGGAGTGAATGGCTCATGTAAAAATGTGGAACAATCCGACAGCGGCCGTTGTGGCGCGCAAACCGAGGCAGCAAGGTGTTGGGACACAATGTTAAAATTGTACCAAGTGAGAGCGAGAAATGATCTCAAGCATCATCACGAGCTCGGAAAAATGAATCCGGCGATATAAAGGATGTCAAAAACGGGTAACGGCCGATGTGGCGCGCAAACCGAGGTGACGGGGGCATTTTTTTGAAAAATGCCCAGAAAAACTGGAGGTGAGAGCGAGAAATGATCTCAAGCATCATCACGGGCACGGAAATATGAATCCGGCAGTGCAAATGGTGCGAACAACGGAGGTCATAAAGACTCCGAAATGGTCAAAGGAAAGAACTATGCATATCAAATCAAATCTACAAGTGATATGTGACCTCAAAAAATGGTTGAGATCACAAATGTGAAAAAGTGAGCAGGGTTAATGACTTGCCCCCATGCTATGTGCATGGGGTTTGTGATTATGGATCACATATGTGTGGGTTTGAACAATGGGTTCATTGACGTGCTGAGATAGATGTGATGGGGAAGGTTCAAAATGATTGATCATGCCCCTTATCCCAGGGTCGAGGGAATCGATGATGCCCCTTGACTCAGAGGTGTCAAGGTGGTGTTGTTTCTGACGAACGGGGGGTACATCAGGCCATGTGTCAATGTGGTGCTCTATAATGGCGGGGTCAAGACCAGGCATTTCGGTATAGGACCAGGCAAAGACATCACGGAATTCTTGGAAGAGTTGATGGTAGGTCTCGATCTCATGCTGACTGCAGGAGGCTCCTAAAGTGATGAGTTCAGGGGCATGTCCTGGAGCAGCAATATCAACTTGGATGACAGGTGAGATGTTGGCCATGTTACCTTCCTCGAAGGCATCAGGAGCAGGAATAGGGTCCTTGAACCAGTCGACCTTGGTGGGGAGGAAGTCTTTGGATTCAACCGCGTATTGGGTAGCGGAGCTAGAGGAAGACGCTTCGGGGATGAAGTAGGAACGATGATGCATATCATTCCAGGGATAATCCGGGGCAGGAAGGACCTCAAGAATCTCCTCATCAGTACGGAAAGTCTGCGTCGTCAAATCGGTTGACGAGGGGGTAGTGGAAGTGTTGGTTGAAGAGATCATGTAGATGATATTAACCTCTTCAGAAGGGGGAGAGACCGGGGGGTAGATCTCCTCAATGGTAGGTGGTGCCGTCTCAAGGTCCAGATTGTTCATCTCATAGAGAGCCGCTCTGTAATCCGGGAGATCGGGACAATGATGTGAATAGTGCCCGTAAATACCGCAGATGGCGCAGGAGTGGTTGGTACGTAGGGACTTATCTTTAGGCTTGGGAGTGGGGTTTAGTTCGATTGTTGGGATGTTGGGGTCATCATCGAGCATTTGCATGTGCTTCTGTAATGCAGGTAACTGTGGGCATTGGTGGGTCGCATGGCCCAACTCGTCACACAGCGAGCATTTGGGAGGAGCACGAAACACTGGAGGGTTCTTGACTGTCTTGGGAGGTGGGACAGCAGTGTAAGGTTGTGGACCTCTGCCCCCAGTGGGTTGAAGAGGAGGAGGAGGTGTCGTGGAGGACGAAGGGGTAGGGACCCCGGGAGGTGGGTGGGTGGTAGTAGCCATGGGTTGCACCGGCTGGAGGACGACATCTGGTGTCGGCGGGCGAACGGGAGGCGAAAGATACCATACAGGTAATCCCAATGTTAACCCAGGAAGGCTAAGGGTAGCCATGACCGGGGCGCTTACTACTCCTGCTGGAGGAACTAGGAAGGGGATCGTATGGATCGGTGTAACACCAATGTGACTAGGTACCAATGGTGGTTTAGGCAACAAGGATGGTTGATTGTTAGGTGGTAGGATGTCATGGGACAAGGTACATAAGTCAGACATTTCGGGCGTAGATGATGGCGGAGGAATGGATTGAAAGGTGGAGGTCATCGGCGCGTCTGAGTAGACTCCAGGCCCCGTAGAAGAAACAAATGAGGTGGAGGCAGGAGAAACAGGTTGTTCAACCATGGGGAGAACATTTTCCGGTGCCGCTGGAGCACTGGGATCATAGTAGGTGAGCTGGTCAATCTTAACCACGCGTCCTTCATGGGGGAACATCATGGTGCGAAAGACAGAAGAGGCAACCGCCCGCATGGCATACATGTAGCTGCGGCCAAGTAGAAGGTTGTAATCCAATTGGGCATTGATTACCTCTATGTCAATAAGAACTGTTTTACCACCTAACTGGACTGGAACGTTGGGTAGAAGGCCTTGGGGCTGGGCCGAACGACCGTCGTAGGCACGTAACGCAGTGGTGGACTGCTGGAGAGGAGGGGATCCTAGCTTCTGCCATACAAATGTAGACATAACGCATGTGGAAGCACCCTCATCAATGATGCACCGATGGATAACAAGATTCCTAACGGAGACTGTAACTTGGAAGGCTAAGCTAGAAGGTAGGCGTGGTTTAGACTGGTCTAAATCAAACGCCATCAAATGTGAATCAGTTGGGTCAATCCCCCCGATGGCGGAAAGTAAAGTCTTGCGCTGGGAAGGGCAGTTCTTCAAGACTTCTAACGCAGACATGGCTGCGGGAGATTGGGCTAGGTCGTCTACAATGTTGTAGTTTGACGCAGCACGCGCATTAGGGTTATTGTTGATTCGGCGTAGTGGGAAACGAGGTGCTTTCGCAGCGCCGTCTGTGGGAGGCGGAGGGATACGTAACGCCTGATCGGTGGGGTGGGCGTTAGTAGTTTTATCCGTGGGAGTGGCTTCAGAGGTGGAGCCATATTGGTTCCGACGGGTCTGGAGGTTGACGTCAGCTGATGACATCATCAGTAAGTGGTGGGTACCTGAGTCAAACATGGGTTGATCAGGGGCAGCGTAGGTGATCTGTTGTTGTTGGGGTTGCACGTTAGCTTGAGGGGCCAACGGCTGAGTGTTCACCATGCCTTGGGTCGGTAAGGGGTTTTGCAGCACCAAAGGGGGTTGCTGAGGTTGGGGGGGGGTTGGGCGGTGCTTGGGGAGCCGCATGCCCTTGGCGATGGGCCTCGTCAACCCAAAGCTGCCGAGCTCGCTCCAAGTGTGGGCAAGCATGGGTGTAATGTCCATAGACCCCGCAAATAGAACAAGGGTGATTTGTTCGGAGATTGGGGTTTTTGGCCTGCTTGGGCGGGCGATCAGGGTTTTGATTAGCGGGGGCCGCATTGTTGTTGTCAGGGGGATTAGCCGGTTGACCAGCTTGGTCCGCAGGTTGGTTATTTCCCCGATTACGGCCTTTGCCGCGGTTCTGTTGGCCCTGGTTACGTTGGTTATTCTGGTTTTGCTGCGGGTTATGTTGGGCGTAAACTTGCCCTTGGGCAGCAGGTGGATTTTGAGGTTGCGCAGGTGCAGGAGCAGGCTGCGGAGGATGATATGTAGGTTGAGGCTGAGCAGGTGCAGCAACTTGAGGGGATTGCTGATAGGACTGCGGAGCAGGTTGTGGATGTGCCGCAGGGGCTGCCTGGGGCGGATAATAAGCTGGTGGGGCTTGTGAAGGCGCAGGAGCCGGGGCGGTCTGCTGATGGTAGTAAGGCTGAGGGGCGACTGAAGGAGCATAAGCAGGAGTCGCATACCCAAAGCACTGAGGTGGACACGAAGGTCCATGGGAATGGTGATGTGTCATGGGAGCATACGAGTTGGTTGCTCCAGACTGTGAAGTAGCCCGCGACAGGTCGGGGCCAGGGGTAGGACGTGCTATAGAAAATGGTTGGGGATGCGAAGAAACACGGCCAATGATACCATCTGCAGCGTGGGATGCCCCCGGCGCATCATGATGGGAGGACTCGCCGCGAGGGGCGTCAGGTATAATGGTATAAAGGTAACCCGACTGGGCGTAAATGAGGTCGAACTGCTGTGCCTTAAGGATGGCCTCTTCTTCAGACTGGGGTCTTTCTGAAGCTACATCCTTAGCAATGACGGGAAGCAGGGACTTGAGGAACCAATCGAGGAAGATGCGGTCATCTAATTTAATCTTGCATAAGCTACGGCGTCGACGCCACTCATGGATGTGGTCCGTGATATGGGTAGCCGTGTTTTGTCTACAAGATAGAAGGATCTCAACGCCCGCGTCATAGCGGACAGGCAACTGGAAGAACTGCAGGAAGGTAGAGGCAAGGGAGGCAAATGTGGCGTGGGTCCCATGAGGCTGCTCAATATACCACTTGGCTGCAGAGCCAGTGAAGGTGCGCTGTAAGAGACGGAGGCGAACAGAGTCATCCACAATGGAGTTAGAGGAACACCATAGGTGGAAAGACATGATGTGGTTCTGTGGGTCCTCACCGGCCTTACCCTCGAATTTAGGGATGTCAGAGGGTAGTTTGGTAGGCATATGAGGCCACATAGGGTCGTGTCGAATAGGATCATTGGTCAATCTGGCCAGGTCAGGTAGGTTGAGGCTAGCCATGAACGGCAAACTGGAAGAAGGCTGTGACACAGTAGTGCTGTGGACCAAGTTGGGGCCAGTGCCCCCTAGTGGAGGGACAAGATTTAGGGTGGTGCCCCCAAGTGGGGGAACTGAGGTAGTGAAGGATGGTCCAGCACCACCATGGGTAGTGTGAGCCACTGATGTAGTGGGGATAGGTATTCCCGCTGTGGGAATAGGTACCGTGAGGGGAACGGTAGATGGTTGCCCCATGGAGGGCATACCAAAAACAGGTGTAGTAACTGGTGTAGTGGTGGATGTGCCACCAATGGTCCCTATGGCAAATGGAGTGGAAGTCGTACCAGCCATGGGGCTAGTAGGGGCAGTATAAATAGGGTTCTCAGACTCTTCGTCAGAATCAGAGGTAAAGTAAGGTGCGTCACTATCTGGTGACGGAGACCTACGTCGCTGACGGGTGGAGTCAAGTGACAAGGCTCTAGATCTGTGATGAGTGGTATCAACGGACAATGATCGGAATCTATGACGAGTGGTGTCGAGAGAACCGTGCTGTGGGGGCTCGCCCCTGAGGCGCCGAGAATGTCTCGGGGACTCAATGGTGACAGATGGTGTCTAAATCTCTGTGGGTTGAGGTGAGTATAAAAACAGCTCAAAAATCCTAATGCAACCGAGTGTGCAGAAGGAGAGCTAAAGAGCAAGGCACTCAGGCCAACAACCAACTCAAAACACCCACTGCAACAGCTGTGCTACAATAGGTGGAGTAACAACAAAGATGGTCAGAATACCAACAAGCAGTAGGTTTCCTAAACAAGAAAAATGGTGGACTCACTAGACCAAGGGAGGTAAAGGAGCATGCAAACACCTAGCTAAAAGTATTCTGACTTAACTAAACATATCCTCTGCAAGGTGATGAAATCCAAGTCAGACAATATGAGTAGGAAAGCCAAGTGGCTATGATATCCCCCTACCGGGAGGGATACCGGGTAGTCAATCCTAGAAGAATGGCAACTAAGATACCCCGTTCATGACACGTCCAGAAAGGTGAATCTGCCGTTTAGTTCGTTGACCGCAATACCCCTATACAGGGATATCCCGCGAACCGCGAAAGGTAGCCCTTCGGTTACTGAATGGAGTGCGGTATTCCACTCAGGCCTCCGGAACCAGTCTCCCGACTTCAACCCTCCTAAGGGAGAGGCCCTCTGATAAACTGGTCGTGACCGTGCCAAAAAGTACTAGGGGATTTTGGTTCCCTAGTTGGACAACAACTATGTCTCAAGTGAAATAACCAAGGGGTGTTATTGGAAGCCTATCCCCCTGATCCTACCTAACTACAATGATTCTTTTGTGTTCCCCAAGTGGGGTTAGAATGTTGGTTTAGTTAGGTACTTTTTAAGGCTCACTTGATTTAATGTGACAGAGTGTGTGCTCGTGAGGTGTTGAACCCAAAAACAGAAGTGCCACAAGGGAGGGCAACTTCCAATCTATCAATAATGCTGAAATTGATTCTTTTAATTTGCAAAATTTTCTGAAATAAAAATACTGAAATTTTAAAAAGATTCTGTAAAAGGAACAGAAATTATGTTGCAGAGAGGCTGTAAGGAAGTAGGCTGCAGGTGGGACAGAGGGCTGTTCAAATGCAGAAAATATTGCAGCAAGAGGGGCTGGGCTCAAAAACAGAAAAAGAGCAGAAATCAGACCGCGGGTCTGTGGCGGGTCAGAACAGGCCGACCGCGGGTTTGAATGAAACAGCGGCAGTCAGGTCGCGGCTATCGGGCCAATAGTTGCAGTCGGGACGCAGGAAACAGGGGAAAAGGCACAGTCGGGTCGCGGCTATCGGGCCACCAGTCGCAGTCGGGACGCAGGGAAACTGGAAAAAGACACAGTCGGGTCGCGGCAAAATGGCTAACAGGCGCAGTCGGGACGCGCGAAAGAGGCAGGAAGCCGCAGTCGCGACGCAGGAAAAAGGCCGACAGGCGCAGTCAGATCGCGGCAAACAGGCTGATTAGCCACGGTCGGATCGCAGGTAACAGACTTGAATCCGCCGACAGAGCGTCGGAAGCAGTCTGAGAGCCACGGTCGGATCGCGGGTAAAGGCCTGAAAGGCGCGGTCGGGACGCGACTGCAGAGGAAAAAGACGCGGTATGCAGCGGCCGAAAGGGACAGCCGAAAGAAAAAATTTAAAAACGGAAACCAGAAATTCGAAAACTAGGGGAGTCGCCAAAACTGTAGCTAGGGTTTTACCCCTAGCTTGTGCCAATGAGCACCTACTAAGGAGAATGGACTCCTTAGTAGCAGTTCAGTATATTAAACTAATTATGCAATAAACAAAACATTAAATTATTTCTAATACAAGCATGAAGCATAAACACCAAAATGAAAGAATGTCTTTGTATTGATGTTACCTTGAGTGTCAAGGTTGGTGAAGCCCTTTGCAGTGTCCAAGAGGATGCTCCAAGCTTCAAGAATGCTCCTTCTCCTTCTCCAATGTTGGGAATGGGCCAAAGGTGGCTCTCAAGGTGAAAATAGTTCAAAGGTGAACTAGGGTTTCGAGAGAGATTTTGGCAGAGTAAGGGTGCTTGTGATTGTGGATATGGAATAAGGGATCTCCATCACCTATTTATAGTTTTTTGGTGGTGGAGTGCTGACCCATGGTTTTAGGAAACACATGGTTTTGGGCAGTTGTATAGGGTTTTTTCCTCCTTTTCCTCATTATTTTATATTTTTATTCCCTTTTTAGGGGATTTTTGCTATTTTTGGAGGAAAAGGGGGTTTTTTAGCCTTTTTTAGGCTATTTTGATGGTTTTGTAGCCTTTTGGAGGCTTTTTAGGCCTTTTGGAGGCTTTTTAATGGGTTTTTTGGGATTTTTAATGGAAATATGGTAGGAAAATGGACAAATGAGTCATGTAATGTGGTAAATGAGCTAGTGAGCACTTTTTGGGTGTTAACAGACCCCAGTAGTATAGTACACCAGTCGAATATCATAGGCTGCATGCACTGTGATGCATAGAACATGATTGGACTGGATGCCTGGTGAAGAGCTTTGGATCCAGCGATCCGCACTAAAGTGGCCACGACAACCTTCATACTCAAGTTGACTATGGCTTTGATGGGAACCTGACTTCCCACTGCCCGAGTATTTGGAACACAATATCTCTCTATGTAGTGGGGGATGGTGATCCCACCACCCACAGTTTGAGACTGAAGACTTGCCACCTCACCTCGGCGGGACAAACCTGTGATGAAATAGATATCTTCCACCTCCAGTGAAAGTATTTTCCCGTATAGGTTGAAGTTCTGTGCATCAACATCCCAATAGTCTATGAAACGCCGGAGCAATAGGTTTTGGGCCCTCAAACCCCCTATGCTCCAGAATTTGTAGAAGCCACATGCTTGTAGTGCTTGCTGTGCATGCAAAGTGTTACGAACAACCTCATCTACCAGGTCATGTTCCCTCTCCCTCCACTCTAGAACCATCCTGGAGTGAGAAAAAACAAAGGTTTCAGTCAGTTTCATTTGCAAAATCAACTTCATGGTTGTATCCGCAGGCAAATTTGCATACAGTTGCGGGTACCCGCGGTCAACCTATGCGTTGATTGCGAGTATGATGCCCTACCCGTGACCCTCATAGAGGTAGCCCGCGGGTAGCGCCAAAGCCATTTAGGGCTTGGCCAAACTAAAAATCCAACCTATGAAATTTGAAATAAAAGCATTAAAATGGAAGATGGGGATGAGATTATCAACCTGCTCCTAACGGTTTGACAATCGGACACCTGTAGCTCCCGGAATCAACAACTGAACTTTGAGGGAAAAACTAATCACAAAACTCCAAATGGGTGAATAGTAAAAATGAATTGTAAATTGTAAATTTTTATTACTATTTATAATTTTCAAGACCCACTTGTCTATAGTTTTTGCCATTTAATGTTGTTATGGACTAATACAATGTCATGGAGTAGTGTTTTTAACTAGATTTCATCGACGAAAGTTGTTTCCGAACACTTGATACCTACGGCAGGTACGTTTCACACCTGGCATATAGGTTAGATGTCATTTTCACATGCATTATGAATTTGACCTTTTGACCACTTTCGTAAACCTTAGGTGCGACCCCCGCTTCTTAACTGACACGGAACCTTCACACTGTTACAGAAGTGTCGTTATGTGGCGGTAGGGCCTTTCCGAACATGGGTACCCTAGATAGAACCCCCTTTTGCATTCTGGTGCCTATGTCGTTGTCTGTCCTTAGGATTGGGAGTCCTTCGTAGTTACGCCATGACATTGCGATAAAGACTCATACTCTACTTTGTCTTATGTTGGCCATCTCCCATAAGGACTCCCCCATTTATATCAAGTTGTGATTGCATTGCATTTTCCTGCTTGCCGCTTGAGCCTTGTGCCGGCTCCTGCTTACTCAGTTGTTAGCTTGGTGCCTAAGCACTTTTTCTTGTCGAGCCCTGCAGAGCTTATATTTTCCCTTCACAATTTGATGACTTTTTGACCCTGAGGGAACACACCCCCCGAGTGTCCACATCCTGCATGGACTTCCTTGCATTGATCATAGGTATGTTCCACTGCTTGGAACTAGTCTTCTCGCTATTTGACACTCGTTCCCTCAATTGTTGTACTATAAGCAATTTTATTCTTTTTCAAGCTTTCACCAAATATGAAAAAGACCAAAAATAAAATATTCCAAAAAGCCGGACGGGATTATGGTTACTACTTCTTGTTGGCAGTTGTTGTGTCGCCTTTGAACAGAGCATTCATTCCACTCCATACATTATGAGTCGGGACTATAGTTGGATCTTAGGACCTGTACTTGTTTCTCAGTTTTCTCCATCGATTGGTTAACCTTCCAGTCATTATGGAGCCCTTTGTAATGCCTCCTGCATTGCACAGTTTATGTTAAGTCTATGCTGCCTGAGTCTATCCATCTGCTCATGCTCTTGTTCAAAGGAAGTCCTGAACCCAGAGTCGACCACTCCTCAGATCTCTTGACTATTGCATGTCGGCCATCCTTATTGAGTCAGTCCGTTTCACCTAAGTTCTTCCAAATCTTTCAGTGTAGCTGGTACCTCGTGCTGGTTGATGGGGGATGCCTTAATGCCCTCCTTCCAGCGAGTCTCGTTCCATCGACTTCAACCCATTTATTTCAGAACTTGAGGCTTAGAGTTTGGTTGAGTACCTTGAGTCTTGCAATCATTAGTGGCAGGTTCTCTCGCCATCGACAGTTTTGGGAATACATCAATGTCCCCTGATCGATGGATTCATCCTAGTGTTCGACTTCAACTCATCTATTCACACTTCGATGATTGTGCTATGTGCCTTGATGCCCATTTTCATTATTGGTGGGTTATCTCGCGTCTGTTAACGGTATACATCATTAACCGGTAATCAAACGATGTCACATCAGGTTCGACCTCAACTCCTTTATTCACTTGATGGGACTTGCACCGTCGAAGACTTGTGTAGAAGACCCTGGGCGATAGTGGCATTCAGTATGCTACTTATGACTATGACTTTACATTTGAGATATCACCTCTCAGATAACAGTAGTTTGTACCTCCAGTTTGCACCAGTTGTTTCCTTTTCAACAGGAGACCATATCTTACTGTAGAGGGATCATGGCTATGATCACTTATGACATATATTCACTATGTACTGCCTATTCATGGCCATTGTATCAGATTGTTGTACTACTGACATGTATTCAGGGACACTATTGTATTATGACGAGTGAGTTGCTCTTTCCACTTGCGTCTCCATCACTCCACTTCTAAGATTTATAATATATTTCGGCCATCGTAGCATCAGTCTCTGACCTCACACATTAGGAGGCATCTGTTACAACGTAATCTTTCACCTTGTGAGAATCAACACTCTTTATCCTAAAGGATCCATTCCACTGACTTGGAACCATTTTATATCCTTCAGACACTATTTTCCCCTATTTTTTCCCTTATACTCTTGTTTCATCATTACAGTGTGCATACCCGCGAGTTGCATCACTATAGCCCGCAGGTAGCATGTAAAATGGTAAAAATCACTATTTTATTACTTTTTACTCCCAAAAAGCGGTCATTGGGTGACCTTTGACTCTCCATCTGCCCAAGAAACGCCTCGATGTGTCCTTTCACTTACCTTTGAGAGGACTATATATTGAGCACATATGGCTTATGGACAGGAGGAGAAAGAAGAGCAAGAGAACTTTAGTGGATTTTTGCCCTATCTTGAGTCTACACTCATTGATCCTTGTAGTTGTGAACCCTTTATGTTCACCTTCCAAGCTCCTATTCTAGTTTGAGTTTGCCATTCCATGGAGGATTGAAGTGGTGGAGGCACAAGTGGATTGATCCAGATCTTGGTTCAGGTTGGTTGCCGGCAAGAGGTTGTATCACATTGTACTTCTTCTTGTTTATTAATAGAAATACTCATATTCGTGTCCATTAATGTTGTAAATGTTGTTTATCTTACATTAGGTTGCATTTACTTGTTATATCATGGGCCATTGCTATTGATGATGTTAATGCGATTTATATATTATATGTACTTGTTGTATATTGGCTGTCAAGACTAATTTGCAGATTCGAGTGCATGGATTGAAAAGCTCCAACGGGGATCCACATCAAACATTTGGATCGATGTTGGTTATATTCTTCATTATCTTAGCATTGTCATTTATATAGCATAGCATTGGGAATTGAGTTGATTCCTAGTAGTCAGCTGTCTGTTGTGGTCTACCCCAAGCCATAGTGAGTTTTCTCCAACACAACCAGGGCCTTCAGGGAAAGGGCAGCCATACCTTCGAGACCAATATGATTGCCCACAAACAGTGTAGGGTCTGTCAAGTTCAACAGGTGAATTTTTTTATTTATAATAAAATAGATTATTTTATTCAAATAGTTCTTTATTCTTTTAATTTTTTTTTCTAAAATAAAAGAAATATTTTATTTAAATAACTATTTATTCTATTTACCATCTTTTCTTTTTCTTTTATAGTAAAAAGAAAATATTTAGGATAATTCTTTATTCTATTTAAAATATTTTCATTTTGAAATAATTAAAATATATTTCCATTAAATAAAAAAAAGAACATTACCTTTTTTAAATTCAAATTTCTTTCTCAACCATACTAGCAGAAAGGACTGGCAGGCATTGGTCAAAAGCAAAGATTCGGGCTAATCACGAGGACTGTCATGATTGTTATCTCATCCCTTAGTGGTCAATGACATATGGGGACCCGAACCGACACAACTTTTACGAAAAGCAAAGATTCCGACAAACAAACAGAAATAATTATGTATGTATGAGTAGTTTTCTTTTTCCATTCTTCTTTCGTCTAGGTACCTCTTCGGCGGGTCCTTCCGACAGTATCTTTCTTTCTTCTTATGGGGAGTACTGCGTAGCGATCGGGATTCGTTACCGCGATCTCTCAACTACGCTCCTTGGAGACTAAGGGATGTTGAGGGATAAGGCTCTCCTTATTGCGCGCCCCTCAACTCATCGTATGCAACCAAATCATTATGGTCTTGCCTGTACGGCATACACTTCCCCGGGTGAGCTGAAATGGCTTTGCCCATGCGTGAATTGGGGTCAACAGTCAGTCGTCGTACCCTTAAGTGTTCTTTCCATTCTTACGACCCCTGTAATTCCATTGTGGTTCAGTCGGTAAATCGTCTTACCTGCCACTGCACACACACTCAAACGCATATTAGTAGCGCTACACTAATAAACATTTCAACATTCATAATTTTCATTTTCTCAATCAGTCGAGTATGAACAATTCATCATTTTTCATTTCAAGTAATTCCAATATTCATCATTATCATTTTCTCAGTCAGTCGAATATAAGAAAATCATCATTTTTCTAATCATTTTCATTTCACATATAAAGTTTAAAGCAATCATTCATGGTCCATGTTTTATAACTCCGGGTCACTTCAAACCAGTGCCCTCAAATAGTCAATCAGTCATAGGTCTCAAATGATCTAATCAATCATAAGCCCAAAATAACCAAAATCAAACATAAGTGCGGAGGATGGCATTACATACACCCCCTCTTATTAAAACTTCGTCCCGAAGTTCAAAACAAATAAGGAAAGTCCTGACGCATCTCAGTTGCGTCTTCCCAGGTTGCAGAACTGGGACTATAGCTGTCCCACTGAACCTTGACCTGATCGATCACACGGTGCCTAAGCTGCCTTGTTCGACGGTCCAATATGCATATTGGCTTTGTTGTCACGGCCCCTTCGTCCGTTATCTGTAGGTTACTCATGTCA
Organism: Larix kaempferi; assembly: GCA_027924585.1. NCBI lineage: Eukaryota > Viridiplantae > Streptophyta > Pinopsida > Pinales > Pinaceae > Larix > Larix kaempferi. The sequence goes on from BSBM01000327.1 coordinate 795,768, forward strand.
ATAATATGTGATGAATCATAAATGTAATGTCTAAGTGCTGATACGTGAAAAACATTATGCATCCTATGCAATGATGATGGTAATGTAAGACGGTAGGCAACCGATCTTATCCGTTCCAATATCTCGAAGGGTCCCATGAACCTAGGAGATAGCTTCGTTCCCTTCCCAAACCTGATAGTACTCTTTTGCGGCCTCACTCGCAAAAATACTCGATCTCCAACCTGATACTCTCTGTTGAGTCTATGCGCATCGACATAACTCTTCTGTCGATCCTGTGCTTCTTTCAGTCGAGCACGAATATCTGTCATATGTTCTTCCATCTCCTGAATCACCTCAGGTCTAAGTAGAGTCCTATCCTCGAGTCTGTCCCAACTCAAGGGTGTTCGACGGGGTCGGCTATACAAAAACTCGAACGGCGCCATCTATATCGAACTCTGATAGCTGTTGTTATACGCGAACTCTACTAGAGGTAGAAACTCTTCCCAACGAGTCTGCTGATCCATCACATACATTCTCAGCATGTCCTTTAGTATCTGGTTCACTCTCTCAGTGTGCTCACCAGTCTCTGGATAGTATGCAGTGCTGAAGTTGAGTCGTGTTCCCATAGCTTCCTGGAAGCTCGTCCAAAATTTACTAGTGAATACTGATCCCCGATCATATATTATCTTCCTCGGCACCCCGTGCAGTCATACAATCTCATCAATGAATACTCTAGCAATCTCTAGGGCTTGATAAGTGTTCTTGATGGGTATGAAATGTGCACTCTTCGTGAGAGTGTCTACTACCACAAAGATGGTATCATGCCTCTTGCGGGTTAGAGGTAATCCCACAATAAAATCCATGGAGATGATCTCCCACTTTGACTCAGGAATGGCATGAGGCTGAAGTAGTTCGACGGGATGTCTATGTTCAGCTTTGACTAGCTGACACTCCATGCATTTGGCAACAAAGTTTACTACGTCTCTCTTCATGCCATGCCAGAAGAATAGAGGATAAAGATCTGCATACATCTTTTTCACGCCAGGATGTGCTCTATAAACAACTCCGTGAGCTTATTCTAGGATTAGGTTCCTGAGCTCATTATTCTTTGGTACATAAATACGGTTGTTGTATCTCAACAACCCATCATTTTCCAATGAATAACCCTTATACTTGGGTAATTCCATCTGTTCCTGTTCTAGTTCGGCCCTTACCTCATTGTACCACTTGTCCTCCCGTTGTAGCTCAAGCGCCTTTTCTCTCAGGTTGGTCTGCATCGGAATCACTGAGAATATGCGGGCCCCATGACTAAGTGCATCTGCTACTTTGTTCAGGGTCCCCTTCACATAGGTAATGTCAAATTCATACTCACTCAACTATTCTGACCATCTCCTCTGTCTAGCATTTAAATCACTCTAAGTAAAGATATACTGCAATCCATGGTGATCTATCTTAAGTTCAAATTTCCTTCCTACTAGGTAGTGTCGCCATAAGCGTAGAGCATGCATTACTGTAGTCAGTTCCATGTCATGTGTCGCATAGTTTTCCTCATGTGGTCTAAGTCTCCTAGAGGAGTAGGCAATCGCTCTCCCTCCCTGCATTAGCACACATCCGACTCCATCCTTGGATGCATCAGTGCATACCAAGAAATCTTCCTCCATGTCAGGCACTTTCAAAACCGGTGCCATTGTCAATAACTCTTTTAGTTTTGCAAATGCTTGGGCACATTTATTCGTCCAAATAAACGACCTATCCTTCTTTCACAATTCAATGATCGGTCCTGCGATTCTCGAGAACCCTTCGACAAACCTTCTGTAATATCCCGCAAGTCCCATGAAGCTTCTTACTTCATGTACGTTTGTCGGCGCTGGCCATTCCCAAATGGCCTCAAGCTTGGCAGGATCCACTGCTATACCGTCGCCAGAAATAATATGTCCCAAATAGTGGATTTCCTTCTGGAAGAAGGAGCATTTCAACAACTTCCCATAAAGTTGGTTTTCTCTGAGACATTGTAAAACTAACCGGATATGCTCTTCATGTTCCTCTAGTGTCTTAGAGTAAATAAGAATATCATCGAGGAACACCTGCACGAACTTGTCGAGATACTGGTGGAACACGCCATTCATCAAGTTCATGAAGACACTAGGTGCATTAGTCAACCCAAAAGGTACCACTACGAACTCGTAGTGTCCAAATCGTGTCTTAAAAGCGGTCTTCGGAATATCAGCTTCTGTGATCCTCAACTGATGGTAACATGATCGTAAATCAATCTTTGAAAAGATTGCGGTGCCTTTCATCTGATCGAACAAGTCATCGATCCTAGGTAAAGGATACTAATTCCTCACAGTAGCCTTGTTCAACTGGCGGTAGTCAATGCAGAGTCGCCACGACCCATCTTTCTTCTTAACAAAGAGCACTGGTGCTCCCCACGGGGAGATGCTTGGTCTAATCAGCCCTAGATCCAAGAGCTCTTGTAACTGCATCTGTAGTTCCTTCAGTTCTGGCACGGACATTATGTATGGAGCTCTTGCGATTGGTTCAGTTCCCAGTTTCAGTTCTATGGTAAAGTCTAACTCTCTCTGAGGTGGTAATATGGGTAGGGATTTGGGAAATACATCCATGTATTCCGTGAATAGAGGATGGTTAATGATGTTAGTTTTGTCCTTGTCTTTGTTCATTGCTATTATCGCATAGAGCTGACATCCTTTCCTCAGGCTTCTCTTCAGCTGTAAAGCGGAAATCATCCGTAATGATACCTTGTTCTTCATCCCTTTGAGGACCTTCTTATGACCTTCATCATCATAAAAAGTTAGTTCCTTTCTATGGAAGTCTAGAACAGGGAAAATTTTAGGGGCGAATTATAGCCCATGGGCGAAATTATAGGGGTCACCAAAAAACCCTGGGCGAATTTTTAATATTAAACAGGTTTTTTGAAATTTAAAAAATTAGCCCACATTTTATGAATCCCCAAATGGTGAAAAATCGGATATCCCACCCAGCGAGAGAGGGAAAACGCGATTTAGCCCAGTGAAAGATGAAGGAAATGGTATGTTCGCCCCCGTCATTCCCGTAATGGAGTCCAAAGGTAGTGGTTTCGCCAATAAATTTTCATTGATGGAGGCGTGAGCAGTTCGTTCGCCCATGGTTTTCATTCATAGAGGGGATTGCCAGTTTTTTCGCCCTGATTTTATGGACATAGGGAATTTTCGCTGGTTATTTCTCCCTAGCTTGAAGGTTTTTAGTTGAATTCGAGAATCGATGTTGCTTTTTACCTCCCATTTCGCGGTTAATGAGAAAATCGGGGTTTTAGCTCCCAAATTGGTTAGTAAGATGGGAAAACGTGCAACAGTTTAGAATCAGTGAAATGGGGACATTTTTTCCCCTAAATAATGCTGCAAGGTCGAACAATATATCCCATACAAACCCATTCCCACATGAAGAATCGGATGATTTGTATCTTTGCATGAAGCTTGAGTGGGGTTACAATTTTACAGTGGCTGTCGCTGAGTGGAAAGCAATTCACGGTGGCTGAGTGTAAAGGGTTACAATTTTACAGTGGCTTTCGCTGAGTGGAATGCAATTCACAGTGGCTGAGTGGAAACTGGAAAATATCTTCGTATTTTCAAGGTTCCCTGGGGTCTGCAGTCTTTGACTCTTTACAGAGGTTAGTTTCCATTCCTCTAACACTTCAATTCGGTTATGTAATTCTATTTCTATCTCATTCCTTGTCTGCAATAGTCTTACACATTAATTGTGTGCAAAACTCTGTAGTTTTTTGAGTTGTTTCCTCTACTATGTTTTTCAGTAGAAATTTTTCATGGAAGTTGGATTGTGGAACTAAACATTATAATTTTAAGTATTTTGGTACATTCTTCTCCCAAAATCCCAGACATGGTTAAAACAGAGTACATTCTAAACATGGTTAAGACAGGTGCGCATTTTAGACAGTTTTGAGTGTGTTCTAGCATTCTTGTACCTAAAGAATGATTTGTTGTTCATGTTGAATATTGTACCTATGGTTTTGCCTCTATTGTTGGTGTATAAACTAATGGAGATGCAATTCATGCAAATGCTACCTTTATATTGCTACCCTTTGGGCCTTCATCTTTGGTTCTCCCACTAGGTCAACTACAAGATCTGGATTTCTATCTAAATCAACTAAATCTTGAGCTATGGAGTTAGAACATAGTGAAGTGATGTTACTAAAATTGGTGTTTTACCTACCTTTGAATTTAACTATGAGGCTTCTACCACTGAAGGATTTGGATTCATGTGATGGAAACTATGGCAAGACTATTGCTAGTTTTATTCCTATTGGAACCATATCTGCATGATCAATGGTGGACTTGGGTAACCAACTATTCATGTTTCTACTTGTAAATGAAGAGTTGCAGCAACGTATAGCCACTAGACTACCCTTGTAATAATCCAAACAATTTGAAAATGGTTGGTAGGATTAATTTCATTTACCATATATCAGAAAATATACACTAGAATTACTATAGACACTAGAAATTTTCCTATGCTTGGGTTGGATAGAGATAGTAATGGCTTGCCGATTGGATTTGGATAGTAATGATCATCTCCTCGATTGGATAGAGATAGTAATGGCTTCCCAATTGGATTTAGTCTTTTAGCCCCCCGATTTAGAGAGTAATTACTTCCCGAAGAGTAATTAATGGCTATAGATAGGAGAGGGCAGGGTTTTAAACTGTTCATACACGAAACTAGGCCTAAGCATATAGAAATTTTTTTCATTTTTTTAATGTGCAATTTAGTTTCTAGGAAATATATAACAAAAGCATAAAATAGAACCACAACAACTCATATAGACTGTAAATTTGATCCATTGCCTTGTCTCAATCGCTAAATCATCCCTCCAAGATGATGACACATATTTATTTTAAGGTCGATGTCTACTTTGTAACAGTTCTTTGCAGGTTCAACCTTTGCTTCAATCCCCTAACTCGGCCTTAAGGATGAATTTTGACAGGTGCAGCCTCTCTCCAAACTCAACTCTGGGCCATTCTCCCACACTTTGCAACATTCTAGAATCTAGGCACCGCTTAGCCCTCAGACAACCCTAATCAACAATTCTGGTCATTTCTTATCCATTATATATCCCTAATCAGCAATCGTGGGCATGCAAATAGGTAGATATAGGACAACTTAGTAATTTCTGGTGTGAATTTTGACCAAAAAAATAGTTTTGGGTGCATTTCGACCTCCAAAATAGTGGCAAACAGTCATGACAATTACTTCAAATCATAAAGAAGGGATTCTCAAGAATTCTGGGCAGTATGGTGTCAATCCAAGAAATGTCCTTCTTATTGTGTCATCCCTGTTTTAACTTAGAATATTTTAAATCTTGCTTAAGATAGGATGTTGCACCTCCTTTTGTTAGCCCTAAACCCCTATGCTCAAGTACTTAAGGACTTTTATTGTTGAAGATCATGGTTCATCTTTTCCATAGATTTCATTATGTCCAAAAATTAGGTTGTCTATGTCATTCTTTTGGTGGTAATAAGGTACCAACCCTTAGTCTTGTTCAGAACCCTTCTCCATTTGCCTGATGGATATTTAGAATATCTTCCAAAGTTCATTGATCATGACCCAATAACAATTGATACATATATCAAGTGATTCAAGATTTCACTTGTGACTTTGGTGTTGGGAATGAGGATATTTTTATACATCTTTGGGTGCATTTTTTGAAAGAGGATGCTAGATCCCGGTTCAAAACTTTGTTGAAAAACATGATTTTAGCTTGGCAACAATTAGACAATCTTTTCTTACATTGATGGGGAAAGAGAGGATTATTTTCATATATTGATGGATTTTAGTTCTTTGAAAAAAGATGATTTTGAAAGTTTAACAACATTTAATGGGAAAGAGAGTTTAATTCTAACATGTTCTAAGCTCTCCCTGACGCTTCTACAGATTTATGGCTAAGTTGTTTGTGAAGCATACATCCCTCACACATATTCTTAACTCAGACCCTGATAAATGTTTGTTAAACCATTGACCATGTTTATTTTCCTTAGTTAAATTAGATTTTGATAACATAGGTGCCCATATCTCAAATGCAACATTTTAATGGATCAGGTGTATAGAAATAGAGCTTGTAAGGAATGAGTGGATAGGAATTTGTACAATCCAGTTTTGCAGGGGAGCAGTCCCAGGGGTCTTGCACTTGCTTCAAAACTGTGCTCCAGACCTGCAATTTTGTAGTCCCTTGAAAATTTAGGGAGCACACTTGCCAGTGCATGTGTTTTTAATATTAACTACCAGAGTTAATGTTTTAATTATATTACTTTTATTAACTTATACTTTAGCATCTGTTACAGCTCAATTCAGCACTTTAGTGGCAAAGTCCCAATCCACTAGTGATTTGAAATGCAACTACAGAAAACTACTACCACTGTCGCCTTAGCTTGAGTTTTCCCACGTTTTAGGCCACTTTGGTTTATCTCACCGGATCAGAACAGTTTGGGCGATGGGTATCGCGGATTTCATGTACCTATTACTATTCTGTTGCATCAGCGGAAGCCTAAGCCTGGGCAATTTATTTTCTCCAGTTTAGTTTTATTTTGTTCAAATTCAGTCATTCTTCTACTTGTAAAATCTCAACAATACCCCAGACAAGAATTAAAGCACGTTGGATGCATTTTTGAAGATCCTGTTTGTTCTGTCAGCTAAAGTGGATTTGCATTATGTCCTGTCAAGGTTTCATTGAGATTGTAGGGTTCTTAATGTCAAAAGTGTCTCAGATTGGTTAGCTGCTAATATCTTCAAGAACATTTTTTTATAAGATAGATCATAATAGGATGCTTAAAGTAACCCCAGGAATATAAATCCTAATTCTCATTATATCTGCAATAATTACTCTGTCTGAGACCAATAGGGTTTCTTGTAGCTTTTTTTTCATGGATAAGTTTTTTTTTAAAATGTTTATTGATGGTTTGGGGTTTGAAAGTGGGTAAATATTCAAGTATCTAGCTTACACCTGAAATTACATCAGTTGCAGCTGAGATTCACATGAAACTTGTCATTGTTTCCTTCCATGTTGCATTAGTAAAACATGAAATGATGATAGTTTGTGCCATTCAAACATCCCTTGACAAGAAAATTGAAGATTTGTTTATTGGAATCGAGAATTAGAGGTTCCAATGAATTGCTTATAAAATGAAATATTTAAATCCTAACAAATTCTTGGATATGCTGGGCCTATAAAATCTCTATAACTCGTGCCACAAGATGGATATATTTTCAATGTACACCCTAGAACCATTGCAATATAGACTATTTGTCACCATGATTCTGGAAAGTGTTGTTATCTTTATTTGCTTCAATTATGGATGGACATTCTATGAAGCAAGCATTGTACCATGCACATGATGAGTTTAGGCTTGTTCAAATATTTTGGCCTCTTTAATATTTTCCAAGATTCATGTGGGGGATCTATTATTATGGTATTTGCAGAGTAAACTTCTATATCAATTTTTGAGTCCATTTGAAACTTGCACGTACAATATTGATCACAAAGACTGGGAATTACAACATTAGATTTTCTAACAAAGGGAAATTCTTAGCATTTTTTATATACATATAATGAAGATGGATGCCTAGTTTGAAAACATGAAGAAAATGCAAACTTGTATCCAAGAAATACATTGAATAGCAGTGAATCTGGTTTCAAAATATTTCTAGTTGTTGGAAACCATTTTGCAATGCCCTAAAAACTGCAGAACAGTTTCTAGCAATTTCCAGAAAATTTGTTACATGTGGTTTACATTGTTTAGAATTTTAGTTGATGACTATGTTGATCCCTTTTTTATTAGAGGTTGTGGAGTACAAAAAGAAAATATGCTCTAGATGGGCCTATTTTCACTTCGTTGTCATAGCCATTTCATTTCTTATCTTTTGGTTATATGTTTTTATATCTTGTAGAGCACTGAAGAATTCAAAGTGTGCATTCAGAATATTTTTGCATTCTGAAGTATGTCTTGACCATGGATTAAATGATTTGCACTTGCTTCGTTGAAGTCAGTTAAAATTTGGAAGTCCTATACTTGTCAGCTCTTATCCCCTTATATTGGATATTGACTATCTTGGAAGTAGGTATTTCATCTTCTCTTTCTTGATCTTTTGTACCTTGGGAGCATGTGTTTGGATGTTTTGGAGGCCCCAAATGCATCGATCCCCATTTGAAGAATCCCAGTTGTTCTTTGACTTGCAGGGATGAAACCCGCAGGAAACTTTACTTGACATGGAAGGTTGAAATGCGTAGATTGCAAATATTACTAGATACAATGTAATTGTCAAGTAGAAAGTCCTATTCTGCTCAACTAAGATCAGCGTCAGGGAGTCAAACTGTGTTTGGAGCAGTTGGGGCTCAACATTAGGGACTCCACGGTAGTGTTTTCTTGTTTTGGAGAGATATATGAGGTTTGTTACAAGAACCTTAATCAAATGGGAAACATGCAACTTGTGATTAATGTCTCATCTTCCATAGGTCCCTTCCTCCCTTGGGCAGTTGACAATAGTGAAAAGTGAAAATATTTGACTTGGAATTTAAAAATCTTCAAGATTCTGTGGACGCTGGAGCTTATTCTAGAATGTAGGAGTTTAGAACAAATGTTTGTTGTACAGTTGTGGACCTGTTATTTTGGGGCATGTATTTTGACCCCATGTTGTGTTCAAACTATTAAAATGCATTGGGGGAGGTTGGGATGACAATGAAGTAAAAGAAATACAGCTAGTACCTCACCTAGATGATTGATCGGATCGAGACCCACCAACAAAGGCAAAGGAATATTCATTTATAGATTGAGTAATTTATTTTGATTGAGTGGATCCTGCAGATGTAGATTGTATCAAGGTCATTCTGGGAAGTATTTTGAGCTCTTGTACCAACATCAAAATCCTACAGATTTTGCAGCCTGCTCTTGTGTGTGTTTGTAGAAGACCTCAAATTCAGATTGTTCAATCCTGAAGAAAACACTGTGAAGAGGCTTGGATCTAGCAAAAGTAACCATCATAAAAACTCAGACTGTGTATTCAGCTTGGACTCTAGGGATGCCCATTCTTCAAAGGACTGTCATCATTGGCATGCTGTGTAAAACCTCCAACACATATCAAAACCAGATTGTGTATACGGTGAGGAAGAAGTTCAAATCATGCTAAAACTGGACTGAGAATGCTTGCAAACTTTGTCAACTTCAGAGTGCATCAATCTTGTACCAGGGTCAAGCTTGGACTGTTTTGAGCATTGGGTGGTTTTTTCATTAAGGATGTCATTACTTCAAGATATCATTATGTGGTTGTGTATACTCCAAACAATGTCCAAAGCTTGGACTGTGTAGATGCTGAGAAAGAAACCCTTAAACCAAAAAGATCACAGTTATGTAACATAATTCATGGCATATTTTGAAAGTGTTGGGTAGCCCCTAAAAAAGGCTACCTTAGTAAGACTAGTGGAAGTACACAAGACATATATATTTTTTATTGCGATAAACGATGGGAGAGGGCTCAGTAGGGAAATGTTTGCTTTTCCTTATTATTTTTAAAGGGATCAACAAGCCAATCTTGAAATCCAAGAGGGTGGGATCTATAACAAGAACTACAGTGGGGAGGCTTTATTTTTATCTCATATTTTTTTTATAGATGATGTTCTATTTTTTAGTAATGGAACCCTAGGAGAAGTTAAAAAGCTTTAGGAAATTCTAGAAATAGACAATAGGGAAATAAGGATGAAAACTAATATTCACAAAACAAAATCTCTCTGAATGGCTTGGAATTAGAACAAGAGAGGGAAATTCTACAAATATCCACTTCAAGCAAATAGATTTCCAAACATGTTTAAATACTTGGTTTTTTATTAAAACCAATTGGTCATGGGATCAAAGAATGGGATTTGTTATTATAAAATATAGAAGCTAGAATAAATCATGGATATAATAAATGGTCATCATTCTGGGGAAGATTGATTCTAGTAAAGTCAATCCTGGAAGTAATCCAAGTATTTTTCACTCTTTGGCATATATAATAAAGCAAATTTTGGAAAATATTAGAAATAAATGTTCATTTTTTTGTCGATAGATTAAAGATATAGCGAGGGCTTCCCTCTAATGAAGTGGAAGAACATAGCAAAGTAAAAAGAGGAGAGTGGATGGGGTTTAAAGAAAAATGATTTCTTTGGGAAATTTTTGGCAGCAAAGAACTTATGGTGGGCATTAACTTATGAAGGATTATGGAAGAAAATTTTTAAGAAGGAATATATAAGGCTAGGTTTAAACTGATAGATTGGATTAGAAACCTAAAGAAGTTCATAAATGTTGCTCCCATTCATTTGAAGGTCCTTGTCCAAGCATTCTCAATGATTGGAAATTTGCTAGTAGGTAAGGTGGGGAATGTTAAGTAGGTTATTATTGGAGTAGAGATTTATATACGAATCGAGAATATGTATAGAATTCCAAAGAGGTTTATTGAGATGGTACACGAGCATGTTTTATTTACCCTCATTTAAATAACAAATCTAAAGGCTACACCTATTTGGTAGCAAGGATAGGTGGATGCACATAGGATATGACTAGAAGGTGAATATGTAGATTTATGGAAGGCTTATGTGGACATCTACATAAAGGTAATGTTTGCATAGAGGACAGAAAATTCTCTCTAGCTTAGTCAAAGAATCAGGCCTTGGGAGTATATACAACACGTTTGGGATATCAAGCATTGTTCTCATTTGAGATACATGATCCAAATTAGTGGTAGAAGGTAATATGGAAATTGAAAGATCCAACAGAGACTCGCATTTTCTTCTTGTTATCCATAAATAACAAATCACTGACATGGGAACTTTTGCAAAAAATTAGAAAGGGTATGGGAATTTGTAGTATGTGTAGAGAGAATGAAGAAGCAATACACATTAACTCATAAAGTGTCCATTTAAGGAAAATATGATCAAAGTACGTGTAATTAACATGAGTAGAATAAGGGTGGATTGTGAGACTATTGAAGAATGTCTAAAAAGTTGGATAAATAGGAAAGAACTCAAAGAATTAAATGCATTTCCCTATTTGATTATCTAGGGTATTTGGTTGGAAGAAAACTCATATATTTTTTAGGACAAATTTGTTTATAGTTTTAAGTCTTTTTCTCAGGTTATGATTATTTATTAAAGCTGTAAGATGCTTATTAAGGAAAATAAAACATAAAGATAGAGAAACTGGTCATTAACAAAAATCAAGCATGATTGTTTTTATGGAGCCAAGGAGAGGATATCCAAAATTTAGTAGTGCACGTGGAACTTTACATATCTCAAATAACCATAGTGTAACTCTTAAATTAGTAGGACTAGGAGCAAGATCCAACAACTATGGTGAGTTTATGGGGTTAAGATTACTTTTATAATGTACTCTAGAAAATAATGTAAATCACATATAGATTTTTGGAGACTCAAATCTACTTAAAGATTGGATGAAAGGGATACACCAACTACCCAACATCTCTCTTAGACCTATTGGTAATTTGTTAAAAGAGGCAAAAACTTCTTTTAAGTTTATTTATTTTACCCGTCTTTATAAAGAGCTAAATTGGGAAGGGGATTCTTTATCAAAAGAAACACACCATGTCATAGAAGGCACCTTGATCTTGGAGGAAAATAGACATAATCTCCAATTCTGAGCTTGGTTTATGGTTGTTTGAATTTGTTTATGCATACATTATAATTTGTTTGGTGGAGTCAAATCAGAATCTCTATGTTGGAAAAGTCCCATTTTGATGATTTTTTTTTGTTATTTTCTATAGGTATATTGTTACAAAACTAGAAATCCTGGTTAGAGTTACATAACAAAACACAAGAGAGACAAACACACTAACATAATATGATATTGTGAATAAAAGATGTATCTATTACAATGGATTTTAACTCCTTATATGTCAATCTTCATTGAGAAAGTAATTTCCACTTTTGAATGAGGGATAGATCACTTTACACATAAATTGAACAGGAGCCCAAACTAGAGTCATGAAGTGACTTTATTACATAGTACGCCTTATATTCTAAGAACCCCTCTTAAGGCTTATAATAATTGAAAGTGAAACATGATAATTGAATGTGTATTCTAACAACCCCTCTTAAGGCTCACAATAATTGAAATCAAAACATACTAAATGAAGACAGAACAGACTGATTGAAAACTAAAACATCATAACTAAAATATAACCAAACATTATTTAGAAGCTTCTTCTTTGAAAATAGTTCCTAGACTAGGTAGAGATCCATCAAATTGTATGATAACCTTGATAATGTTGTAGCTCCCGAGTTGAATTCTTGAGTTTCCAGATTCCACCTCCCCCAACTCCCAAATTATGAGTCTCAAATCAAATTACTTGACAACGATACACATTTTGCCTCCTACAGATTTTGCAGCCTGCTCTTGTGTGTGTTTGTAGAAGACCTCAAATTTAGATTGTTCAATCCTGAAGAAAACACTGTGAAGAGGCTTGGATCTAGCAAAAGTAACCATCATAAAAACTCAGACTGTGTATTCAGCTTGGACTCTAGGGATGCCCATTCTTCAAAGGACTGTCATCATTGGCATGCTGTGTAAAACCTCCAACACATATCAAAACCAGATTGTGTATACGGTGAGGAAGAAGTTCAAATCATGCTAAAACTGGACTGAGAATGCTTGCAAACTTTGTCAACTTTAGAGTGCATCAATCTTGTACCAGGGTCAAGCTTGGACTGTTTTGAGCATTGGGTGGCTTTTTCATTAAGGATGTCATTACTTCAAGACATCATTATGTGGTTGTGTATACTCCAAACAATGTCCAAAGCTTGGACTGTGTAGATGCTGAGAAAGAAACCCTTAAACCAAAAAGATCACAGTTATGTCTTACTAAGGTATCCTTTTTTAGGGGCTACCCAACACTTTCAAAATATGCCCTGAATTATCTAGATATGGTACATATGTTGTGGAAGATAGAACTAGGCACTGGGAAGCATATTCATGAAATCTTTGACCTTATATGTGGTACTTCCACTGGTTGAATGCTAGCCATTGCTTTAGCAATAAAACACTTGAGTTTGGATGGAAGAGCTCTTTCATATGGTATGTTTATGGTTTGATCTTCTATAATTCTCTGAGTTCACTGCCTAAATATGATTTGATTCATTTTCAAAGCTTGAGTATTCGGTAGCAACTCTAACCCATATTATTGAAGAAACAGAACCAAATATTTTGGTAGCAAAATTCCTTTGTTGCTCCATTTAAACACTACCAAATATCAAAGGAGGGCTCGTCAACTTCAAAATCACAACTTAGTTCCTGTCATGTCAAGAGTGCTCGATTAAGTGAAATGAATGAAGAAATTATGAATTTTTCATACCAAGTTGGCAGATTGTTTCATGATTACTGAAGACGTGCTCTATCATTCCAAATTTCTTACTCTACAGGTCATTTCAAAATATGCCCTGAATTATTTCATGATGATATTGTTAATGAATTGATACCATATGTTTCTTGTTCTAAATGTAAAGGTTTGTTGTATATTTGTTTTAAAAGTTAAATCTTTCTCATTTAATCATTGAGAGAGGACACATAGCCGGATTTAACTTTGAATGGACAAAAAACCCTAAGTCTGTTGCAGAAGAGATATGGCCTCACGAAAAGGGGGGCATGATGTCCATATTGAACCTGAAGGAGGAAAATTGCTTGAAGAACATCCTACTTGTAGAGATAAATTTAAAGAAACTGGGTGGCTCGAGTTTTGTGAAAGGATGCAATGGAATCACGAAGGCGTAGCTCGCTTGTTTGCAGAGATATTTAATTGGAATCAAGCAGAAATTGGTGGCTTGAATCTTCGGGTTACAAAAGCATCTATTACAGCAATAGGAAAATTTCCCATGGACGAGGAGTGTTGGTTCAAGAATAGAAATGTTCCAGTGGAAAAAATCAACTAGTTCCTAAAACAAGGGCATCAAAATCCTGATTTGTGCGAAGGAATTCCCAGTATTTGGATCAAGGAAGAATGGAGTGAGCTTCTTAAGGTGGTGCAATGCTACATAACCTACGAAGGTAGGTTTTCCTTCACCTTTCAACATCACATGAGGTTCCTGTTGCATTTGAATGGGGATAGTAGGATGAATTTGCCTCATTTTCTCCTAAAAAGATTAACTAAGATGTCTACTAAGGTTCAGTCCCATCTAAAGAAGTCTCAGCATAGTGTTTTTCATCAATCTCCGATTAAGCTATTGATAGTTGAAGAACTGAATAAAATTTATAGATCATGGATTTTTGTTTTTGTTTTGGTCTGACCTTAAAATTGAATATAGTAAATCTCCTAAAAGAAGGATAGATTCTTCTACTTTTAAGACATCTAAAACAATAGAAGAAATTCTACCTAGTAAACAAGAAGAAGAACATACTAATATCAGAATTACTAGAGCAAAAAATGAAGGAATTGAAGTTGAACTTAAAGACTCCTTCGAAGAAACATGAATCAGTTCTTGAAAGGAAAAAGTGACATTTGAAATTAAGAAGGTTTATAACAAAAAAAGAAGAAGAGAAACATAAAATTTGGAGCCAGAGGTTGAAATAAAATCATCTAAACCTATCTTTGAATCTACATTTAAACCTACAAATTCAGAGAAAGAAGATCCCTCTAGCAGCAAGCCTAGTAATGGAAAGTCTAAGAAGTCTCAACCGAATAAACAAGAATTGTATCAGAAATATTCAGTTAGGAGACCTCATACAAGGAAAATTTTCATACGGGGACGTTTTTATCTTCGTTGCGAAAATTTTCAAGTGCCTGGGGAAATATTGAAGTGTATGGACGTTTTTATCATCGTTGGGAGAATCTTTAAGTGGTCGAGGCAAGTATTGAAGTGCATGTGATGTTTCTATCATCATTGGGTCAATTTAGAAGTGCATGGGGCAAGTATTGAAGTGCTTGGGGGGGATTTTGAAGTGCTTGGGGAAAATATTGAAGTGCTTAGGGCATTTTTATCATCTTTCGGAGAATTTTGAAGTGCCCGAGGCAAGTATTGAAGTGCCTGGGGCGTTTTTCTTGTCAATGGGTGAATTTTGAAGTGCATGGGGTGTTTTTGTTTGTCAATGGGTGAATTTTGAAGTGCATGGGGTTGTTGTTCATTAATGTAAGGATGCTTTTATAGTGTTGGGACATTTTAAAACAGTGATGGCCAAAGTTATCACATGCCGAGGCAAATTTGTGTGTACTAGGGCATTTTTGTGATTGCTTGGGTGATTATATCATTGTGGTGTGTTTTTCTACCTTACCTAGGGCAAGTATTGAAGTTCCTAGAGCATCTTTATCAACATTGGACGAATTTTGAAGTGTCTAGGGAAAGTAATGAAGTGCCTGCGCAAATATGGAAGTGGATGGGGGCGTTTTTATCTTCGTTATGAGAATTTTGAAGTGCCTGGGGAAAATATTGAAGTGTCTGGAAGTTTTTATCATCGTTGGGAGAATTTTGAAGTGGCCGGGCCAAGAATTGAAGTGCATGGGGCGTTTCTATCATCATGGATCAATTTAGAAGTACATGGGGAAAGTATTGAAGTGCCTGGGGGCAATTTTGAAGTGCCTGGGGAAAATATTGAAGTACATGGGGAGTTTTATCATCCTTGGGAGAATTTAGAAGTGCCTCGAAAAATATTGAAGTGCTTAGGTCATTTTAATCATATTTTGGAGAATTTTGAAGTGCCTAAGGCAAGTATTGAAGTGCTTGGGGCGTTTTTCTTGTCAATGGGTGAATTTTGAAGTGCATGGGGTGTTTTTCTTGTCAATGGGTGAATTTTGAAGTGCATGGGGCATTTTTCTCATCACTGGGTGAATTTAGAAGTGCATGAGGTGTTTCTATCATGATTGGGTCAATTTAGAAGTGCATGTGGCAAGTATTGAAGTGACTTGGAGGAATTTTGAAGTGCTTTGGGAAAATATTGAAGTGCATGGGGACTTTTTATCATCCTTGGGAGAATTTAGAAGTGCCTTAGAAAATATTGAAGTTCTTAGGGCAATTTTATCATCTTTCAGAAAATTGATGTGCCCGGGGCAAGTATTGAAGTGCCTGGGGCGTTTTTCTCATCACTAGGTGAATTTAGAAGTGCATGGGGCATTTTTCTCATCACCAGGTGAATTTAGAAGTGCATGGGTCGTTTTTCTCCTCACTGCATGAATTTAGAAGTGCTTGGTGTTGTTATTGATCAATGTATGAATGCTTTTATAGTGTTGGAACGTTTTAAAACAGTGATGGGCAAATTTGTGTGGATTGAGGCATGTTTGTGATTGCCTGGGTGATTATATCATTGTCGGGCATTTTTCTCCCTTTCCTAAGGAAACTATTGAAGTGCATAGGGCATATTTATCATCATTGGACGAATTTTGAAGTGTCTAGGGCAAGTAATGAAGTGCCTAGGAAATCATGGAAGTGGATGGGGGTGTCTTTATCTTTGCTTGGAGAATTTTGAAGTGCTTGGGGCAAATATTGAAGTGTCTGGGTGTTTTTATCATCATTGGGAGAATTTTGAAGTGGATGAGGAAAGTATTGAAGTACATGGTGCGTTTCTATCATCATTGGGTCAATTTAGAAGTGCATGGGGTAAGTATTGAAGTGCCTTGAGGGGATTTTGGAATTTTGAAGTGCTTGGGGAAAATATTGAAGTGCATGGGGGGTTTTATCATCCTTGGGAGAATTTAGAAGTGCCTAGCAAAATATTGAAGTGCTTAGGGAATTTTTATCATCTTTGGGATAATTTTGAAGTGCCTGAGGCAAGTATTGAAGTGTTTGGGGTGTTTTTCTCATCACTGGGTGAATTTAGAAGTGCACAGGGCGTTATTTAGTCACTGGGTGAATTTAGAAGTGCATGGGGTTTTTATTTATCAATTTATGGATGCTTTTATGGTGTTGGGACATTTTAAAGTAATGATGGGTGAAGTTATCACTTGCCGAGGAAAATTTGAGTGGATTGAGCCATTTTAAGTATTCACTGACAAATATGCAACTCTCCTACCATTCGACACCAAAGAGAAGAAATTTTGGTGAGAATATTGGTTGGAAGCTTGGAATTGGTCCAATAACTATCTCTCTATATAAAGGAAGTGGCCCGCTACTAGGATATTCACTTAATTCTATCAATTTGATGGCATGTAAAGATTTATGACCCCACATGTCCATTGGACCATTAAGGGATGAGATGACAAGTAGAGTCCGTACTTGCCCCGAATCTAGTTAGTGCAGTTGTGTTTCATCGACACCTTCTAGTTGTGAGTGCTCATACACTTGTTCATTTGAGAGTCTAGGAGTCGAGAGAGTCCAGAGTTCATCTCCGGTGTATGTTATTATGTTGCACTACTTTAGTAATCTACATAATCAAAAACTTGAGTCTTATTGGAAAAAGATTCGCCAAATTTTTACTATATTTTATAAATCAGTGAAAGATTCGCCAAGTTTTTACAATTTTTTTATAATTAAGTGAAATATTCGCCCATATTTTACAATATCTTATAATTTAGTGAAAGATTCGCTAAGATTTTACAACTTTATATAATGAAATGAAAGATTCGCCAAAAAATTATATATACATATTATATTATTGATAAAATTGCCTTCAAGTTTTCCTATATATTGGGGAGATTCGCCCATTTTTTATACATATAAATTTTGGGGGGGTTCTTAAAATCATCCCTGGTCTAGAATGGCGGCATGGGATTCCAACCAATCCATGCCTAGGATTAGGTCATAAGCTCCAAGGGCAGTCGCATAGAAAGAAGTTCTAGTGCGACATACTCCTATGCCTAACTCACAATTCTCGAGTTTCAGTCCCACACTCTGGGTATTTCCGGATGCCATTTCGACTAAGCCGAAATCGTCTTGTGTACATGCCATCATCTTGCTTCGTTCTAATGCAGAATAATAAATAAAGCTTTCAGTAGCACCTGGGTCAATGAGTAAAGAGAATGCATACCGTTAAGTGTGTCAGTTGTTTCTAGTACAGTAGATTGATGTTCCGCCTGACAGTTGTTGACCGTTGCATGTATACGATGTGCTCGACCCAGATCTGCAGCAGTAGTTTGAGGTGGCCTCTGTCCCTGTCTCGGTCCTGTCTGTTGCTGAGGGCAATCAACCTGAAAGTGTGGACCCCCTCAACCCCAACACCCTTCCTTTGGTCCTCTTTTTGATCTTCTAGTGGGTGCGTTATTGCTATGTGGTCCTGGCTATGCTGGCTTCCCAAATGTTCTGGTGTTGTCTCTTCTGGGTGGTGGTTTGTACGACGTTCTATTGTTTCTAACTGGCTTCCCATGTATAGGTCCTCTGAAGTTATTTTGCTGGCCAAAATTCACCTTCGACGGTTCAGAAGGTGGTACTGCCCGAGTCCGAATGGAAAAGTTTTGCTTGGACGGGCCTGTGTTCACTAGTTCTTCTTCGGCTATCAAAGCCTTTTGTACCGCATCATGCAAAGTGGGCGGAGTAAGAATGCGGACCTTGTCTCTAATGTTGCCTTTTAGTCCATAAACATATTTGTTCACCTTCAGCTTTTCTGTGGAGATGTGAGGTGCATACCTCAGAAGTTCCATGAACCTAATCTCATACTCCTGCACTATTCTTCCTCCCTGTCAGAGGGCATTGAACTCATTGAGCTGCCTCTCAATGAACTCTTCAGACATGTAGTGTTTTCGAAACTGTTCTTCAAACAATTCCCATGACACTTCGCTGGCTTCGACTCCCAACTGTGGTTTCAATGTCTTCCACCAGAGTAGGGCTTCCCCTTTCAGCTACAAAATGGCCATGTGTACTTTCAGGTTCGAGGTGTAGTCCCTCAAGGAAAAGCACATTGCCATGTTCTCTAACCAAGCTTCTGCCGCGGCTCCTTCAGTGGAACCCCAAAATTCTGGAAATCTTACTTTTTCCAGTTCTCTATGAATGTTGGCAGGGGGTGGGTTCTGCGGTTCAGTCGCAGGTACTATGGGCCGGTCTTCTGCTCGGTCCAATCGAGTCAACAGTGCTTCCATCATTCTTTGGACGTTTCTCATCATGTTCATGACTTCACCGACGGGCAAGTTAATTGTCTCTTCTGCTCTAGGTGGAGTAGCTACTAGAGGGGTTGGTGGACGTGCTGCCTGTAGTCGTCCCCTCCCAGTTCTTCCTTGGCGAGTCCGTTGATCCATGGCAAAGCCCGATTCTTA
Organism: Larix kaempferi; assembly: GCA_027924585.1. Taxonomy (NCBI): domain Eukaryota; kingdom Viridiplantae; phylum Streptophyta; class Pinopsida; order Pinales; family Pinaceae; genus Larix; species Larix kaempferi. The sequence continues at coordinate 814,959 of BSBM01000327.1, forward strand.
ACAAACAAGTAAAGTTTGTTAACTAACAGTTTATCAAGTGTTGCGGAAGTATCTCGGTTCGAACTAGGTTCGACCGTGCTCTGATACCAAATGTAGGGTCTGTCAAGTTCAACAAGTGAATTTTTTTATTTTTTATTTTTTATAATAAAAGAGATTATTTTATTCAAATAGTTCTTTATTCTTTTTAAAATCTTTTTTTTTTCTAAAATAAAAGAAATATTTTATTTAAATAACTATTTATTCTATTTACCATCTTTTCTTTTTCTTTTATAGTAAAAAGAAAATATTTAGGATAATTATTTATTCTATTTAAAATATTTTCATTTTGAAATAATTAAAATATATTTCCATTAAATAAAAAAAAGAACATTATCTTTTCTAAATTCAAATTTCTTTCTCAACCATACTAGCAGAAAGGACCAGCAGGCGTTGGTCAAAAGCAAAGATTCGGGGCAATCACGAGGATTGTCATGATTGTTATCTTGTCCCTTAGTGGTCAGTGACATATGGGGACCCGAACCAACACAACTTTTACGGAAAGCAAAGATTCCGACAAACAAACAGAAATAATTATGTATGTATGAGTAGTTTTCTTTTTCCATTCTTCTTTCGCCTAGGTACCTCTTCGGCGGGCCCTTCCAACAGTATCTTTCTTTCTTCTTATGGGGAGTACTACGTAGCGATCGGGAGTCATTACCGCGATCTCTCAACTACGCTCCTTGGAGACTAAGGGATGTTGAGGGATAAGGCTCTCCTTATTGCGCGCCCCTCAACTCATCGTACGCGACCAAATCATTATGGTCTTGCCCGTACGGCATACGCTTCCCCGGGTGAGCTGAAACGGCTTCGCCCGTGCGTGAATTGGGGTCGACAGTCAGTCGTCGTACCCTTAATTGTTCTTTCCATTCTTATGACCCCTGTAATTCCATTGTGGGTCAGTCGGTAAATCGTCTTACCTGCCACTGCACACACACTCAAATGCATATTAGTAGCACTGCACTAATAAACATTTCAACCTTCATAATTTTCATTTTCTCAGTCAGTCGAGTATGAACAATTCATCATTTTTCATTTCAAGTAATTCCAATATTCATCATTATCATTTTCTCAGTCAGTTGAGTATAAGCAAATCATCATTTTTCTAATCATTTTCATTTCACATATAAAGTTTAAAGCAATCATTCATGGTCCAAGTTTTATAACTCCGGGTCACTTCAAACCAGTGCCCTCAAATAGTCAATCAGTCGTAGGTCTCAAATGATCTAATCAATCATAAGCCCAAAATAACCAAAATCAAACATAAGTGTTGAGGCGGGCATTACAAACAGGTTCTCCTTGTCAGTTCGTAGGAACCTGTTTTTTCCCTTTCTCACATTGACTGACTTAAGAGTTTTAACTTGATGACCCTTAAGTTTCGAGCCTCCGACCACCGGGACAACCATAGAGCCCATAATGGTTTTGTTATGATGTCTATGTGACCTTGATAATCCGGTCGTTGTAGGAGTGCCAACACTCATCCTTGTAGGGCCCCCAACTACCGAGGGACCCGTGTAGCTCCCAATGGTTTTCCGATCGATTTGTTCCTTGAGAAGAGCTCTGTAATCCTCGTCTGTTTTTTGTAACGTCTCTCATTCCCACCACCCATCCGAAAGGGAGGTTTTGTCTCTATTGGAACCTTCCCCCATCACTCGTCTCAAGTTGTCTATAGTATGAGTAAAAATCCAAAAACCCTGTTTGAAAGTTGGGTCCAATCACGTGCCTAAACCCTGACAAAGGTGGAACAACTGACGCTTCCTGCCATACTCCACAGGATTCAAACAAAATATCATTCACAGCCCCCCGAAATAATATTATTGGAACTATGTCTGACAACAGAGGAAGACAAAACCCCCCAGCCTCTATCACTTACCCATTCTTAACAATAATTTAGTCAAACCCTACCTGGAGAGGGACCATGATTTGCCCCCGTCTCTGAGTCACTATGCGATGCCATTGAAGAACCTTCAATGTCTGGAAAGAAAGCTCAAGTTGTGGTTGCCTCTGTTTGTCCTTTTTCTCTTTCCCCGTTCATGGTTGCCTCTGTTTGTGGTTGCTCTTTTTATATGTGTGATCTCTTCCTCGCAGTATCATCCATTATCTTTGTTACCTATGCCATTGTGATATAGTTTGGAAAACTCCCTAGTGATAATATCCAATATATTTGTGTGGAAACATTTACTCCTCCATATGATAGAAATCTCCTCTTTAATCAACTTTGTTAAAAGAGGGTTGATCATGATGATTTTGTAATTTGAAGGGCTATTTTTGTCACCACTTTTAAAATTACAAATAGTTAGATTGGGGTTCAAGGCTAGCTCCACTTTGAATAGTTATGGGTGATCCAACTTTGCGACACATGCTACTTGTTCACCTCTCCAAAATTGGACCACAAGTGAGATTTAAACTCTAACGACTCCCAAAAATCCATTCTTTCTCTTATGATATGGTCTCGAGTTCCCTTTATTCTAGTTTGTCATATGACTATGTTTGCACAACATAGAATTGAAAGATCTTGTCGATCCAATACTGAACATGCCTTCACTATGACATCCTCTTGATGGGTGATCAAACTTTACTACACATGCTACTTGCTCACCTTTCCAAATTTGGATTACAAGTAAGATTTAAAGTCTGACAAATCCAAAAAACCCCTTCCCACTCTTATGATATTGTCTTGAGTTCCCTTAACTCTACTTGGCCACGTGACTTTGTTTGCACAATAGAGACTCACAAGATTTATGCAACCCTTGTACTATGAATTCTTTGTAAGTTGCAACATTTAAATGAATTGAATGCACAATGTGCAACCATTCTAGCTCAATTCAAACAAACTATAACTCATTGGTGTTAAACCAACTAAAAGCACAATTAAAGGAACCGAAACTTAAAAGGAAACTTTTGGGTGTGATGCTTCTACATCAAGTCACCTTAGTAATTGAATGTGAGTATCATGCTCATAGGTTTCCATTTAAGCTCCTCTAGGTTTGAAGGAATTTAAGCTTGCATTTGAAGCAAATTTGGTTTCCAATTTTGATTTGAATATCTTCTTTAAATGTGTGACAACAGTGACCACATTAGAGACAAGCTAAGTGCAAGATTGAATAGTAGCAAGTGAAGATAATTAAGTGCATTATTCTCTTTACCATGGGTGCACAATTTTTGCTATCCCTTCTATTTGCATCAACATTTTATTATTTTTTGATTTGAGCAAAAGCTTGTCTAGCATATTTGATAGTGAAACATTTGTCCTAGAATTTATGCATGACGTGAACCACCCAAAATATTTTCTATTTTATTGTTCTATTTATGGCATTTCAATGACTAGGAAGAAGCTCTTTATGAGCTCTATTTCATTATTCTTTTTTTCTCTTCATCACATTTACTTTTATTTCTATTTAATTTTCCAGTTTACATTCCTTTACACATTTTGGTGCAATAGCTAATATGCTGATTGACATTTAATATAGGCTATCCAATTAGTGAGCATTTTCCTTGATGTTATCTTTGTTTCCTACTATCAAGTGGCCATGGACACTTCTTTTGAAAATAATTAACTCTTTTGCACTAATTGTTGTACATAATTTTACTTGAAGAGTGCGGCCTGTCCTTTCAATTTTCATTTGGTTGCCTGCCTATCCACGTGGCTTCCCATAACCTGCATTTTACAGTTGTCCATTGAAAGTTCAGTGGACTTGGCGCGCTTCTATAATCGTGCATTGAAAGCTTAGACAAATCCGGTACATTGCTTTCTAACTCCAGATAGGCTTGGCGCGCTTCACGGTCGACCACTACGAAAAGAGCGTTAGAGTACGTAAATACGAGTAGAGGGTTTGATGTGTACTGCTATATACACATCTCTGCATACCGTGTCTGCCATTGCAATCTTTTCCACAATTCCTCCCTCCCAAGGAAACTCTTAACCTAAAAGATGTCCTCCGTTGCTGTCTGAGTCCATTGTCCATTTTCCATCGCCCGGACTTCATAAATTTTCCATTTCTGTGTCCAATTTCTAATGTACCTGCTCTTCTCGGCTTTCCTGGAATACAATGAAGAATGCAATGGATCTACAAGTGTCAGCGAGCGCATTAGAAACATTGTGGCAAGGCGAGTCACAGGTAAATCGGAATTTGTTTGTGTTAATTACGATTGTATGTAAGTCGCTGTCAATATGTTTTGAAAGGTTTTGTAGAAGACAATCATGATCTATAGATAAATATCTTTCTGTGGTTGAAAACTTGAAGCATCTGAACATTTTGCCGGAATGTTTGCAGATGCGGATATGTTTGCAGCAGTTTTACTCATATGCATGTATGCTCAACCTGAAAAGCATACCGGGGTTGATGCAGTGGCCCAAGCTTCAAACCCTAAATGTTAGTGGGTGCTCTGAGTTAGAAGAGCTGCCAAGTATGGAAACATTGGTATCTTTGGAGGTATTGCGGACAGACGGATGTGTGAAGCTGAAGAACATACGGGGGTTGGGGCAGCTTACGAAGCTTCGACTGTTAACTGTTAGTGGGTGCTCTGAGTTAGAAGAGCTGCCAAGTATGGAAACATTGGCATCTTTGGAGGAGTTAAGGGCAGACGGATGTGTGAAGCTGAAGAGCATAGGGGGGTTATTGCAGTTGACAAAGCTTCCCAACCCAAGTTTTTGTTCGTTCTCAGAGTTAGAGGAGGATTAAGGTGTTAAACATTGTATGTCGTTGGAGATGCCAGATATCCCTAGTGGTTGTTCCAAATTAATGGGCGTAGTGAACTAGCTGCGCGGACTATTGATGGTAGGCATGCTACATCATCAAAACAGAAGCAGTTTTACAATGAAAAGGATCAGACCGCCATAAACGCTGGAAACTATGTGGCACTTTATGGGCGCTACATGCTTTGCATTAATCAATGGTTATCTAGTGTATCTTTTTTATTTAGAACAGACAGAAGTTTTTATACAGTGTATATTTCCGGTTTATACTATCAAAGTCTTTTATTTCCGGTTTAAAACTGACAGAAGTTTTTATACAGTGTTTATGATGATAATTTAGCATATGTTTTTTTATCATGGAAAATAGACGTTTTTGATAATATGAAGCTTTTTTTTTTAATGTATAGATTAAACTTGGATGAAATGTTTAAGGTTGGATGATGGAGGAGAGACAGATTTTAGAATTATTTTACAAGAGTTTTTAGAATTATAATTAATAGTTATTTAATGTAGGTTTTTAAAGTGATTTTTTTTATTTGTTTATTTGGATGTTGGACAATGAGTTTCTTGATGGATAAGAAGGATTTATTCAATTATTTGGAGTAGAGATAAAATGGATTTAATTTAAGTTTTTATAATTATTAATGAATGGGTATTCATTTAATATATTTCTAGTGTAAATTAATTGGGGTATACTTGTATACCAGTCACTACCGACTTGGTAAATTTATGCTCGGATACAGGCCAGCTATTACTTAATAGTCTCTAAGGTGGTCACTTTGTCTCTCGAGTGTTTACTTCTCTTGCTTCTTGCTTCTGGATTTCGATCTGGAGATGGATTTGTTTCTTTCACTGAAACTCCTGCCCTTCTTCTTGGTGTGGATAACCTATGCTATGCTATTGCCTCTACCACTGAAACTACTTCTGGTGGTGCTGTGCGATAAACTGCCTATGCTTCTGGCTCTGCTCGATCTGCTCGATTAACTTTAACCATTGTTGCTTGTTTTATTGGTGCTTCTAGAACTGCTGCACTGCCTTGCCTCTTACTGGTTCCCAGAATTAGTATACTGATCAGTTGATCAGTTTAGCCCTCTTTGGTTTCGTAATTGTCCTACGTCTTAAACTTTAACAAGGAGATCGACCCCCTTGAAAATAATAGTGGGGCATCGCACTGACGGGCAGGGGCGTAATATAGAATTTATTTGGGGATTGACATGGATAAGATGAGTTTATTTTTATTAGGGATCAAATTGATTTATTCTAGGTTTTTATAATTAATCAATGTTTATTAAATATATGTTAGATCATTATAATTATTAATAATGTTTATTATGACCTTCGTGACATATATTGGTGAGTTCTATTAATTCAATCCAATTTTAGTAGAATATTTTTAACATAGTTTTGACAAGGTTTTTTTCTGTAGGTTTTGGACTTCTTGGTTGATGGGATGGCACCCTTAGTGTTCTGGACTTATTGGTTGATGTGATGACACCCTTAGTTTCTTTTGAAATGTGTTTAATAGTGATGCCATAGTCTGCATGGTGGTTTGTTCTGGAGTTAATTTCGGTTGAGGCGATGGCACCCCTTAGTTTCTTTTGACTTGTGTTTAATAGTGATGTCATAGTCTGCATGCTTGTTGGTTGCAGACATTATTGTGAAGTTGTCTGGCCTAATGCTCTGCATCGTATATACTCATTTCCGGGTAGGTTTTTATAACTATTGTAGGGTTAAGTAATAGACTTGACATATGTACATTCTATTCATTATATTCGGCCTGGGTTTTATGAGCGAGTGTTATTTAATATGTATTTTGGGGTTTTATGAGCGAGTGTTATTTAATATGTATTTTGGAATCGTGTATTTGTTGTTGCTGTTGAGAGGATATGGATTATTGGATTTGATTATCGCTGCAGTAATGCATTTGTCTAAATATGAATCTTGGTTTATCAGATTCAATGGTCCATATCCTTGCAGCAACAACAATAAATACATTGCTGTAAAATACATATTGCACATCAACAATTATACCCTTGGCTGTCTACTTCAAACAGCTCATCTCCACTTCACTCAGCTTATCTCCAAGGGAGGTCATTCTGGCAAGTATACCCTTGACTCTTTGTTTCAAACAACTCCTCTTCGCTTCACTTAGCTCTTCTCTACTTGTTTAAGCTTCTATACTTCTAGATGTTCGTATAAGGTGGGCATAAGCGTTTGTGGGATGAAGCTCACCTCCATTCATCCCTCTGTTTTGGATGAATGCGAATGGCAATGATGATGTCATTGTCAATTTCAGGACCTCTGATGCATTTGGTTCAGTTTGCTTATAATGCAATGAGGGATGCTTCCAGGGTTGGGAGTAGGGACTTGAAGTCCATACGTGGGTTGGGTTTTCTCTGTTTATACTATTGTAATTTATCTATCTTTGTCATATGCTAACTATCTATCTGATAATCACGTTAAATTATTTTTGAAAAAGAAAAGAATGAAATTCAAAGCATTAATGGAATTGTGAAAAACACAATTCCATCTGTGTAGAGGCATTGATGGGATAGGATGTCATATCATGCCAGGAGCTCTTTGACTCAAGTCTGGGAAATAATTGCTTTCTTGCTATCCTATGGTGGGTCATATTATGCCAGGATCTCTTTGACTCGAGTCTGGGAAATAATTGCTTGCTTGCTATCCTATGGTGGTTTTTCATTTCCATAGTCGTGCCGATATCTCTCTCCCTGTTGCTAACTATCTATCTGATGATCATTATAAAAATATCTTTGAGAGAAAAAATGAAATCCAAGGCACTAAATGGGACTGAAAAATCAGTATTCCATCTGTGTGTAGAGGCAGAGAGGCATTGCGGGGATATGATGTCATATCATGCCAGGAGCTCATTGACTCGAGTCTGGGAAATAATTGTTTGCATGCTATATCTTGTAGCTAAATGCTGACGATGTACCTTTCTATTGCAGTTGGGCCTTTGCCACTTACTTTATTATGGAGCTGTTTTAAGTTTTCACGTTTAGCAATCATTTTTCCTATAGCAAAAATTTGACACTGTGACCTATTCAATGACCTATTATCATAATCTGAAGTAGCTTCAAAATGTCATTGTTGTTCATCTTCTTGGGGTTTTTAGGTCCAAAATTGATCGATGCCTAATGTAAGATGCTTCTGAAACTGAAGGGAATATGCTTTAGTGTTCAAATCCAAATCAGGCAAACTATTGTTCATGCCTTTATTGGCATTGCCTATATCTGTGTGGCTTAGTTGTCCATCAAGCTGCTGATGGATTGAGTGTGGTTTATCATTGGAACCTGAATTTGCTGTAGTGACTCGTGGTGGTTTTGTCTTGGATTTTTATTGATGATATAGATTGTACATCGACAATTCTTAAGTCATGGAAGGGACAATTTTTTGAAATTTAACACATTTTTCTAAAATTATATTGATAGTTCTGGTGAGGAATATTATCCTCTTTGGAACAACTATTTTTTTTCTGTGTGAAAGCAGGTTTATGCTCTGTGCTGTATTAGATGTAGTGACGATCACAAGCTTGAAGGGAACAAATTTCCTACCCACATTAATTCTCGAATCATCGAGCACCAAGTGCAATATCAGCCGCTAATAGGAACAGGGAAGAATGAAATTACCGTTTTGAAATTGCTTACTGAGACTTTGTGTCACTTCTCAGAGCAAGTTATGACTCAATACCCAAGTAGCAGGGAATGACACACACTTGGTTTCATAAATGCTCCGCAAATGAGGTGAAATTCAGAGAAATGGTTCCTGTTTGTCCTAAAGTTTGCATCGACTGTTGAGTACAAAGTTTAGGCACCTCGAATTGAATGAATCTGGTTTTTAATAGCAGAAGAGGAAAATGAATGTGTGGATGAATGATCAAAGGTACTGGTAGGTATATGCAAAGGACGGTAAACAAAGATGATGTAGAAGCACATAAATACAAACAGTATGATATGTATGATGAGCCAGCCATGAACCAGGTGTATAATCACAAACAGTTGATCACATATCTGAATATTAAATGCCTAAGTAACAGAAAAACACTGTGTAAAAGGGAATACAAACACACACATCTATAATGAGAAACTCGCATCAGAAACACTTACTTTCATAAGAATCATGACAGAAGTAACAAAAACATTGAATTGGTATTTGTATTGATGGAAAACCAGAGTGGCTCATCAAGGATCTCTTATCCTCATACAGTTCTAAAATATACCCACAGAGCTGCAAAAGAATTTACAAATGGTAAACTCAACCTTCACAATAACTCACAGCCGCTCGGCTGGAACCTCCCCCCTCTAGTGAGAAAATGAATCTCATTTATAGAAAATTACATCAAAAATATCAGTTACCAGAAATTAATGCCAAATAATCAAATTTTTGTTCCACCGGAGTTTTGCTGATGCAGCATTGAATCTGGATTTGCTCGAAATCTTCTACCTGAAACTGATACCTTTGAAATTGAACTCTTTCCTATGCCTCTGAGATAAATCTGGGATTTGGAGCTGAATTGCCAAATCGTTTTCCTTGAAATCTTGAAATGATGTTTGATCGAAGAGAACTGCTGGAGAAATTTCCTCGGATGTTGGTTTCTGCTTGAAATCTTCAAGTTGATTTTGGTGACATGAGATCTGCCACATGTCCTCAAGCGTTGATCTCTTTCCATAAAATCTGGGATATGGTTGCCACTTGTTTATGTGATCACCACCTCATCCTTTCACTGCTAATGTTTGACCTTCGAATCGAGAGTACTCTACTATCTTTGCTAATTTCACCATCCTGTGCAATATTTTGTATATGCTATGACATTTGGTGATGCCCGGAGCTTGGCTTGTGACTTAAATTCGACCCTTCATCTTCCCACAGTGCTTGATCTCTCGGGCACATAAGGATGAGATTTTCCCATGTATCCCACATGTACTAACAAAAGAAAAATATATACTTTTTATCTCACATCACTCTTACATCTCAGCAATAGGTACACCGTGGACTCTTGGTGCTTTGTGTGATCGGATCGGGAGGAATGGTGGCAATATTTTAAAAAGGCTTTGAAGTGAAACTTAGTTTGTAACAAATATTACGAAACCATATTCTATCCACCATTCCCTTATAAAGGAAGAAACACACGTGAGTGAGATGCTTGAAACAAACTATGAATAAAACAAGCTTTAAGGTAATATATATATATATATTTTTAATAAAAATTATTACTTTAAAACAAAAAGAATTTAAGACCTTTTTATTTTAAAATAATAAATAATTACTAAAAATAATAATTAGGCAAAGGGTTTGATAAAATAAATGGTTTTCTTGGCAGCAAATACTCACGAGATCTAGTTTTGATAGCAAGGAACTTGACAAATTTGACTGAATTTTTTGGGAGATGAGGCAAAGTTGACAGAGGAATGTAAAAAGAATGTAGATTCAACAGAAAACACCTTGGCAGAAATATTTGTGAATATTCTGCCAGCGAGAATTGGCATACCTATGCCATTATCTAAAAGTTTTTGATAGGAAAGTTTTTGGTACCAACAGTTCCAATTTGATTATTAAAGTCAAATTGTTGGTTGTTTCTTGGGAATGACCTTGCTTTAGGAAAGATGTGAAATCTGACATAAAATTTTAAATAGGCGAAAAAGAGTGTCTAAGAAGGAGAAGACAAGTCTAACCAAAAAAAGAAAGCACAATAGTGTGAGTTAACGAAAAAAGAAGCACAATAGAGTGATTCTAAAATTCCCTTTACCCTCGTCAATGCTCTTACGAAAGATCATACCTTTACCCTCTTCTATGTTCTTACCGAAGATCAGCAACATGAGCATGGCTGACAACACTTTGTGAAAGGAAAACCACTTTCCGTTGTTACCTGGTTGGCAGTTTGGGTTAATGAATTTTGTAAAAGCTTTAGGTTTTGTCAACAGTGTTCAAGGCTGTTATAACAATATATTTATAAAAAGTTCAATATGTCACTTTTCAGAATTGAACTTGAGTAGGGAAGATAACATTTCCTTCAACTATCTATGCTAGATCCAGTTGATTCACATATAATATTGTTATCTTGCTTTTTAAAATATGGGGCTATTACAACAATATATTCATTAAGAACTCAACATGTCACTTGCTGGAAATGAATCTGGGTGGAAATGAAAACATTCTTCACAACCGTGCAGTCTAGACCTAGTTGACCCATACACAATAATGTTGTTACCTTGTTTCCTAAAATATAAAGAGGCTTGTCTACAAAACCATTTAAGTTCAAAAGCTTCTACAGTGTCCTAGTTTTCTACTATTTAGATGCATTGTATTTTATAACATATGATACACAAAATGGCATGGGATAGTTTTTGGCTATTCAGATCCATTATATTAAATGGCATGGGATATGCTTGAGCAGTCAATTTGTAGTCGAGCAATATTAATGATGCCTGTTGCCATCATGGTGGTTGTTTGTGTAGCAGATTTGTTGCACAACTAGTTTTAGTTGGCTAAGTTAAAGTATTACATTTCCCACAAAGTAGTTAGCACTTTCTCTGCTTTTCATAGAGTGGTGATAAGAGGTGCTGTGTTTTGGAGTCCCATTGGCGAACTTGGTGGTCATTTGTTCGAGATTAATAAAATTATCTTATCTAAAATACTTTTTCAAAGTGGCAAGGGACTTGCTTTAGCAGTCAAATTGATGGAAAAGTGGCAGGGGACTTTGCTCTAGCAGTCAACTTGCCATCAATTGCTGGGATGTCCTTCTGTCATGGTTGATGTCTCTGTAGCAAATTTGTTGCACAACTACTTGATTATTTGTCCTTCTTAACCAGTGTATGATACAAGTGGAAAGCAATTGAGCCACATTTATCCTGTGTGAGTTTTAGAGGTTATTTTATATCCCATGAAAACTAAGTGCATGTATAGATTTTAAGATCTTGTATACCATATGTGCCAATTTTCAATTTCTCTGCATGTTGTCCTCTTGGTTATATTTCTTTTCCATGGCGAGAACATCAAAGAGCCATAATTGTGAAAATGCTTGTAACTTTTGGTTGTTTGGCTTTCTATTTAAAAGAATCTGGAAAGTTCTGGCTTTAGCTATCAAATGCACACGGCTTCAAATTTAAGCCACTTTCATTCCAATACTTGGATCTTGGATTTCTAATGATAGTGTGCCTATGGTTTCGAGAGGTGAAGTTCATATTTACAAGATATGGGAAGTACACGATTCCAAAAAAAATTGAGAAAATATAATCTAGATGTTTTAATATGAAAATGTGGGAAACTACTATAACTTGCCTAAAATTATTGAATAATAATGGATAAAAGACAATGTCCCCAAAAATCTAAAACAAATATTAGGATTGTTTTCAAATCCTAAACATTGGTGTAGCATTTTTGCTTATGAAACTTGAACACCTAATTCAAGAAAGAAGTTATTTTAAGTATTTTTGTCTTCAAAAACCACAACCAACATTTATGACAAACTCATATTAATAATGGTTTGCTAGTACATGTACATACTTCAACTACATATTTATTATTGCTTACTAATACATGCATGATTTGTTTCCTCATAGCTCGTTGGCTTCTCACCCTTTAGTTTAAAAGGTCAAGGACATCGTCGCTAAGCAGCGCATGTTTGTTGGGCTTTAACCCCACATATATAACTATAGAAAACAAGAATGTATAGCATATTTACCCGGAACAACAATTACACAAGAGACACATAAATTTACGTGGTTCACCCACTGAATGTGGACTACATCCACGGGACAAGGGCAAGCAGTCTTTATTCATCATCAACAACAACTTACAAACTATCTAGGAGAGGGCTTAAAGCCCCAGCGCAATATCTACCTCAATGGGCCACATATTTAAGCAAACTAGCAGTTACACACAACTGATTATATCGTTGGTGAAACCATCGTGAACCAACTTGACCTCAACCGTCAATTGGTTGTCAAATTCCAACAATCTCCACTTTGACAACAATTTACCTGATGCCCTGCCCTTGTCCATTTGTGCTTCTAAATACCAAAGCACCCATTTCACTGCTTCACCTGGATTTGTCATGTATCCATCGACAACACCAACCGCATGTGAAAAGATCTCATCGTATACATCACACCAGCGTACCATACACGAGACATATAACCCTTTTCTTCATTACATGGACATCAACCTGAAGAAAGCTTATGATGTTTACCAGTTTCACATTTTTTGAGTATCATTAGCATGTACTCTTGCTGTGATAACCAAAACTTACCATCAATCCATCTCTTGTGCATTCACGTTCAAGATTGTTTTGTAACTCTCAGATCCTTCATATAGAATGTCCAACAACCTAAGCCAACCTGTTGATCTTAAGCCATGTTTGTCCTAGTTCAAGCATTAACGCCAACCTTGGCTCACCATGAAGTAATCCAACATCTTGTACCACATGCCTGCAACAACCAATTCCCAACTCATGCCCTTCCCCTTTTAGTTTACTTGAATGTATGTCTAGTTTCATAGGTAACTAACAACCTAGGGTATGCATGCCATTTAAGGTCTTACAGACATATGCCCAGTTACATGTAAAAAACTAAAATTTATAACTTCATAAAATAATAGTCAATAATTTTTTTTTTCTTCTTAAATTCAAATACCTCACTTAAAATTTAAAAACCTCAATGCAAGGAAAGCGAGACACCTCCTTTACATATTGTCGTGCCCACTATATGCCAGTTAATTAAAACTTAACATGTAGAGTGCTAAACATAAATTATCAACCCGAGGAAGTCTTTTATTTCAAAGCTATCGTGCAAAATATATGCAAGTACAATTTCTACCTGGCATTGTTATCTATTGGTATGCAATCGAAACTATTTGTAAACTAAGTCAAAACTGCTTGAAAAGAAATCAATACTCAAACCTATTCATAAATCAAACTGTAAATCGAATACACTTCAAATAAGATCTATTCCTATGAAACAAGATCTGATTACGTACATCTAAAGAATTGTTATCTAAAGAATTGTTATGTTGGCCAACGATCTACCAAAACGAATTAACAGAAAAACACTATAGTAAATCAAATGAACAACACATGGTCTTAATAATAAAATAACTATGATAAATCCAATGCATGAAAGAATTAACAAATAAACAAATCTGCAAAATAAAACACTTACAATCAACACTACCAGCATCTGCTCAGGGAAGAGGGCCCTTCCTCCACTGAGCAGATCTGGATCTCCACAATGAAAATCTACAACTCCAGAATTAAGAAACTGCCAGCATGTATTATCATAATGGAAGAATTACAACAGATCTGGATCAAATCCTACATCATAACATTGTGTTCTCTCATATCTTGCATCTCATATCCTGCCTAATCTATCATGCTTAATCTCTATCAATCCATCCCCCCTTCTCAATGAGATTGATTACATACTTATACATAAAATTATCTCATGGAAATGAAGAACTGAACCCCCAGCTTGTGATCTGCAACAGCTGGAACACGGCCGTAACTGTTGGCAACTTTGGAGCCGGCCGCAACACCAAATCTGGAAAATACCCTCTCGAAGAACCACCTGCATAGCACTAACCGTAGCTTTTTTGGGCGATTTCCTCGTGAGTCAGGTAAATGAGGATGTTATGCACAAAACCCATGTCTCAGATTTTTGAGATTCGTTTCCATCTGTCCGAAAATCAAGATGCGAATCAAGGTGTTCTTATGTGGCATGCGTTTTTGGTTAAGGCTGTAACAGCTGGCTATGAGCGTCCTGTACATGACAACTCACTCCACAAACCATCATTAGTAAAATTATGCATAATAGTCTTTTAATTCATCAAAGATAAAAGAAAATAATCACTATTAACCACTTAAAACATCAATGGAAGTAGCAGGCTGTTCAACGCGCAGCTACAACAAATGAATGAAAAATGGAATGATAAATGAGAAATAATGATAAGAAAATGGATGAAAGGTATGTCGGTAAGTGATGAAAAATGGACAATTCCAGGGCCCAACATCTCCCCCAAACTGAACTTGTTGCATGTCCTCATGCAACCCAATACCCGTGTAGCATCCAACTTGAAAAAAAAACTCATTCACTTGTTCTTTTATTTTACCATTTGCACAGCGGCAGCTAGAAGAAATAGAGAAAAAAAATGTATTGCAGCTGAACTTCCAGAGCCAATATTTCAAAAACTACAAACTGGGTTGGGCTGAAATTTTTCAAGCAGGTAAATACCATTATAGTGCATCTCCTCACCAAATATTAGATGAACCCATATCACGGATTTCGAGAAAAATGTGAATTGGCTGTAGGTGATGATGGTCATTTTCTCGAAACCCGTGCACTGGATTGAGCTGAAACTTGCCACAATTGTTCATCATGCTGTTATGCATTCCCTGTCCAAATTTCATGAGGATCCAATTCGTGGTTTGTGAGATATGCTCAATTCAAATTAGGCATTTTATGTGAAGAACAATATGCATCCAAATTATGAATGTGAATGAAAAAGCAACAAGCATAGTAGCTCCTCCCCCAAACTGAATAATTTTTCATGTCCTCATGGAAAGTAGGAGTTTGTTTCTTAGTTGGAAAGTAGCCATCTCCCCCAAACTTAACATATGCAGCATTCAATGATTCTCAAATTCTCACAAACATTTCACTTGTAACAGCCGGCCCATTGCTCCATGGAGAAGAATATAGCATAGATATGTTTAGAATGTTGCTACATAAATGCATATATCAAAATTTTATGGCTCTCAATCACTCAACAATACTCATGCATATAACTTTGTGATAGCACCAAACATAATTCAAATCAGCTCATGGTATCCAAATGCCAATTTTACCATGTAATTAAGATGAAGTAACAAAGATGTGGCTGCCCCAAGACAAAATATGGAAATTCCACTGAGTTTTGTAGCCCTCCAACCTTCATGTGGAGAAAGGAATGTCATAAAATTGTCTCATCTTTTACCTACAACACAATACTGTTAAAGATGTGCTGTAATTACTGATTTTGAAATATGCCCATAAAAGATTAGAACCAGTCATAAATGCTATCATTCCTCTGCCTTGAATGGACAAGATAATGCTGGTATGCACTGCTACAGGAATGTTGTGATTTCCATCCCTCACAATTACAGTAATAAGACTTGATATTATTACTTTCAAACTTTCCTTCTATCTTGTATATACTGAAAATGATGATATGTGGTTTTTGATAGAAGAGCCATTCATGTAACTTGCAACTAAGTCCCCTATATTCTTCTTCAGCCACAACATCCATGCGTTTGAACCGATTTATGTATTAGGTGAACCAAGAAACACATACATTTGAAATGCATCCTCTGTTGTAGGTTCTTGTGTCCAGCCTATCCTTCTCCTTCAAGATGTGTATCAGCTGCTTTATTTCTCTTCATTATTTTTTATATGGCAACAGAGCACAGTTTCTTACTGTTGGTTCTTGTGTGGCAACAATAAGGTATCCCCCCTTTTTTTTCTTTTTTTTTTTTGGTCAGTTGGATTGGTGAGATGTTGGGTTGGAACTTGAAGTGGATGTGCATGATGAAGTGTTAGAACTGAGTGGGAAATGATGGGAATGGATGGACATAAAAGGCTATTTAGAAAATGGAAATGGCTAATGCTTAGTGGTTCTTCATGACATTTCCCCAAATCTTTAATAAATCAAAAACTCATGCTATTTTACCTCAAGTTTTACCTCCATAGAAGCCTTGGTTGACATGAATGGACTGGTGTATGCTGGAGCTATGTAGGCTGATCTGATGCTGAGACATATGTATATGAGAGCTGGAACTGGATGAGACTGAATTTGATCCATGATGTTGTGCAGGTTGCATATAAAACTAACTGCTGAGACAATTGATGAGCATAAATTCTACCATAGAAGCAGAAAGTCCTTTCTCTTATTCTGAAAATCAACTGTTGAACTGAAAATGGAAAGGAATTGCAAAACTACTGAACAAATGATGCTGCAAATCATTGTTGAAACCATTAGATCACATAATCTTCAGCTGCTACAAACCCGAGGTACAATTCTTACCATGCGAATGAATGTGCTGAAGTCGAGCATGGAAAGAAATCATTGGATTACCGGCCATTAATGTATGCCGTTAACCAATGTGAAGAAACCCACCTTTGATGACAATGAGCTCTAAAGTACCTTAGTGCATCTTGACAGGTACGAATGGATGTGCTGGAGTCGAGTCACCTGCAAGATTTGTCAATCAAGAGGCATTGATGAATCCCCATGATTAACAACAAGGAAATCTGCCATTGATTCATGCAGATACCAGGGCACTATAAAAACTCTAATCTTGATCCCAGATGATGTGTCGGAGTCGATGGGACAAGACCATTGGAAGGTGGACCTTAATGCATTCCACATCATCCAATACGAGTACAAAATAAATGATTGTGAAGACTCATAGTGAAAAATAGGACCAACATGAAACTCAGAAGTGGAAAGTACATGTGAAGTCATGATGTAGTAGTGATAGGAAATAAAATGGTTATGGTGACTACATAAGCAGTGGAAAATGAGACTTCGACATGAATGGATTTTTAGGGTTTTGAAATGAGGAGGGTGAATGAATCTACCATAGGGAAATTGGCTTCTTGAGGGGTTTCTTTCAGCAACAAGTGGGATGACAGGTGTCTAAAAATGATTTCTGTCATGTAGCAATGGGACTTGACTTTGGAAACATTGGACTCTGTATGGTTTGCACATAAATCTCTCCATTTATATATATATATATATATATATATATATATATTTTATGTGCTCAATCCATTTGCAAATCGATAAAAAGTCTTCAAGAGTCACTCGTGCATGCATTGACCTTCTTCTTCCAAGGACCTGCAAAACCTAGCATTTGCCTGCAATAAAACATGAGATGATGGAAGAAGAGAGATGATTGGTCTCTCTTCACCCAACACTTATGAAAAAAACAACAAGCAATTACTTATAAAACAAATCCAAAAAAAAATGAACAAAGCAAAATCCATTTTATACCTGCAGGAGAGCAATGTCCATCTAGACTCACCAACAGTATTCTGATCATAGCTTCTTTGTTCCTTGTCCAAATTGAGTGATTCCAAAGCCAAATGAAAGTAAATTCATAGGTCTATTTCCATTAGAAACAGGTTTTTAAAATTCTATGCAATGATCTTCCAAATCACTCATTAACAGCCTGCATGACAAGGTGTCTTTTCGAATTCTGGACTAGACCAACAGTCACGGTTTTAGGCTTAACTTTTTCGTTTGATAACGGATTGATGTGATTCCAATTGGAGATGAAAGTAGATTCATGTAGGTATCTCCATTAGAAACAGGTTTTGAATCCAACAAGAATTGATGGGTCAAATAAGCCAATGAACAGTCTAGAAAATAGAGTTTTAGGAATGCAGATTTGGGACAGGCAGTTGGTATTTTGGTCATAAAATTTGCGTACAACATCGGAATGGAGTGATTCAAATTGCATTGTAAACTAGATTCATAGGGGAATATACCAATGAAACAGGTTTGCAAAATATATCCAATAAGGCATCCAAAAATGGACTGTCCCAGCTCTGTTCCTAAGTTGCCAGCTTGACACCCTGTTAGTATTTTGGCCATAAAATTTTCGTTTGACACCCAATCGTAAAAATTCAAATTGTTTTGGAAACTATATTCAAATTGCTACTTGGGATATAAACAGGTTTTAAAAATAAGTTCATTTGGTGTCCCAAAAATGGACTGTCCCGTCTATGTTTCAGTAAAATTTTCAAGCCAAAATGTCACAAAAATCCAATAAATTAAATTTAACCCCCAAAAATTGATCAAAATAGGTGTGAATGATTTTAATGATGTAAATTTAAATATAATACACATCCATACCAAAAATTTCAAGCATTGAGCACCTAGATTGACTTACACAGTTTGTTGCAGCCACAGCTGCAACTCTTAAAAAAATGACATAATGTTGAAATAAAGCATGTGAATTTTTATGGAAAATAAAAAAACTAAAGACATATCATGATGTGCAACACCCACGTATCTCAAACTCATTAATTTTTACCTGTAGCACAGTCACAGCTGGGTGTTGCATCTCCTTGTCACAGCCAATGTTGCAGCTCACTGTTGTAGCTGTGAGTAATCACAGCTGAGAGTAATCACTCACAGTTGGGTTGTTGCAGCTAACAACTTTATGTCAAATTTCAAGCTTGAAGGGTTCCATAATCATGGGCTCATTTTCCTGTGGATCCTTCATTCACTTTCTCGAATTACTGTAATTTTGTTTTCATGATATTTTTATTTTTATTTGTAACAAATAGAAACAAATTGAAATTGGGAAATTGATGACAAAAAGGACTTGAGCATTTTTGTTCAAATAGTCAACAATTCCAAAGCATTCATGAAAACATCTCATACCCATTCCTCATACTTCTACTTTCTGATCTTCCAGATCGCAACAAGGCGCAGGAAGAGAGCATACTTATTCAAAAATAAAAACTTAAAAAAAACAAAAGCATGGTTTTATTATGTTATTCTACCCTACCCTATTCTACTTGGAAAAAGAAAAAAAAATTGTTCAAGTGTATGCATATTTCCAATGGAGCCATTTTCGAAAAAGTGACTCAAGTATGCTCATACTCCTAATAGAAAAATATAACTTTATGAATTCTAGGATATGAGAGATCAACTTCCCTTCAAATGATGGTGCCAAGAATTGGTGAAGTATGAAATGATGCTGCAGACCGATTACAGATTGAAACCAAGCTTTAATATAGTCTTTGTTCCCTTGATTGCTCATGGATGTTACACCATGAAGATCCTTATTAAACTGATCTTCCTCAATGCATAAGATTTCCGGATCTAATGATGTGAATGATGCTTTTGGTTCCAATGGCTGTTCTCCATCAAATATTACGTGTGTATTGTTGATCTTGTTTGCTTGCTTATGAGGACTAGAAGAAACTCCATCTGCAAAACTTGGATCTAAAACATGTTCACGCCTCGTATGGATTTGCTGCAACAACGCACAACCTTTTTGCAGCGGTGTAGATGAGGTAGAATAAGAAGGAAGTGTAAGAACATTTTCCAGTTCAGCACTGTAAGCATACTGTACTGCTTTATTATGGTTAGGATGGAGGGTGGATTGGACATGAAATTGTGTTGGATACCAAGGAGTTTGATGAGAAGATAGATGTGGCTGATGTATATGATTGAGTTGTGAGGTTGATATTGAAGGACCAACTTGTGTTGCAGCATGAGGGAGAGTGGCCATATGATCATAGGATGGGGCATTCCAACTTTGTGGATAAGGTAAGTAAGAGTTAAATTGAGGCTGCAACAACTGCCATGGTGGAAGAGTATTCAATGATTGAGTATGAGAGTAAGAAAATGGAGGGATAGAATTTCGAACCATAGATGTAGGCCATGGTTGACATGACTGTTGCAACAAGTTGGCTGCGACTCCCAGATCTCTATGATATGTTTCTTTCATCTTTGGTAAGGAGGGACAATGATCTGTGGAGTGATTCAAGTCACATATACCACAACTTTCAAGACTATCCAAAGGGAAATCCCTTGCTTCTCTTATCTCCTCTTGCTTTTCTTTATCCTGCAAAACACCCAATTGTAAATCAGCTTTAAAAATGTCAAATAAATTGTTGATTTCAGTTCGTAAAACTCTTGTTTTTGCAGCAGATTTCAAAAATAGAGATAAAAGTTCCTTAGAATTCTTACCAGTCTTGAAGTTTCCTCTTGAATACCTTCTACATAACTCACAAATATCATCATATGCTAACTGAAATACATTACCTGTTCCGATCAGATTTAATATTTCTAAACATTCAGCTTGGATTCCCTTGAGTAGAAGTGTTTTTAAGATCTCCTTCCCTAGTTTCCTCTGTTTGGATCTTTGGAGATTATATTGAAATCGTTCTATGTATTCCTCCAGACTCTCTTCTTCTCCTTGCGTCATTTCGAAGATGTCTTCATTGACCCTGCAATAATCTTGGTACCTTTTCAAGAACACATGTTTCATGTCTTCCCAAGTTTGTATACAATTCCCACCGAGGCTCATGAACCATCGAAGGGCTGTTCCTTTTAGAGTAAGGGGAAATACATTCAACTTTTGATCATTAGCACAATAACCATATCCTCTACAAAGTACTTCAAATTGAAATAAAAATACATCAGGGTCTTCGTTTTCCAAATCGTGAAAATTTGGTAGAACATGTGGGGGAATTCTTTTTGTTGGTGCCACTTCGCTCGAATCTCTGATGGGAAATTCGAAGGTAACAACTTCTCCATCTTTTTCATCTGCCATCTCTTCATTAGATTCTTTGTGCGCTATCTTGAGGCTCCTCCTTCGAATGTTCCTGTCAACTTGTTAGTAGAATGGGTGGTGCTTACAACACCACTAAGGGGAATGAAAAGATTTATGTTGCCAAGATTGAAAATGAAATAAAACAGAATGTAAAGACAGAAAATTAACACTCAAAATAAATTCAATAAACTGAAATGTAATCATGCAACCTACATGCCCTATTTTAACAATGCATCTGCAAAACAATGTCAGATGTACTTATTGCACAATTGATAACTTCCCCGGCAACGGCGCCAAAATGTCGTGCCCACTATATGCCAGTTAATTAAAACTTAACATGCAGAGTGCTAAACATAAATTATCAACCCGAGGAAGTCTTTTATTTCAAAGCTATCGTGCAAAATATATGCAAGTACAATTTCTACCTGGCATTGTTATCTATTGGTATGCAATCGAAACTATTTGTAAACTAAGTCAAAACTGCTTGAAAAGAAATCAATACTCAAACCTATTCATAAATCAAACTGTAAATCGAATACACTTCAAATAAGATCTATTCCTATGAAACAAGATCTGATTACGTACATCTAAAGAATTGTTATCTAAAGAATTGTTATGTTGGCCAACGATCTACCAAAACGAATTAACAGAAAAACACTATAGTAAATCAAATGAACAACACATGGTCTTAATAATAAAATAACTATGATAAATCCAATGCATGAAAGAATTAACAAATAAACAAATCTGCAAAATAAAACACTTACAATCAACACTACCAGCATCTGCTCAGGGAAGAGGGCCCTTCCTCCACTGAGCAGATCTGGATCTCCACAATGAAAGTCTACAACTCCAGAATTAAGAAACTGCCAGCATGTATTATCATAATGGAAGAATTACAACAGATCTGGATCAAATCCTACATCATAACATTGTGTTCTCTCCTATCTTGCATCTCCTATCCTGCCTAATCTATCATGCTTAATCTCTATCAATCCATCCCCTATCATCTATCATCCCTCTCAATTAGATGGATTACATATTTATACATAAAATTATCTCCTGGAAATGAAGAACTGAACCCCCAACTTGTGATCTGCAACAGCTGGAACACGGCCGTAACTGTTGGCAACTTTGGAACCGGCTGCAACACCAAATCTGGAAAATACTCTCTCGAAGAACCACCTGTATATCGCAAACCGTAGCTTTTTTTGACGATTTCCTCGAGAGTCAGGTAAATGAGGATGTTACGCACAAAACCCATATCTCGGATTTTTGAGATTCATTTCCATCTGCCCGCAAATCAAGATGCGAATCAAGGTGTTCTTATGTGGCATGCGTTTTTGGTTAAGGCTGTAACAACTGGCTATGAGCGTCCTGTACATGACAACTCACTCCACAAACCATCATTAGTAAAATTATGCATAATAGTCTTTTAATTCATCAAAGATAAAAGAAAATAACCACTATTAACCACTTAAAAGATCAATGGAAGTAGCATGCTGTTCAATACGCAGCTACAACAAATGGATGAAAAATGGAATGATAAATGAGAAATAATGGTAAGAAAATGGATGAAAGGTATGTCGGTAAGTGATGAAAAATGGACAATTCCAGGGCCCAACATCTCCCCCAAACTGAACTTGTTGCATGTCCTCATGCAACCCAATACCTGTGTAGCATCCAATTTGAAAAAAAACTCATTCACTTGTTCTTTTATTTTACCATTTGCACAGCTGCAGCTAGAAGAAATAGAGAGTTTAACACAAATTGGCAGAGTCACTTAGCGAAGGATTTAACAGAAAATTTGGCATATTCGCAGCTCTTTAGTAGAAATTTGGCAAAGTCACAGCTTATTTTAGCAGAGAATTTGGCGAAGGTTTTAGCGAAGATTTTGGCGGAACAGCGCTAAATGTAGCGGCAAATTTGGTGGAGTCAGCTTATTTTAGCAGAGAATTTAGCGAAGGTTTTAGCAGTGAATTTGGCGGAACAGCGCTAAATGTAGCGGCAAATTTGGCGAAGTCAGCTTATTTTAGCAGAGAAGTTGGCGAAGGTTTTAGCGACAAATTTGGCGGAACAACGCTAAATTTAGCAGCAAATTTGGCGGAGTCAGCTAATTTTAGCAGAGAAGTTGGCGAAGGTTTTAGCGGCAAATTTGGCGGAACAACGCTAAATTTAGCGGCAAATTTGGTGGACTTGCAGCTGTTGGAAAAGATGTCGCAGCCGCCGGAAAAGATGTCGCAGCTGCCGGAAAACGGGCAGTTGCCGGAAAGCGGTCGCCGGAAAATATGTCGCAGCTGCCGGAAAAGATGTCACAGCTGCCGGAAAAGATGTCGCAGCTGCCGAAAAGCGGTCGCCGGAAAATATGTTGCAGCTGTCGGAAAAGATGTCGCAGCTGTCGAAAAATGGGCAGCTAATTTTAGCAGAGAAATTGGCGAAAGTTTTAGCGGCAAATTTGGCGGGATAGCGCTAAATTTAGCGGCAAATTTGGTGGACTTGCAGCTGTCGGAAAACGGGAAACGGCAATATTTTACGGCGTTTTAGTCTTTTTGAACGGGAAACTTCTAAAGCCATTTTCTCCCAAACGACGAACTGGGTTGGGCTGAAATTTTGCAGGCAAGTAGCTACCACTCTAATGCATCTCCACGCCAAAAATTAGACAAACCCACATCACGGATCTCGAGAAAAATGCGAATTGGCTGTAGGTGATGATGGCCATTTTCTCGAAAACCGTGCACTGGATTGAGCTGAAACTTGCCACGGTTGTTCTTCATGATGTTATGCATCCCCTGTCCAAATTTCATGAGTATCCAACTTACCACTTGAAAGATATGCCCAAATCAAATTCTGCACTTTTGAACATGAAAAAAAATGTATTGCAGCTGAACTTCCAGAGCCAATATTTCAAAAACTACAAACTGGGTTGGGCTGAAATTTTTCAAGCAGGTAAATACCATTATAGTGCATCTCCTCACCAAATATTAGATGAACCCATATCACGGATTTCGAGAAAAATGTGAATTGGCTGTAGGTGATGATGGTCATTTTCTCGAAACCCGTGCACTGGATTGAGCTGAAACTTGCCACAATTGTTCATCATGCTGTTATGCATTCCCTGTCCAAATTTCATGAGGATCCAATTCGTGGTTTGTGAGATATGCTCAATTCAAATTAGGCATTTTATGTGAAGAACAATATGCATCCAAATTATGAATGTGAATGAAAAAGCAACAAGCATAGTAGCTCCTCCCCCAAACTGAATAATTTTTCATGTCCTCATGGAAAGTAGGAGTTTGTTTCTTAGTTGGAAAGTAGCCATCTCCCCCAAACTTAACATATGCAGCATTCAATGATTCTCAAATTCTCACAAACATTTCACTTGTAACAGCCGGCCCATTGCTCCATGGAGAAGAATATAGCATAGATATGTTTAGAATGTTGCTACATAAATGCATATATCAAAATTTTATGGCTCTCAATCACTCAACAATACTCATGCATATAACTTTGTGATAGCACCAAACATAATTCAAATCAGCTCATGGTATCCAAATGCCAATTTTACCATGTAATTAAGATGAAGTAACAAAGATGTGGCTGCCCCAAGACAAAATATGGAAATTCCACTGAGTTTTGTAGCCCTCCAACCTTCATGTGGAGAAAGGAATGTCATAAAATTGTCTCATCTTTTACCTACAACACAATACTGTTAAAGATGTGCTGTAATTACTGATTTTGAAATATGCCCATAAAAGATTAGAACCAGTCATAAATGCTATCATTCCTCTGCCTTGAATGTACAAGATAATGCTGGTATGCACTGCTACAGGAATGTTGTGATTTCCATCCCTCACAATTACAGTAATAAGACTTGATATTATTACTTTCAAACTTTCCTTCTATCTTGTATATACTGAAAATGATGATATGTGGTTTTTGATAGAAGAGCCATTCATGTAACTTGCAACTAAGTCCCCTATATTCTTCTTCAGCCACAACATCCATGCGTTTGAACCGATTTATGTATTAGGTGAACCAAGAAACACATACCTTTGAAATGCATCCTCTGTTGTAGGTTCTTGTGTCCAGCCTATCCTTCTCCTTCAAGATGTGTATCAGCTGCTTTATTTCTCCTCATTATTTTTTATATGGCAACAGAGCACAGTTTCTTACTGTTGGTTCTTGTGTGGCAACAATAAGGTATCCCCCCTTTTTTTTCTTTTTTTTTTTTGGTCAGTTGGATTGGTGAGATGTTGGGTTGGAACTTGAAGTGGATGTGCATGATGAAGTGTTAGAACTGAGTGGGAAATGATGGGAATGGATGGACATAAAATGCTATTTAGAAAATGGAAATGGCTAATGCTTAGTGGTTCTTCATGACATTTCCCCAAATCTTTAATAAATCAAAAACTCATGCTATTTTACCTCAAGTTTTACCTCCATAGAAGCCTTGGTTGACATGAATGGACTGGTGTATGCTGGAGCTATGTAGGCTGATCTGATGCTGAGACATATGTATATGAGAGCTGGAACTGGATGAGACTGAATTTGATCCATGATGTTGTGCAGGTTGCATATAAAACTAACTGCTGAGACAATTGATGAGCATAAATTCTACCATAGAAGCAGAAAGTCCTTTCTCTTATTCTGAAAATCAACTGTTGAACTGAAAATGGAAAGGAATTGCAAAACTACTGAACAAATGATGCTGCAAATCATTGTTGAAACCATTAGATCACATAATCTTCAGCTGCTACAAACCCGAGGTACAATTCTTACCATGCGAATGAATGTGCTGAAGTCGAGCATGGAAAGAAATCATTGGATTACCGGCCATTAATGTATGCCGTTAACCAATGTGAAGAAACCCACCTTTGATGACAATGAGCTCTAAAGTACCTTAGTGCATCTTGACAGGTACGAATGGATGTGCTGGAGTCGAGTCACCTGCAAGATTTGTCAATCAAGAGGCATTGATGAATCCCCATGATTAACAACAAGGAAATCTGCCATTGATTCATGCAGATACCAGGGCACTATAAAAACTCTAATCTTGATCCCAGATGATGTGTCGGAGTCGATGGGACAAGACCATTGGAAGGTGGACCTTAATGCATTCCACATCATCCAATACGAGTACAAAATAAATGATTGTGAAGACTCATAGTGAAAAATAGGACCAACATGAAACTCAGAAGTGGAAAGTACATGTGAAGTCATGATGTAGTAGTGATAGGAAATAAAATGGTTATGGTGACTACATAAGCAGTGGAAAATGAGACTTCGACATGAATGGATTTTTAGGGTTTTGAAATGAGGAGGGTGAATGAATCTACCATAGGGAAATTGGCTTCTTGAGGGGTTTCTTTCAGCAACAAGTGGGATGACAGGTGTCTAAAAATGATTTCTGTCATGTAGCAATGGGACTTGACTTTGGAAACATTGGACTCTGTATGGTTTGCACATAAATCTCTCCATTTATATATATATATATATATATATATATATATTTTATGTGCTCAATCCATTTGCAAATCGATAAAAAGTCTTCAAGAGTCACTCGTGCATGCATTGACCTTCTTCTTCCAAGGACCTGCAAAACCTAGCATTTGCCTGCAATAAAACATGAGATGATGGAAGAAGAGAGATGATTGGTCTCTCTTCACCCAACACTTATGAAAAAAACAACAAGCAATTACTTATAAAACAAATCCAAAAAAAAATGAACAAAGCAAAATCCATTTTATACCTGCAGGAGAGCAATGTCCATCTAGACTCACCAACAGTATTCTGATCATAGCTTCTTTGTTCCTTGTCCAAATTGAGTGATTCCAAAGCCAAATGAAAGTAAATTCATAGGTCTATTTCCATTAGAAACAGGTTTTTAAAATTCTATGCAATGATCTTCCAAATCACTCATTAACAGCCTGCATGACAAGGTGTCTTTTCGAATTCTGGACTAGACCAACAGTCACGGTTTTAGGCTTAACTTTTTCGTTTGATAACGGATTGATGTGATTCCAATTGGAGATGAAAGTAGATTCATGTAGGTATCTCCATTAGAAACAGGTTTTGAATCCAACAAGAATTGATGGGTCAAATAAGCCAATGAACAGTCTAGAAAATAGAGTTTTAGGAATGCAGATTTGGGACAGGCAGTTGGTATTTTGGTCATAAAATTTGCGTACAACATCGGAATGGAGTGATTCAAATTGCATTGTAAACTAGATTCATAGGGGAATATACCAATGAAACAGGTTTGCAAAATATATCCAATAAGGCATCCAAAAATGGACTGTCCCAGCTCTGTTCCTAAGTTGCCAGCTTGACACCCTGTTAGTATTTTGGCCATAAAATTTTCGTTTGACACCCAATCGTAAAAATTCAAATTGTTTTGGAAACTATATTCAAATTGCTACTTGGGATATAAACAGGTTTTAAAAATAAGTTCATTTGGTGTCCCAAAAATGGACTGTCCCGTCTATGTTTCAGTAAAATTTTCAAGCCAAAATGTCACAAAAATCCAATAAATTAAATTTAACCCCCAAAAATTGATCAAAATAGGTGTGAATGATTTTAATGATGTAAATTTAAATATAATACACATCCATACCAAAAATTTCAAGCATTGAGCACCTAGATTGACTTACACAGTTTGTTGCAGCCACAGCTGCAACTCTTAAAAAAATGACATAATGTTGAAATAAAGCATGTGAATTTTTATGGAAAATAAAAAAACTAAAGACATATCATGATGTGCAACACCCACGTATCTCAAACTCATTAATTTTTACCTGTAGCACAGTCACAGCTGGGTGTTGCATCTCCTTGTCACAGCCAATGTTGCAGCTCACTGTTGTAGCTGCGAGTAATCACAGCTGAGAGTAATCACTCACAGTTGGGTTGTTGCAGCTAACAACTTTATGTCAAATTTCAAGCTTGAAGGGTTCCATAATCATGGGCTCATTTTCCTGTGGATCCTTCATTCACTTTCTCGAATTACTGTAATTTTGTTTTCATGATATTTTTATTTTTATTTGTAACAAATAGAAACAAATTGAAATTGGGAAATTGATGACAAAAAGGACTTGAGCATTTTTGTTCAAATAGTCAACAATTCCAAAGCATTCATGAAAACATCTCATACCCATTCCTCATACTTCTACTTTCTGATCTTCCAGATCGCAACAAGGCGCAGGAAGAGAGCATACTTATTCAAAAATAAAAACTTAAAAAAAACAAAAGCATGGTTTTATTATGTTATTCTACCCTACCCTATTCTACTTGGAAAAAGAAAAAAAAATTGTTCAAGTGTATGCATATTTCCAATGGAGCCATTTTCGAAAAAGTGACTCAAGTATGCTCATACTCCTAATAGAAAAATATAACTTTATGAATTCTAGGATATGAGAGATCAACTTCCCTTCAAATGATGGTGCCAAGAATTGGTGAAGTATGAAATGATGCTGCAGACCGATTACAGATTGAAACCAAGCTTCAATATAGTCTTTGTTCCCTTGATTGCTCATGGATGTTACACCATGAAGATCCTTATTAAACTGATCTTCCTCAATGCATAAGATTTCCGGATCTAATGATGTGAATGATGCTTTTGGTTCCAATGGCTGTTCTCCATCAAATATTACGTGTGTATTGTTGATCTTGTCTGCTTGCTTATGAGGACTAGAAGAAACTCCATCTGCAAAACTTGGATCTAAAACATGTTCAGGCCTCGTATGGATTTGCTGCAACAACGCACAACCTTTTTGCAGCGGTGTAGATGAGGTAGAATAAGAAGGAAGTGTAAGAACATTTTCCAGTTCAGCACTGTAAGCATACTGTACTGCTTTATTATGGTTAGGATGGAGGGTGGATTGGACAGGAAATTGTGTTGGATACCAAGGAGTTTGATGAGAAGATAGATGTGGCTGATGTATATGATTGAGTTGTGAGGTTGATATTGAAGGACCAACTTGTGTTGCAGCATGAGGGAGAGTGGCCATATGATCATAGGATGGGGCATTCCAACTTTGTGGATAAGGTAAGTAAGAGTTAAATTGAGGCTGCAACAACTGCCATGGTGGAAGAGTATTCAATGATTGAGTATGAGAGTAAGAAAATGGAGGGATAGAATTTCGAACCATAGATGTAGGCCATGGTTGACATGACTGTTGCAACAAGTTGGCTGCGACTCCCAGATCTCTATGATATGTTTCTTTCATCTTTGGTAAGGAGGGACAATGATCTGTGGAGTGATTCAAGTCACATATACCACAACTTTCAATACTATCCAAAGGGAAATCCCTTGCTTCTCTTATCTCCTCTTGCTTTTCTTTATCCTGCAAAACACCCAATTGTAAATCAGCTTTAAAAATGTCAAATAAATTGTTGATTTCAGTTCGTAAAACTCTTGTTTTTGCAGCAGATTTCAAAAATAGAGATAAAAGTTCCTTAGAATTCTTACCAGTCTTGAAGTTTCCTCTTGAATACCTTCTACATAACTCACAAATATCATCATATGCTAACTGAAATACATTACCTGTTCCGATCAGATTTAATATTTCTAAACATTCAGCTTGGATTCCCTTGAGTAGAAGTGTTTTTAAGATCTCCTTCCCTAGTTTCCTCTGTTTGGATCTTTGGAGATTATATTGAAATCGTTCTATGTATTCCTCCAGACTCTCTTCTTCTCCTTGCGTCATTTCGAAGATGTCTTCATTGACCCTGCAATAATCTTGGTACCTTTTCAAGAACACATGTTTCATGTCTTCCCAAGTTTGTATACAATTCCCACCGAGGCTCATGAACCATCGAAGGGCTGTTCCTTTTAGAGTAAGGGGAAATACATTCAACTTTTGATCATTAGCACAATAACCATATCCTCTACAAAGTACTTCAAATTGAAATAAAAATACATCAGGGTCTTCGTTTTCCAAATCGTGAAAATTTGGTAGAACATGTGGGGGAATTCTTTTTGTTGGTGCCACTTCGCTCGAATCTCTGATGGGAAATTCGAAGGTAACAACTTCTCCATCTTTTTCACCTGCCATCTCTTCATTAGATTCTTTGTGCGCTATCTTGAGGCTCCTCCTTCGAATGTTCCTGTCAACTTGTTAGTAGAATGGGTGGTGCTTACAACACCACTAAGGGGAATGAAAAGATTTATGTTGCCAAGATTGAAAATGAAATAAAACAGAATGTAAAGACAGAAAATTAACACTCAAAATAAATTCAATAAACTGAAATGTAATCATGCAACCTACATGCCCTATTTTAACAATGCATCTGCAAAACAATGTCAGATGTACTTATTGCACAATTGATAACTTCCCCGGCAACGGCGCCAAAATGTCGTGCCCACTATATGCCAGTTAATTAAAACTTAACATGCAGAGTGCTAAACATAAATTATCAACCCGAGGAAGTCTTTTATTTCAAAGCTATCGTGCAAAATATATGCAAGTACAATTTCTACCTGGCATTGTTATCTATTGGTATGCAATCGAAACTATTTGTAAACTAAGTCAAAACTGCTTGAAAAGAAATCAATACTCAAACCTATTCATAAATCAAACTGTAAATCGAATACACTTCAAATAAGATCTATTCCTATGAAACAAGATCTGATTACGTACATCTAAAGAATTGTTATCTAAAGAATTGTTATGTTGGCCAACGATCTACCAAAACGAATTAACAGAAAAACACTATAGTAAATCAAATGAACAACACATGGTCTTAATAATAAAATAACTATGATAAATCCAATGCATGAAAGAATTAACAAATAAACAAATCTGCAAAATAAAACACTTACAATCAACACTACCAGCATCTGCTCAGGGAAGAGGGCCCTTCCTCCACTGAGCAGATCTGGATCTCCACAATGAAAGTCTACAACTCCAGAATTAAGAAACTGCCAGCATGTATTATCATAATGGAAGAATTACAACAGATCTGGATCAAATCCTACATCATAACATTGTGTTCTCTCCTATCTTGCATCTCCTATCCTGCCTAATCTATCATGCTTAATCTCTATCAATCCATCCCCTATCATCTATCATCCCTCTCAATTAGATGGATTACATATTTATACATAAAATTATCTCCTGGAAATGAAGAACTGAACCCCCAACTTGTGATCTGCAACAGCTGGAACACGGCCGTAACTGTTGGCAACTTTGGAACCGGCCGCAACACCAAATCTGGAAAATACTCTCTCGAAGAACCACCTGTATATCGCAAACCGTAGCTTTTTTTGACGATTTCCTCGCGAGTCAGGTAAATGAGGATGTTACGCACAAAACCCATATCTCGTATTTTTGAGATTCATTTCCATATGCCCGCAAATCAAGATGCGAATCAAGGTGTTCTTATGTGGCATGCGTTTTTGGTTAAGGCTGTAACAACTGGCTATGAGCGTCCTGTACATGACAACTCACTCCACAAACCATCATTAGTAAAATTATGCATAATAGTCTTTTAATTCATCAAAGATAAAAGAAAATAACCACTATTAACCACTTAAAAGATCAATGGAAGTAGCATGCTGTTCAATACGCAGCTACAACAAATGGATGAAAAATGGAATGATAAATGAGAAATAATGGTAAGAAAATGGATGAAAGGTATGTCGGTAAGTGATGAAAAATGGACAATTCCAGGGCCCAACACATATATACTCCATTTACTTAAGATAGTCACCGAGCCTCTCCACAATCATATTGCATTCACATGGAGTTACCGATTCATCATAAAGGCCAAAGATAAGGGCACATGTTCTCATGGACTTCCAAAAGGGGCCCTTCCTCCAGAGCTCGCGGCTCTTCTCCACGGGCTCAACGACGCTTCTCCATTGGCTGCACGCGCTCCCAACGGCGGTAATTGTCTTCCTTTGCGCAGTTCTCCACTACGATCTCCAGTAGTAGGTTTCTTAACGTGCTCTTCTCGGGCCTCTGCGGCTCCTACATGGGCTTCACGCAGGCTCTCCTGGACAGTGGATCTCCACCCTTCACGCGGGCTCTCTCTTGGCTCTCCTTTGCACGGTCTCCATCTCCACGACCGGCTCGCATTCCCTTACAGCAGTCTTTCACGGTCCTCCAATCGGCAGCTATCTCCACCTTAAACAGAAAAAAATGAGCTTTCTCCCACTTCACGCGCGGGCAGATCTCTTTAGTTCTCGACGGCTCCTCTCGGCGTGCTCGGGCTCCCACTGCGGATGGCTCTGCTCTGCAGTCTCTGCGGCTCTCTCTTTGTCAGCATCTTTAGCAGCAGCACCCATTAAATGGGATGGCTCCTCCAGCAAGCTGCCTCTTCCACGGTGGCCGATGTCCTCTACCTCTGCACGGCCTAGACTCCAGCACAGCCTTCACACAGCGCTACGAGCTTCCTTCTGCACGGACTCCTCCACCATGATGCTGTCTTGGACACTTCTTTCTCTGCAGCTAGCGACCTCCTCCACCACGGTCTTGGGAAGAGTTTCAGGCTTCAAGATGCGGCCACCTCTGTACTCAGTCTCGTCTTCCACAACAGATTGGGCTTCAACCCACAAACCTCAGCAGGAGCGGCTCCCTCTCGGGTCTGCACACTTGTTCTCTACTGGCTCCTTCGATGGCAGGCTCTATGAACTCTTTCACAGTGGCCCTACGCAACTCCCTTTAGGAGATGGTCCGACAAGATAGTGACAACCCTTTCAGAGGCGGTGGTAGTCCTCTCTCCCACTGGATGCGGTTCTCTGCACGCGAATCTTCAAATATACAATGGCTTGGTTCTCCAACGGAGCTCTCTCCCTCCAACGGCCTCTCCCTCTAGACACTCTCTCCTACTGGACGTGGTTCTCTTTCTGGCACTGGCTTTGCAGGCAGCCTCTCCCTTTGGTCAGACACCAACGCTCTGATACCACTTGTTGGTAATCAAGTCTATAACAGGAATTAATAACAATAATAATGAACAATAAATAACACATCTAACACAGAGATTTTAACGTGGAATTAATAACAATAATAATGAACAATAAATAACACATCTAACACAGAGATTTTAACGTGGTAAAACCCCAACACTTGGGGAAACATCCACCCGACAAAGTATTCTTGTTGGTAATCAAGTCTGTAACAGGAATTAATAACAATAATAATGAACAATAAATAACACATCTAACACAGAGATTTTAACGTGGAATTAATAACAATAATAATGAACAATAAATAACACATCTAACACAAAGATTTTAACGTGGTAAAACCCCAACACTTGGGGAAACATCCACCCGGCAAAGTATTCTTGTTGGTAATCAAGTCTCTAACAGGAATTAATAACAATAATAATGAACAATAAATAACACATCTAACACAGCGATTTTAACGTGGAATTAATAACAATAATAATGAACAATAAATAACACATCTAACACAGAGATTTTAACGTGGTAAAACCCCAACACTTGGGGAAACATCCCCGGCAAAGTATTCTTGTTGGTAATCAAGTCTGTAACATGAATTAATAACAATAATAATGAACAATAAATAACACATCTAACACAGAGATTTTAACGTGGTAAAACCCCAACACTTGGGGAAATATCCACCCGGAAAAGTATCGACATCTTATTCCTTTCAATAATGGAGATTACATACAAGGAATTCCTCACCCACTAATTCTCCCTTGTTCGGCATTAAGCCCACATATATAACTACAGAAAACAAGAATGTATAGCATATTTACCCATAACAACAATCACACAAGAGACACATAAATTTACATGGTTCACCCACTGAATATGGGCTACATCCATGGGACAAGGACATGCAGTCTTTATTAATCATCAACAACAACTTACAAACTATCCGAGAGAGGGCTTAAAGCCCCAGTTCAATATCTGCCTCAATGGGCCACATATTTAAGCAAACCATCAGTTACACATAACTGATTATACTATTGGTGAAACCACCATAAACCAACTTGACCTCAACCGTCAATTGGTTGTCACATTCCAACAATGTCAAGTGGTTTCTATAATGTCTTTTGATTGTTATATGGAGGTTATTTTTGGAGATGAGATGAATTTATTATAAAATGAATTTGTGGTACTTTATTAAAGTTTTTTATAATTATTAATTAATATAATAGTTATAGTCTATATGTTATTATAGTGCAAAGTTTTGTAGAATTTATTTAGAGTTTTGATTAAAAAGATTGAAATTGATAACGTGGATTTATTCTAGATGGTGGATAATATAAATTTATGTTAATTTGGGTTTTATTCTAGAAACACATGTAAAGATTATCTGCTTCCATTATTCTATTGCTTTTTTCATCCATCTTTACCCTTCATTTGGTGTATTTAGTATTCATTTCTATGTTTCACATGTTAAAAGGAAGGGGGAATGCAACAAATTGGGTTGGATTTATTGTCCATCCTACCAACATAAGATTGATGTCACTTGTTTTCAAAACAAGAAGCCCATAATTTCAAAATTTGGATCGAAAATGGGCGATAATGGTGGAGATTGTGTAGAAAACGGTACTGAATTCCAGAGCAACGATGGCGAGCAGGATTTTCCCAAGATTTTTATGTGGAGGGAGGAGTATGCCGGAAAAGAAGGGCTGCTTCAAGTTCTCAAGTAGATGATGTTTCAGATTGTGTATCCGACGGATGGGATGCCATTCATTCGGAAGACGAAGCAGGATTTCATGGAGAATGGGCTGCTTGTTAAGTAGGATGCCACCAATTCCACTAAAAATTTGATGGACTGAACCCCTCGTGGGGTACATGGTGGGATTTTCACATTATATCGGTAAGTTCAACTGTCATGTTTTCCATTGAGAGAATTGGTTTTTTATGTTAGCAAGCGCTGAACTGCATTCCGAGATTGAGTTCAAATGTGCTTGACCTAAAACACTTAATAAGTGCACTGCTACTAGTATGAAAATCCATAGATGATCAATGCTTACTTTATCGTATGGATGGTTATCAGAGGGCGTACGATGGATTCATGGATGTATTTATTTTTAAGTGAACATTGTTTTCCAGTATTCAGATATATGCTCAGACCATTTAAGTCTATGGAATCCGTATTGGGACTTTTTATTATTATTATCAATTGTCTACATTTCTGTACCTGTAATTGGACGTTTGGACTACTTTGACATCTTATTTTACTGTTATATTGTTATTAGTCTTGGGGCCGAGTTCCACAAGTTGTTTCTGACTTTGTAGTCCAGTAATATTTTTTAGATCTCTATGCAATCGGAGGTGGAGTTTTATACTCTTTGTTTTATCAGCCATCTAGCAGCATGTTTAATCCATCCTTGTCAAAATATGTAAAGATATATAATATTTATGTATTAATTGTTAGCCCACCCTTTTCTCTCTCTTTTTCTTCTTCTAAATTAATGCTTCATATGCATCACGTCGAACTTGGCTAACTTATAATCCATGGCTCTATGCCTGCCGCAGTTTGAACCTGGGTCATTAGCATAGCGACACCCTTTCTCAACCTCTAGATCATAGTCCAATTGTTTAGTCCGTCGTATTTCCCTCTTTTACAAAATAATTAGGTTTACACTGTTCCATCGTTGATTTCTTGGTAGTTTATATGGTTCACCATCATTTCGTTTGTTCTTTTCTCTATTCCACACAATTTTGTCTCTGTAGATAAATGGTCAGCATTCAAGTTTATAGTGTTTGCTTCTTGCCTTTTATGCAAGGTGTTGCATCACTGCTACAATTTCTATGGGAAACAGACTGTCCTGTATTAATGTTAGAAAGTAGATTGCTATGCCTTCTACTCTTAATTCGTTTGAGTTTAACCTGGATAAACTGATTGCTATGCCTTCTACTCTTAATTCGTTTGAGCTATGCATGAAGCTCTTATTCTAGCGGTAAAAGAAGGCAGCTACTGATGTAAAATATGCACTCTCAAAAGGTCATGGGGGAATTCAAATCTGTTAATAGATACAACAAAAACAATAATGAAAAATAAGTCACACAACCAGCATGAGAGGCAGATGAGCAAATGTTGCTTGCCCCGCCCGATGATGAATGTTAGCTTTAGTGATAGAAGGAGATCATCGAGCCTAATTTCAAAGTCCCATAGAAGAAAATAAGAATTATTCAAGTTCTATAAATGCACATAAGGTCTAAGTGTTCGAGCCGTCGCTCTGATACCATCTGTAGTGGCCCTCCTGAAGAAAAGGCACTAAATATTACTTGGTTTTGTTGGAATTAATTCCCAACAGCCACGTCTTCCATCAAGCACATCCACGTCTTCCACGTCTTCCAACAAGCACAACCACGTCTTCCATTGAGCAGTGTTCACGTGGGTTTAGTTAATGTTATGTAGCTTCTCGAAGAAGCCAAATCTTTTGATGCCAGACATTTGGATCCTTCTAGAGAATTCCTTGATGTATAAGTATGTGTTTATGGTTAATGAAATCAGGAGTTGAGAGCTGGTTTACAGTTGTAGCTCTGTGTCTTTGTCTGTGGCAGCCGTAGCTGCATGTGTATCCCCTCTCCTCCATTGTAGTCAAGGTTTTAGAGTTGTTTAATCTCTACCCCTTCCAACAATTGGTATCAGAGTAGGGAGATCCTGCCACTGCCATGTTTTCCTGGCTATAGAACGCAGACTATCTAGGGCATCAAGATTGGCGTCATTTTCTCTGAAAGGAACCGTAGTTCCTGGGTTAGTTGCTGTAGCACTATTTGGGAGCTGCCGTTGCAGAATGAGTCACCCCATCGAATTTATGTGAGTGCCTGCAGCGACAGAAAGAAGTATCCACTATTGGAGAGAACTCTGTCACTGTTGAGAGTAAGCTCCAGTGAATAAGCTCAGTACTCATTTAAGATACCCCCGCTGGTGAGAGAAAGAAATCTGCAGTTTGATTTTCTGTTTTTTTATTTGTTCTAGGCTTGTTTAGTCCGTGCAACTGTTGGTTGAGTTGATTGTTTGGTGAGAGCTCCCACAATTGCTAGTGGACCTGTTTGGTGTGATTGGTTTGTTGCCTCTTAGACAGTGGTAGAGCCTCCTTTTGTGTCGTTGAGTACAACCAGAAGTTAAATTTGTTGGGTCGTAGCTCGTGGTTGAAGTGTAGCTGCGTTTGATGACGGTGATTGAACATTCATATGCCTGTCACCTGTTAATGGTTGATGATTATATTGTCTAGAAGCAGAGTGCTCCCACTGTTAAGTGGACCGTTAAGTGGTTGTGAAACCTCGGTGAATCCAGCTTACGCTTGCGGATGAAAACAGTGCAGGCTGAAGCCTAGAGTTGAGCATTGAGTTGAGCAGAAGCTCAGAGTAGCTAGCAGTTGTAGCTGCTTATATTTAAGTGGATCATGGAAGGAAAAGATGCTGAGCTTGATGTTGATGGGGCTGAGATGAGATTTATTGAGGATTGGATGGAAAATCCTATGTCTACTGAAACCCTTGCTATAGCAGTTGAAGATGAGAAGAATGCAACCCTAGAGGTTGCAAGTGCAGCAGACCAAGCTGCTAGAGTGCAGATGAATGAAGAAAATATTGTTTTATTTAACGTTTTAGCTCGGTTTATTTGTGCAGGTTTTGGTTGCAGTCCTAAAGTTTCAAGAGCTAAAGTATTGGAGTTGCCATGCAGCATTAAAAAGAAGAAGAAAGTTAAAATGAAGAATCCAACACATAACTGGTTCAAAGTTGTGCACCGTTGGAAAATGAAAAAGATAATCGTTTTTTGCTTTCAATGAAGAAAATGTTTTGAAGAATTTTTGTAGTTTTTTGTTGTTTTACATATGCTGTAGCAATGTTGTATGGCGTAGTAACTTGAAGTCTTTTTTGAAATGGTGATGCTGGCTGAAGCCACTATTGGATGATGGATCGGTTTCATGTTGCTTGTTGTTGAAAAATGAATGTTGTGTGTTGAAAGGCTGTAGCCTTGTACTCGTTGTGTGATCCTCCACCATTGATGTGTGGTTTGCTGAAGTTTTCCACCCGCGGGGAAGGAAAAGCATAGAGTGAGCCTTCGCCTTCAGTTTGCAGTTGAGAAAGCATCTGCAATAGTTGATCCGCCTTAAGTCTCTCTAAGACATGAGAGCAATCTGATGATGAAGATTCCAGCATCAACATTGAATAAATTTGAAGTGTTTTTATTGTAACTACATTTAAGAAGCCTAGCTAAGACTTTAGACCAGCACGCCACGTTTTTGTAATCTGTGTGTTGTAATTGTGGCTATTGAAATTAAGGGGGAGTGTTGGAATTAATTCCCAATAGCCACGTCTTCCATCAAGCACAGCCACGTCTTCCATCGAGCAGTGTTCACGTGGGTTTAGTTAATGTTACGTAGCTTCTTGGAGAAGCCAAATATTTTGATGCCAGACATTTGGATCCTTCTAGAGAATTCCTTGATGTATAAGTATGTGTTTATGGTTAATGAAATCAGGGGTTGAGAGTTGGTTTACAACCGTAGCTCTGTGTCTTTGTCTGTGGCAGCTGTAGCTGCATGTGTATCCCATCTCCTCCATTGTAGTCAAGGTTTTAGATATGTTTAAGCTCTACCCCTTCCAACAGGTTTTATTTGCTATGTACTACTGCTCGTTCAGCTAGTTTAATGAAAATTTCAAGTCTATTTTCAATAACCTCGATTCTCTCTATTTTCATAGTTTGTGTTTACATCATAATATTGTAGGGATTTATGCATCTGAAATTTTCCTATAATACACATATATTCATTTATGCAATAAAATCTTAGGACTTTTGTAATAATCCATTCATTTCACATGATTTTTTGCAGAGATTTAGAATACATATAATATTTAACTGAGTTCTACTATGTAGATTACCTGGCATTGGTGGCTGTAGTAGATCCCGAATTTTGATGCAGATCTCGTAGGTTCGTTCAGCTTTCAGTCCAATCCCTTGTTACTAAAATGGATGAACCAACCTGCCGACCACATCCTATTGTGTTGGCCCTAGAAAACTGGTGGGTTTCCTAGCCCCCGCGCCTACAGACCAATAATCCCGAGAGCAACTTCCTGTTAACTAAATTCTTCGGTGGTTTATATTAGTTTAATAAACCGGTTACGGTTAGTAACCGACTGGTGGGCACCGTTTTTGTTTTATCCAATATATATTGTATCTTGCTCACTCTGTTTCTAATTAATAAATATCTTGGAGTTTCTGTTCTTCAGTGGTATCAGAGCCATGTTGAAGGAAACCTATGTGTAGGAAACTCCATGTACTGACCAATGAAGAGCTGCATTTGCGCACGGAGGAGTGTAGACTGTTAGCAGAGTGCAACCACGCTGCTCTATTGAAGAATTTTCTCACGAGCCAGGAGTGCATTTTGCAGAGCGAGAGAGTCTGAAGTTTGCAAAGCGCTATTGAGAGTCCGAAGTTTGCAAAGCGCTCGCTTCCCAAGAGCAGTCAAAGAACCTGTGTGAATGAAGCAGTGTTCGAGAGCGAGAATCTGAACCAGACAGTTGCTGAGAATTGTCACGTCCCCTCCCATCCTACCAGCTAGGTGGAGAGGATCGTGACGTTAAACCGGGCATCCAGCCCCATACATAATAAACAATCATTCAAATTTAATTGAAAAATATACATATGAAAGTGCATAACAGACGTGATGCTGAACTGGGCGTCTAGCCCCATGAAACTTTCAACCATAAGCATTCACAGAATATAACAGAGACATATGGGAGTGTAATTTATAAGGAAACACAGCGGAATTAAATTCATTTAACACATCCACATACATTCATATATTCATCAAAAGATAACTGCAAATTTACTCAAGAGAATACTTATCTTATACGAAAGTAGTCCCACACAACTGGCTATGCAACTGCAACGTTCCACCCAGCCATAGGACAGTGTGCTCCTCAATCTCTCAGCACCACTGCCACCCCCGAGCTGGGCATGATCTCTACAAGGAACCAGGGAACAACAGACTCACACATAGCCAAGCATACACCAAGATGAGCCAAGCCAATCTACAATTGGGTTTATCAGGCTGCTAGGAGATGGAAAGGAAGAGTTGCTAAGCTAGTGAGCTCCAGCACAGAGCCAGGGATAACCTTGCAAGATCTATCTAGCTTGGAACCCACAATACCTAC
The DNA here is from genome assembly GCA_027924585.1 of Larix kaempferi. NCBI lineage: Eukaryota > Viridiplantae > Streptophyta > Pinopsida > Pinales > Pinaceae > Larix > Larix kaempferi. The sequence goes on from BSBM01000327.1 coordinate 855,123, forward strand.
ACACCCAGCACAAGGAAGTATTCTTTTCACTGCTGTACAGTCCCTCAAGCCATACCTTCCCTATCTAGTGCTCTCAGGGCATGCATAGAAGAGTAACCAAAGCCCTCTTGATCTTCTTGAGAGGTTGTCTCCCCCACTAGGTTTATCAAGCCACTTCTGTCCACTACCACTCCAAAACTTCAATTCACAGGCTCAAACCAAAAACGAGGGTGCACATAGCAGCAGAACACACTTATGGGCATAATGAAAATCGTTTGCACAGTGACAGGCATGAAAATGATCCCCTAGGCTTCAGAAAAAAACGTGGGAAGGTTAAAAATGAGCAATGGAGGTTTGGAGAAAACCCCAGGTAGAAGAAAACGTTTTTAGGAAAAACTCCCATGGCAAATCGGGGACAAAATGAACTCCCTACAGTCCCAAATCGCAGCCCCTCCTTCCCAGCTACTATCCAAAACCAAAAACGGGTTTTTGGGCAGGGAGAACCCTGCGTTTTTGCTAAAAAACGTGACTGTAACTCCCAGCCTTCTCTATCTGTGTGAATGAGTGAAGACTGCCCCTTCCCCATGGCTTTGGGAACCATTTCGTGGGTGTTTTCTTGCCCCACAAGCAAAAACACTAATTTCCAGGTTGATGGCTTTCCCATGCACGAAATTGTCTGCCATACTCCCTCATTCCCAAGGAATTAACTGCCTTAACCAATTTCTTGGAAGAATTAAATGATTGGGTGCATGAGACAAAATGGGTAGTTGGTGGTTTATGGGTTTCCCCATTGACACATGGATTAATACCATTGGCTCAAGGGTTTGAATAATTCCCCCCCCCTTTTCCTTGTAGAGTCATGCCCCATCTCTTTTGTTGCATTGCATAGCTAGTTGTGGGTATTTTTCATTAAAATTCATATTTACATGATGTCTCATTTACATTGTGCCCACCTAGCACAAGAGTCATAAGCATCTAGTTTAATTGCTGATACATAAACGCTAAATCAATGGTGAGGCCTTGGCCTTGAGCTCCTCACCATGATTAAATATCAATATTTACATCGTTTACAAAGGGGGTCAAAATGGGGACGTGACAAGAATCTGAACCAGAATTTTTGGCAAGACTGTGAAGCTACAATTTTTTTAATAAAAGTGAAAAACTAAAATGCATTCTCTAATATCAATTGTGGGAGTAGTGCTTTCTGGAAAAACAAACTACCAAGAATGGTTTCAGAAAATAAATAACACTCTTATTTTTAATGATTTATGGGAGGAAATTTGTTAAGGCAAGGATGATAATTGTTAATTTTTCGATAATTTCATTCAAAACATTATCTTAGGATCCTACTAAGAGAATAACCTGCACAACATAACAATCATAAACACAAGAGACACAGAGTTTCCTTGGGGAAAACCAAGAAGGTGAAAAATCCCGCAACTTCCTCAGAGATAGAATAAGCCCCAATACAAAGATCACAAAGATAAATCCCCAAAAGATAGATGACTCCAGTAGATAATCCTCCTCCACTTGTGTGCACTCCTCTCTCAACTAATGCGAGTTGGATGAGTGAGTGAATGAATAGAATGGGAGACACTCACTCTCGATTTATACTTTACTTCACTTGACTTTTAACTCTAACTAGGTCGGCCCCAACTTAACCACTTAACATAATGTTGACACTGGACCGACCCCACTAGGGTGTTCTAATAACCCTTTAACCCACATAACTCATACAGGGCCGACCCCACCAAGGTGGTCTAATAACCCATCAAATATAAGTTACAACACTTACAATATAACTTGTGACACTTGCAAATACAAATGATGACACTTCCAATCGGAGGAATAATACATCTCCGTTGGGGATACAATAAAATACAAATGTAATAAACAAGTGAATATCTTCTGAAGTTACAAATACATCAACACTCCCTCTTAACTAGGAAGGTATTCTCTTGACACAGGTCATCAATACATATAAGCACAAGTCTTCAATTTTGGAGCTAGATCATCGTCACTGGATCACAGAGCATCATTGTCACTGCTGCTGTACTCGTCATCTCGATCACTGGGCTATATCTCAATTCTTCTTGTCATAGGAATTTCTATAGAGCCAACCCTTTTTCATGTTGGTTGTAGGCCTAGCCTCCTGTAGGTCTTCGTCATCTTTGCGAGCTGGCCATCCTGTGGATCCTAGGACTGATTACCGCCATCAACAAAACCTTGAAAGAGCATCCCAAGACTTTTACGAGCACATAGCTCAACCTATCGGATCTCCCAGGGAGCTATTACATGTGACAACCACAAAACCTTAAAAGAGTTTCCCAGGAACATTTATGTGCATAGCACGACCGGAAAGAACTCTAAAGAGCATCCTAGGACTTTTATGTGCCTAGCACAACCTATCGGATCTCCACGACTGATTACATGTGGTATGGAAAAACCTCGAAAGAGCATCCTAGGACTGATTACGAGCTCACTACTCAACCTATCGGATCTCCCAAGGAAATATTATATGCCACAAGACAAAACCTCGAAAGAGCATTTTCCAGATCTCCCAGGGAGCTATTATATGCCATAGGCAAAAAATCGCAAGAGTATCTGCAAATCTCCCAAGGCAAGATTATATGCTTATTGCACAACCTGTCCACGGCCATGAAGTATCATCTTGATACTCATGATCCACCTGATCATCCTCGCACAGAGCATCCTCCTGATGCTCATGATCATACTGATCATCATCATATAGTACGTCATCCTGATGCACATCATTATCGCATGATCATCTTGATCATCGTCACAACATCGTCCTGATGCATATCATCATCGCATGATCATCCTGATCATCGTCACAACATCGTCCCGATACATATCATCATCGCATGATCATCCTGATCATCGTCATGTAGAACATCATCCGGAGCATCGTCCTGATGCTCATCACACAACGCTTACATCCATAGCCATGGGAAGGATCCTCCTACCACCATGCTTGGAATGGCTCTTGAAAATGTGTCCCATCACTTCTTCCTCGAAGTATCTTCTATTTGAAGAACACCAAACCTCTCTTTGAAGTACTCGAACTTCACTCTGGCTAGTGGTTTGGTCAACACATCTACAATCTGATCACCTGTCGCAACATACTGGAGCTTCACTGCTCCTCTCTACACCATATCCCTGATATAGTGATATTTGATCTCGATGTGCTTTGACTTGTCATGGAACACCGGGTTCTATGACAACTTCACACAACTCTGGTTGTCACAATAGATACAGGTAGCATCCAACTAGAGATCAAATAAATCAGACAGTAGCTTCCTTAGCCATACTGCCTCACAAGCTGCAACATACTCTGCTTCGGCAGTACTCAGTGCTATGCAGGATTGCTTTCTGCTAAACCAAGAGATCACACCTGATCCCATACTGAAGCAACACCCCTAAGTGCTCTTCCTATCTGCAACACTCTCTGCCCAATCTGAATCAACATAAACCTCCAGGTTAAACTTTTGATTCGCATCATACTTGAGCCCATAATCAATTGTACCCTTCAGGTACCTTAGAATATGCTTTATAGCAATTAGGTGAACATGTCTAGGATTTGTTAGAAATTGGCTCAAGGTGTTCACCGCAAAGCAAATACTTGGTCTCGTGTTCATCAGGTACATCAAGGACCCAATCATATGACGATACCCCATGGCATCAACCGAATCTGATAAAGCATCACTCAATAGCTTCAGGTTCGATGCCATAGGTGTGGCCATGGACTTGCAGTCCATCATCCCGAACCGCTTCAGGATCTCTACTGCATACTTCCCTTGTCCAAGGAAGATTCCATTTTCACTCTGCCACACCTCCATACCTAGAAAGTAATGCATCATTCCCAAGTCCTTCATCTCGAACTCGGAAACAAGCTTCCTCTTCGTGTCGGCAATCAATCTATCATCTCCTGTCAAAAACAGGTCATCCACATACAATAGGAGTATCACTGGATTGCCTTCCTCAACCTTGTAGTAAAGGTTGGAATCTTCTTTACTCTTGGTAAAGCCCAAGCTGGACAGGAAGCTGTCTATCTTGCGGTACCATGTCCTAGGTGCTTGCTTCAAGCCATACAAGGATTTCTTCAATCTGTACAAATATGACTCCCTGTCATGTGTCTCAAAACCGAATGGCTGCTCCACATACACTTCCTCTTCGACTGCACCATTCAAGAAAGTTGTCTTGACATCCATCTGGTGTATCTTCCATTTCATCACTGCAGCTAGAGCAAGTATTGTTCTAATGAAAGTGTATCTGGCTACAGGAGCAAAAGTCTCTTCATAATCTATCCCCTCTTTCTGGGAGAAGCCACGGGCTACAAATCTTTCCTTGTATTTCTCTATGCTACCATCTGCAGCATGCTTGATCTTGTAGATCCACTTGGAAGTCACAACAGACTTCCCTTTTGGTCTTGGGACCACATCCCAAACATCATTCTTCATGATTGACTGGTACTATTCGATCATGGCATCCTTTACTGTATCTCGGATCCTGGGAACTTCAGATTCTTCAATATCTTCAATAGATAGTTTTCTTGAACTTCGTTGCTGGAAAAAATGTTGTAGTCCTTCTTTTGTAGGTGATTGTACACGATCTTTCCTACAAGTCAAATTCAATTGCATGATTAGAAAATTCTCATCGTTTTCAGAACAAAATCTTACACATAAGAATATATGTCATACAATCATGCAATTATCTTAGCCAATGCTTCAATACAACATTCATCCATATCCCGTATTCATACGATAACTTTCTAGATGCCTTCTATCTCTTCCAGAACATTGTTAAGAGTTTGCACTACTCCCAACATGTCAGCAAAGAGGTTTCAGTCTAGATAAGTAGCAATGGAATGTTGTACAGTACCATAGGCCACTTACCCATTACATGCATATTAGTAGTATACTGTTCATTAATGCAATTATTCTAATATGCATAATACACAACCTAAGTCTAGGAACATAAGTATATACATCATTGAACAATATTATTTAAACAATCAGATATACAAGAATGACAATTCAAATACTTATCTTTGTTTGTTTGTTGGGTGGACTCCCTCTAAATCTTTGCTTCCTTTCTGCAACTCCATTCTGATGTGGATTGTAAGGAGTGGTAAACTCCCTCCTAATCCTTGAATCACTGCATAGCTTCTTGAAGTCTTTTGAAGTGAATTCTCCGCCATTGTCGGATCTAAAGGTCTTGATCTTCTTTTCAGTGTGGCTTTCTATCAAGGCTTTGAATTCCTTGGATCTGCTGAATACTTCATCTTTGTTCTTCAAGAAATAAATCCAAGTTTTCCTAGAGAAATCATCAATGTAAGAAACATGATATACATACGCACTCAGAGAACAGGATGACATTGGACCTCATACATCGGAGTGGATAATTTCCAAGATTCCTTTTGCTTTGATTTCATTAATTGGAAATGCTTTCTTTGTGTTCTTTCCTATTGCACATCCTTTGCAAACACCTTCATGCTTTGATTGGATTTCAGGAAGACCTTCTACTGCTTTGCTTTCAATTGGTAGTGCCCTATAGTGCACATGAGCAAGACTTCTATGCCAAAGTTCACTTGGCTCCATAGATTCATGTACCATGGTAGGTTTAGGTTGTCCCTTCAATTTGTACAATCCTCCCTCTTGCTCTCCAATCACTACTGCATCAACTATGGTTTTACCTTTTGGCCACATAAGTACTTGGCCATCCACAAATGCAACTTTCATCCCTTTTGCATCCAATGATGATATGGAGAGAAGATTCTTCTTGAGTCTAGGTACATATAGAACATTTTGCATCTTTATAACTTTCCAGAGTCTAACTTGCAGGAGGCTTCACCACTTCCTTTTATGGGGTATTGATAGTCATCCCCAAGTTTCACCTTATTAGGTGAATCATGTTCAGATAGGTCCATAAGAGATTCTTTGAATCCCGTCATATGTTTAGAATCCCCACTATCAATAAGCCAATCATTACACCCATGTGTAACAGTACCTGTGAGAGCAGAGATTAGGACATATTCATTGTCACTTGAAGAGTCTTCACTTTCTTCCCTAGATTTCTTTCTGGGAGGTTCATCATCCTCAGCAGCATGAGCATGATACCTCTTCTTGTTTTTCTTCTTCTTCTTGTTGTGGTCTTAATTATTCTTGGGATAGTATGAGGCTAAGTGTCCCTTTTCATTACAAGAGAAGCATCTAATGTGAGAGATATCTTTCTTCTTTTGATGGAAGTGAGGAGATTTATTTTGATGAGAATGCTTCCTCTTGGGCTTACTTTTCTTGGTGTGAGCTGTGAGAGCTTGGTCTTCACTTCCTATCTTTTCTTCTTGAGCTACAAGCCTAGCTTTTTCTTGTGAACATTCCTCCTATAGTATACTGAAGGAGATCAACTTCCTTCTTGCATAGATACCTTGGATGAAGGAGTCCCATGACCTAGGTAGGCCATTCAATGCGGTCATGACAATTTCTCCATTCTCCACTACTTCATCCACTGCTTCAAGTTGTTCTTTGATTTGAGAGACCTTAGTAAAGTAGGATTGGATGGTCTCTCCAGTCTGGAACTTTACCCCTTTCAATTGATTTCGCAGAGTCATCTTCCGATTTATATTATTTTCTTCAAACAACTTGGCCAAGGAGTCAAACATATCCTTAGGTGTCTTTAGAGAAGACACATGGGGTATGAGATGGTCTTTTATAGAATCAACAATGATTCTCTTGGCTTTGACCAAGTTCTTCTTGTGTAAGGCCTTAGCCTCATCTGCCTCTGGAATTGGAACCTCTTCTTTTATGTAGGTGTCCAAGTCATTCTCTTCTAGGATTAACCCAATCCTATACTTCCATGCTCGAAAGTTATCAACTCCTTCAAGCTTATCCTCAAGCTTGGTGTGGTGAGACATCTTAATGAGAAACTCAAATGGAAATAAAATATTTAGGTCTTACCACTTGATTTGCTGAAAACCAGATCTGGAGCTGGATTAGGGTTTGTTAGAGAAACCCTAAAAATTTAAACTTTGAATTCCAAACTTCTGAATGGATGGAAAGATGCGTCTTGCTGAGCTGATCAAGCTGGTATACTTCAATTTTGAAATCTGCAAAATTTGACCCCTCAAAATTGCCTTTGAAACTTTCAGATCTTCTAGTCAAAATCCCGAACTAGGGTTTGATAATGCCCAGGGTTTTGCCCATCCAAAAAGTTCGATCTTTTGCTCTAAACTTTGATTTTTCTGAGGAGCATCCAGTCGTGGTCACAGATTTCAAAAATTCTAACTTTTGTAGAAACCCTAATTTTCCACCTTTCCGATCAAAATCCCGAACTAGGGTTTGATGATGCCCGGGGTTCTACCTCACCAAAAAGTTCAATCTTGGTCTCTAAACTTCGATTTTCTTGAGGAGTATCTAGGCATGGTCTCGGATTCCAAAAATTCCAACTTTCTCCGAAACCCTAATTTCTTGCAGTAGTGATGGGCCAAAAACTGAAAGTGCTCAGAATTGAATTCTGTCTCGATAGAAAGATGTGCACTTCCAAGGAGAGTCAGCCTAGCCTCCTTCCTTTGATGATCTGAGGAGAGAAACCAAAATATTAAGAAGTCCCAGCTTCCGTAGCTGCATAGTGTCTTCTTCTTAGCTCGACTCTGATACCATGTTAATTTTTCGATAATTTCATTCAAAACATTATCTTAGGATCCTACTAAGAGAATAACATGCACAACATAACAATCATAAACAAAAGAGACACAAAGTTTCCTCGGGGAAAACCAAGAAGGTGAAAAACCCCGCAACTTCCTCATACATAGAATAAGCCCCAAAACAAAGATCACAAAGATCAATCCCCAAAAGATATATAACTCCAGCATCTACTCCTCCACTTGTGCGCACTCCTCTCTCAACTAATGTGAGTTGGATGAGTGAGTGAATGAATAGAATGAGAGACACTCACTCTCTATTTATACTTTATTTCACTTGACTTTTAACTCTAACTAGGTCGGCCCCAACTTAACCACTTAACATAATGCTGACACTAGGCCGACTCCACTAGGGTGGTCTAATAACCCTTTAACCCACATAACTCATACAGGGTCGACCCCAACAAGGTGGTCTAATAACCCATCAAATATAAGTTACGACACTTACAATATAACTTGCGACACTTGCAAATACAAATGACGACACTTCCAATCGGAGGAATAATACATCTCCGTTGGAGATACAATAAAATACAAATGTAATATACAAGTGAATATCTTCCGAAGTTACAAATACATCAACAATAATGACCTAGAGCAGCCTATAGATGAAAAACAACTTGCAATTTGGAAGAGTAAAGATAAAAAGGCGTATGCTTTAATTTCTGCTTCTGTAACTGAAGAGGTAAGTCAACACATTCTTTCCAGCACCACAACATTTACAACGTTAAAGAAATTAAAAGATATTTGTGACTCCCATTCAGAACTGGAAATTATTCAATTGTTGATGAAGTTATTTAATCTTGAACTGATAGAAAATGATCCCATGAAGTTAGCTTCTGAAATTAAAGCCATTTTTCATTGTATTGAATCAACCGGTGTCAAAGTTGATCTGCAACTCACTGCATTCATTAAAGTCCTATATCCTACCTATTCACACTATTAGAATCGCTTCAAGCTAGTGGACAGATGAAAGCCATGACTTTTGATATTCTTGTAGACAAAAATGCTGAAAGAGAGAAATCCTTTGGGAAGAAGGAATCTCTTTCCAATTCTACTATTGAAACTCAGTGTCTCACCCAGAAAGAGCAGAAGCCTAGAGGGGAGTCTACTAGACCTGACCATAGTAGTAGAGGTCATGGTAGGAGAACATTTAGAGTCAGGGGGGTAATCATCATCAAGATGACATACAACAAAAATATGTCCAGAATGATAGGCAATCTGTTAAATGCTATAGATGTGGAAAACTTGGTCATACTGCCAGTTATTGTTGCACTCCTTGGGAAAAGATTAATGAGAAGAAAGAGAAACGTCCTCCAGACAAAGGAAAACCACCTGAATTTGCTCACTATATAGTTGCACATTGTAATCTTAGTATTAATGAAGTTTTTAGCACTTCTTTTGCTTTGTGGGAAGATACTTGGATTTTAGATACTGGAGCCACATGTCATATGACCTTCAGAAGAGATTGTTTTGAGACATTTAGTGATCATATTGATGGTATAATTTATTTTGCTGATAAGTCACAGTTGAAGCCCTCAGGATTTGGTTCTATTCAACTTAAGTTACCCGAACTTGCTGATTATATTTTGCATGATGTTCTTTATATTCCTCAATTAAAAATAAATTTGATGTCTCTCATACAAGTTAGGCAACAAAGACATTCTATACATATGTTTGATGGTATAATTGAAATACGAAGAACATGTGATGATGCGATTTTTATGACCGGTGTTGAAGAAGACAAACTTTTAAAACTAAAAGGACATCATCTTTTTCATCCAACTCAGCTCTTATGGCTCAGCATTGTGATACTCTATCTTCTAGCTTATTGTGGCATGCTTGTTTTGGTCATATCAATTATGACAGTATCATAATTATGAAGCAACAAGGTATACAAGGGATTCCTACTATTCCAAGAAAATTGTCTCCATGTACTGCTTGTATTTTAGGCAAGCATTGTAATCAGCCTTTTTATAGTTCTACTTCCAGAGCTTCCAGGAAGTTAGGACTTATACATTTAGATTTATGTGGGCCCATGCATGTTCCATCTATCAATGGTAACAAATATCTGCTAACATTTATTGATGACTACACGAAGATGTGTTGGGTTTACTTGTTGAAAGAGAAATCACAAGTTTTTTCAACTTTTAAGAATTTTTATTTATGGATTACAAATGAAATTCAACTTAATATTGTCACTCTTCGCTCAGATAATGGTGGCGAATACACATCTAATGAATTTGAAAAGTACTTACAAGATAATGGTATTAAACATCAAACCACCGTTCCTTATTCCCCACAGCAAAATGGTGTGGCAGAACGCATGAACAGAACTTTGCTTAATATGGTAAGGTCAATGATGTTTTTTCAAAATGCCAAGTTGATGTTTTGGGAAGAAGCAGTACTTTGTGCAGTCTATATTCGTAATCGGTGTCCTTCTACTGCCATCAATAATAAGTCTCCTTATGAAATGTGGCATAATCGACTTCTTGCTATTCAACATTTTAGAGTTTTTGGTTCTCCTTGCTTTGCCTTGATTCCTACACAACAACGTAACAAATTGGGTGCCAGGAGCCGCAAATGTCTTTTTTTGGGATATTCTAATACTTTTAGAGCTTATAGGTTGTATGACGAGGAGAACAACAAATTTATTGTTTCAAGAGATGTAGTTTTTCTTGAATTTGATAAAGATGCTTCTACTGTTGATAGACAACTCAATCATTTGGATAAATTCCCTTCCAAGAAGTTTTATTATGAATGGGATAATGATCTTCCACATCCTGAAGGGGGGATTCAGATTCTAGATCAGTCTGTGGATTTTCCTTATCAGTTTGTGGATTTTCCTTCAATTAATTTTCCTTCTATATCAACACGTGAGAATGAAGAAAAAGTAGTTGAGAATAATGATTCTGTAGAAGAAAAAATAGATAACAATACAGATTTGAATGACAATAATGCAGAATCAGAAATTGAAGAAGTTATTCAGCCATCACCGCAGCAGTTTGTTCGTAGATCAACAGGAACAAAGACAATTCCAAAAAGGTTTGATGAATTTGAGTTAAATTTTTCTATTGCCGTTAATGAGCCTTCTACTTTTGAAGAAGATGCTAGTTGTAATGAATGGAAAGATGCAATGTAGAAAGAATATGATGCTCTTATTAAAAATGGCACTTGGAGGTTGGTGGACCCTCCTATTGGCATTAAACCGATTGGCTCTAAGTGGGTTTATGAAACTAAATATAAATCTGATGGCTTACTTGACAAATACAAGGCAAGACTTGTAGCAAAGAGGTATGCTAAAAAATAAGGTATTGATTACATAGAAACGTTTGCTCCTACTGCAAAATGGGGCACTATTAGAACTTTGTTTTCTCTTGCAGCTCAAAATGGATGGAAAATACATCATATGGATGTAAAAACTGCCTTTTTAAATGGAGATCTAAAAGAAGATGTCTATATGTTTCAGCCAGAAGGTTTTTATGTTAAATGAAAAGAACAGAAGGTATGTAAATTAGTGAAATCTTTATATGGTTTGAAGAAAAGCACCCCGAGCATGGTATGAGAAGTTAACTGAACATCTTCTCAAATTGAATTATAAGCATTTCAATATAGATGATGCAACTTTATTTGTTAAGAAAGTTGGGCGATCAATTGTATATCTAGTTGTCTATGTTGTTGATTTTCTTATCACAGGGAATAATGATGACTATATAGTCTTTATTAAAAAGGAGCTGCAAAAGGTTTTTGACATGAAGGATTTGGGATTACTTCATTATTATTTAGGAATTGAAGTAGATCAAAAACCAAAGTATATCTTTATTTCTCAGAAGAAGTATATTGGAGATCGTTTGAGTAAATTCGGGATGTTGGATTGTAATTATGTTTCTACTCCATTGGAGCATAATCAAAAGCTTATTTCACATGAAGAAAGTGTATGTGAAAATCCATCAAAGTACAAACAACTTGTTGGAAGCTTGATTGATCTTACTACTACTCGTCCTGACATAACTTTTGCTGTAGGAATACTTTCCAGGTTTATGCATCAACCTTGTGAAGGTCATTGGATTGCAACAAAACGAGTGCTCAAATATTTAAAAGGCACTTAGTCGTTTGGCATCAAATACTCTAAAGTTTCAGACTTCCATCTTATTGGTTATTCAGATTCAGATTTTGATGGAGATAAAGAGCATGGGGTGTCTACTTCAGGTTATTTGATGAATATTGGATCAACAACTATCACTTGGAGATCACGAAAGCAACTAGTTCCTGTTGATTCTACAATTGAAGCCGAATATGTTGCAACAGCTCAAGCCACAAAAGAAATCATTTGGATTTGGAAAATTCTAGATGATTTGCAGGAGAAACAAAAGACTTCAATGCCTCTTTTTGTTGACAATACTTCTGCAATACAATTGGCAAAGAATCCTAAATTCCATGATCGAACCAAACATATCAATACTAAATATCATTTGTTTCGACATCACGTTGAGGATAAAACTATTCATTTGACTCATTGTCCTACTTCATAGAAAATTGCCGATATATTTACTAAAGCATTGGGACGTGAAAAGTTTGAAAAATTCAGAATGTTACTAGGCATGTCAGATGACCCTTTGAATTAAGGGGGGAATGTTAACTAAATCCTTCGGTGGTTTAGATTAGTTTAATAAACCGGTTACGGTTAGTAACCGATTGGTGGAAAACCGTTTTTGTTTTATCCAGTATATATTGTATCTTGCTCGCTCTGTTTCTAATTAATAAATATCTTGGAGTTTCTGTTCTTCACTTCCTTCCTTTCTCCAATAAGCCTTTATTTCCAAAATTTCTATGTCCTTGATTTAACCCCCTCCTCAATATTTCCTTTCGTCTTTCGTTTAAGAACTAAGTCTACTCTCCTCCCCTCCAAAATACAGCCCCTCGTTCTTCATGAGACCTCTCCTAAATACCATTTCATCCTCCTTCCTTCGTCTCTACTCCACCACCTTCCAATCATAAATACCATTACATTTTCCAAGATAGTTTATTAATAAAATATGTTTATCATTTCCCCATGTCCCTCGGGAAGTCACCTAGTTGAATGCCCATTCAACAAGAAATCATGACTTATCCCACTTAACTTCCCGAGACAAGTTTTGAAAATATAAATTTATTTAACTGTTGTTCTTTAAATGTTTTTAAAGTATCAAGAAAATAAGATAAGATCGGTTCAAATAACGAGGATGCTATGTCTTAATTGTTGCATTGAGTGAAACGAGGTGCTATATAACCTAGTATGGGGGAGATGTTGTAACGTGTATGTAGCGTTGCATCTAATAAAACGTAAAAAGTGATAGTAAAGAGTGAAGTACCATATTATGTCGGCCATTAATAAATTCACGTCGACTCATAAAATAAAAAATTATAAAAAGTATTTGAAAAAAAACCATGTTGGCTCATAAAATAAAATATGATGAAAAGTAATTAAAATATCCATGTTCGTTTATAAAATAAAAACCTAAAACTTAAACCCGGATCTATCAATCAAGAGATATCAAATTTCTTGAGTTTAAATTTTAAAAAAGAAATACACCTCAAGAAATTGGATCCCTCTCGGTGCTTGATAGATACGGGTTTAAGATGGATCTATGCTGGTTTAATTACAATAAGATTCGGCATTGATGTGTTGGGTTAAGATTTAAAGTTTAATAATCATAACCTATTAACATAATATTATTTAATTGCAAACTCCCTCTTGACTGTTTAACAAGCAATCTTAATAATAATATTTCATTCCATCCTGTATATAAAACAATATACACAATTTAGTAATCGATTAAACACACAATGGACTTTATTGTTTGTTTAATAACAATAATAATAATGATGATAATAATAATAATAAATAACAACATTTACAACTATTTGTTTTTAAGGACAAGTATCCTAGTTATCAAAACGTTATCACTGTATTCATAAATAAGCACCCTTAAGGGTTTAAACAATCCTAACAAATATTAAGCACAACAATTATGCTAACGTATATGAACAATGTTTAAGTTTGCTTATGACAATTTCCTGACAACAATTATAATTGATGACACTTGATCAATTACTCATTATAGTTTTCACATACCATTATGGAATACCTTAATTGACTCGTTTCACACATATACAATAACCTAACATTCATTATCTGAATTTGATTAATGCATAATTAACATATTTACCTATGACAACTTCTACAATTATTCAACATGTTAAGTATTTGTACATCGGTACTATCATACATGTGCAAAGTGTGCATGCGTGGCCAGCACATGCATAGATCGTACACGTATTATAAGAAACGTCATCTCTCATATATATATATATATATTAACTTACAAACAATAATGGTTCGTATTGACAGAGCAATCATGCATACAAGGCATGCCAATCACAAATACCTAACTAGATCAATAGACAAACACAATCATTTCAACTTTATTAGTCATTAATCATTAACCAATTGAGTTATAACATCATTATATTTTTAGATTCCAAATAATTAATCAATCAATTATTTACAAGGAAGAGACACCTACTACTACTGTTTGTGGTGTTGTAGCTCTCCCAACCCCACATAGTACTAACTATCACATCCTCCCATCCTAACCTACTTCTGCATCCTACCTATCCTTATCTGCTAGTAAATATTTGGTGTCGGCTTCACCGACCTAGCCACATATAGAAACTGGGAGCGGTAGCATCGGCTATATAGAGGACCTAGCCTCCCCTAACAGGAATCTGACCATCGTCATCACATGTCTAGGGGAGAATGACTCGACACAACCCTCCCACGACCTCGGGTATCATAGATCATAGGGTGGACCATCCATCCATCCCGCTCAACATCCTGGGTCTATACCTGATCCAAACCGTATTGTGCTGCTATCGAGATTATTGGTGTGAGTAATCGTATCATCAACTTTGGTAAACAAGGCTCTCTGCAAAAATGGGTATTGTGCCACACTTCATATCAAGTATTCATCTATTACATAGCCCCCGTGTCCCGTGGATTAGTACTTTGCAACTATATATTTATAACAAATGTTTTCATTCGATCATCGACTGATTCATATCATCAATATCATTTCATTTCATCACAAAATCATTAAATTGATCACATCTTAGGTTGGTATCCACGAACCACCTCATATATATCATATTTCATCAAGGACGACAATTAAACATACAATGTCATTATGAAAGAAAGGAATCTCATGATAACTACAACATAGTAACTGCACGCACATGATAACATCATAACCATAGTATCATCATATAATCTGGTCTAACATGCCAAAAATATAGTTTACTCAGTCTAGCCGAGTCCAACAGATAATAAGCAAATAAAGTGCAATGTGTCTGACTGATAACACACCTAATCAAACTATTGGGCGTTATAGAGTGCCTCCTTCCTATTGAAGTTGGTAAATCAGGGAGTCGGTGCTTCCTTTAGGTCATAGTCTATAAAACCAAGGCGTTCGTGCCTCCTTCTAGTTGGTGTTGGAAAACTTTGGAAGTTGGTGCTTCCATGAATGTAATCTTTTTAATATAAGAGAGCATTCCGTGTTTTTCTCTCGTTTGGGTTTCCACGTAAAAATATTTGTGTTATGTGTATTGCACATGTGATGTTGAATGTTTATATTTATGATGAATGCATAGTATAATTATTGTTTAATTTTGTTAAGTAAAAATTGTTGATAACTGCGCTAATACTGATTCGCTTCCCCCTCTCAGTATTAATAAGATTCCAACAATTGGTATCAGAGCGAGTGTCTTCAGTAACAACCTAACATCTAGAAGATTGATCCTTTCACAAATATGGACAAGCATGAAGTGCTCTCCACCAACAGAGCACGAATATTTGATGGAACCAACTAAAACTTCTGGGGGATAAGAATGGAAGTATATATGCAATCCCTCGGCATTGATGTTTGGAAGTCTGTTGAGTATGGTTATAATGTTCCTGCAACTGCACCAGTTGATCCATTGGAGAGAAAAAATTGTGAATGCAATGCAATATATAGGAATGCACTGTCATGTGGGTTAATGGACACTGAATTCACTAAAGTCATGCATTGTGCCTCATCAAAGGATGTATGGGACAAGCTCAAAACTATCTATGAAGGAGATGAGAAAGTAAAGAAGGCGAAGCTGTAGACTTACTTTGGACTATATGAGTATTTGAGAATGAAAGATGAAGAAAATGTTGCCTCATACTTCCTTCGAGTTGATGAGTTAGTTAATGCCATCAAAAGTCTTGGAGTTACAGTAACTGAAGAATCAATTGTATGGAAGATACTAAGAACTCTGCCTCCAAGATTTGACTCAAAGGTGTCCATGCTAGAAGACAGAACCAATCTTGCATATTTAACAAAGGATGAGCTCCATGGGATCCTTACAACGTATGAGATGAGACTGAAAGATAAAATTTCACCAGAAAAGAAGAAGCCTTTAAAGCTACCAGGAAAGAAAAACATGAGCATGTGCTATATCCGTGTCCGGATATACTCAGTGATTATTCAAGCGAATAATCCTCCAATGGAAAATAACTCCATTTGATAAAATAATAATATATAATTGATAATGGATGATAAATTACAAAGGATATGGTTGCCTTAAATATGGCTTGGCCATCACATATTGACTTCATAAACTATACTTTAATATTATTAACTTCTATTAGGAATAGTTACCTATTTATTACTTTTTTATTGTTGTAGCATTGCCACTCTCTTAGAGAGGCTTTGTCCTCAAAGCCTTATAATTTTGTCGCACTGTTCTTTGCGATGTCGTGGCCGCCGAAACATGTCGATACGAACTGCTAAGTGTAGAGCATAACTTCCGATACGTCGACGGATGAATCCATCCCAAATTGATTTGTTGTGGACTGATGGGATTCCCTACTGATGTGTCGTTAGGAGATTTGATCACATTAGTACCATTATCTTTCGACATTTCCCACTTTTTCAAATATCGGTTTTTATGGTTGGGGTGTCGATAAGGAACTTTCGCGATGTCATTTTCGTTTACGAATGTCGCCTTTAGAGCATTGATTTGAGTTGGAAGTTGTATTTTCGTCTCTTGAGGATTTAAGTTTTTGTTCTGTATCTTTTCCAACTTGTTTTCTAACTGCCTATTATCATTTTGAAACTTCTTAATCAATTCGACTTGCGATTTTTGGTCATCTTCAGATGTCTTAAGTTGTTCCTTAAGATCTTCATTATGACTTCTGATACAACTATTTTCTTCCTGTTTGTCTAGAAGTTTCCCTTCAATGTTGTCCATAGATTGTTCTATCTTCCGACTATTTTTCAACTTCTTAATTTTTGTGACTAGTATCTTGTTATGATTTCTTAGTCTAAAAATTTCTTCAGCATTGTTAGATAATTCTTTATTACTCTTCGCGATCTCTGACTTATGTGTCTTTTTAAAGTCGTCATTTTGTTGTTGAAGAACTTTTATCTGTTGTCGACACTGGCCGACCTCTGATTCTTGACTTTCTAATTTATGTCGTAACTGCATTAGTTCTTCATCTTTGTCGCTAATGATTTTGTTCAAGCGTATTATTTCTGCTTCGTAATTATTTATTTCCTTCTTTATATCTTGATTTTTCAATCTCTGATTGAAATCACTTTCATCTTTTAATTCCTTGATTTGCGCACATAATTTTTCTATGTGATTTTTCTGGTTGGACATTGTGTGTTCATTGAACCGTTCTTGTATCTTATGTAGTTCAATCTTTATTTCTGACCGTGTATTTTTTTTTTTTTTTTTTCCATGTGGTTCACTTTAATCGGCTTAGCCGACCGCTACATCCACGAAATAATTTCCGACGGACCCGCCCCGAAGGGGTTTCCGCCCTGCGGCCGCTGCGTGCCTAACCCCAAGAGTGTCTATGAGGATGGATCCCGTGACCTCGCATGTTGGGAGGCCTAACTGCCGAGAACTCAACCGATCGAGCTAACTCTTGGGGATAGCTTTCTGACCGTGTATTAATGTCTCGTAATTCTTCATTGTCTTTTCGATAACGCTTTAACTTGACTTCTAATTTCTCTCGCAAATCGGCTTCCATGGTTTCTGTCTTCTTCGACGGTGGAATGATCTTCTTTGATTTTGATTTTTCTGATGATAGCGCGTCTCGACTTCCTGATGATTGCTTTGAATTCTTCTTGATTTGTTCTTGACTTGATTTCTTCGATGATAAGTGTTCTTCGACTTCTTTGATAATAACGAGTCTTGCTTGGACTTTGTCTTTAATGTCTTCTTTGACTTGAATTTGCTTTGTTTCTTCAAACAATTCTTATTTAAAAAAGAATTGATTTTTTTTTGTTTTGATAATAATAATATTTTTATTAATATATATATTTTTATAGTAATAATTATTAATTAATTAATTAATAATATTATTATATTAACTTTTTATAAACTATACATATAGTTTAATATATATTTTTTTCTTTTCCACAAATTAAAATATTAACCAATATAATAATATTATTATACCTTTAATATTTAATTTCAAAAATAAAGTTTAGGGTTTCGAATGGGAGATGGATGGCGGGAGAATGCAGCCGAGGTGGTGGTTGCCGGTGGTGGTTGAGTGAGGCAGGCGATGGTGGGAGAACTACGAAGGGAATTGCGCAGAGGGGTTGGAGATGCGTGGGGGACGAGGATGGATGAGGACGTTGGTGGAATGCTCTGGAATGCGGGAGGGCGTGATGAAGAGGATTCGAGAGATGGGGGTAGCGTGTGGAAAGGAGGTGAGCGGGTAAGTGTAGCGCGTGAGGGAGAGGAGCGTGGGTCGGAGGATGTGGCAGAAGGGAGGATGCGGGGAGAGGGAGGAAGGTGGACGCAGGTGGGAAGGAGGGCGTATGCAGAGGGGGGGGGTGGACGCAGCAGGGAGCTGCGCAGGGTTGGAGGGATGGCTGCGAGAAGGGATGAGACGCTGGGTAGAGGAGCAGCGCGGGGGGGTGGGGAGATGGAGGGTGGCGCAATAGGATGAGAGGGATGAGGATGCAGCGCGGAGAAGTGGTGGGGGGTGGCTGGGAAGTGGTGAAGGGAGGATTTGCAGGTGGGCGATGGGCGCACCGTGTGCAGGAGGCGTGTTCGGGAGGATGGAGATTTGAAAGGAGGTGGGCGTGGGTGGAGAGGGAGCAGGGGGTGGTGGATGCAGGCAGAAGTGGAGCAGCGGAAAGATAGAGTGTGTGAGGGCGAGCAGAAGGAAATTTGTAGCAGAGGATTTCTTCAGAAAATCTGAGTGTGGATGGCTAAAAGCCGGTGTCAGATCACCGATCCGAGTTCAAGGAATCTTTGAGTGTTTGGCTAAAAAACCCAAAATCAGTAGAAGCCTGAGGAAAGGCTGGCTCTGATACCAATGCTATATCCGTGTCCGGATATACTTAGTGATTATTCAAGCGAATAATCCTCCAATGGAAAATAACTCCATTTGATAAAATAATAATATATAATTGATAATGGATGATAAATTACAAAGGATATGGTTGCCTTAAATATGGCTTGGCCATCACATATTGACTTCATAAACTATACTTTAATATTATTAACTTCTATTAGGAATAGTTACCTATTTATTACTTTTTTATTGTTGTAGCAGCATGACAAAGGCTCTTGTGAAGAATTAGATGAGGAAGAATCAAAATTTTTGAGAAAGTTGAAGAGTAGGCCACCTATTTATTACCCTTCACATGTTTTAAATGTGGAAGAGTAGGCCACTTCACCTCAAAGTGTCTGTATAAAGAAGACAGAGATAGTGACAACAAAGAAGAGGCTAATTACAATTAACAAAGGTTGGAATGCACACAGAACATATATGAGAATAGCAAGAAAGTTGCAAAACAAAGGAAGAGTATGTACACTAAGGAAGACAACAGTTCATCCGAAGAAAATGATTGCGACGATAGTCCAAAAGAAGTACTTTTCATGGCATTTTTGGAAGATGAAAGCAGTGAAGAAAATAAGAAGTGTTGTCCCTCTATCAAGAAAGACACATCGAATGCGCACAATCAATGAGGAACATTGGGTGATTATTTCTTTAGTGGAACCTTTAATACACCTCCAAAACCTGTCACAAAAATTAAATCAGACAGTCAATCTGAAGAAGAAGATGCTGCAAAGGTTGACTGGGAAGGTGAACTGGTTAGTTCCTTGGATGAATTAAATAAGTCAAGAAGGAAGAACCAAACTCCTACAAGACCAACTATCAAAATATGAAGAACAAGTCAAGCAAGCCAAGGTGATTCAAGAGTCTCTTGAAAAACAGGTTAGTGAAAAGGAAATGAATGTTGAGAAACAGCTAAATTGTGCATTAGACAAAATCAAAAAGCTTGAAGAAGAGGAGTCAGTATTGAAGACATCACTGGAAGAGTCAAAGAAGAAAAATGAATTGCTGACAAGTCAACTTGAGCAGAATAATAGAGAGATCTCTTGCTTAGAAGAAAAATCGACTGAGATAAAAGGGAAGAAACAGGTTCAATGTCAAATCATGATTGAAACTTGGAAATACATACATTCAAGAAGTGACAAGACTTGTATTGAAGATGAAATGAAGAACAAATTCAAAGATAGCACGTCGATATTGAATAAGATCTTGAACGATCGAAGATCACCATCAGACAAATTAGGACTTGGTTATGACATAACAACTGAGAAGGTATGCGATAGAAAGCACAGTCCAAATCAAATGAAGTCATTCAGGTATGCTAATTCCTTCAGTAATTACAACTCTTTATGTTACATTACCAGAAGAAGAAGAAATACATTGAAGTGCGCAAGGTGCAATTACAATGGTCATATTGCGAACTATTGTCAAACTCTGAGATGTTATGCATGTGATGGTTTTGGACATAAGGCCCAATATTGTCAAAGAACAGTAAATAGTCAATATAGAAATACTCTACATAACATCAACAACAATTCAAGGACCTCTATCGTAGAAAATCGAGTTGAAGTACAAAGAGGTAGCATGCTAAGTCCTAATGACATTTGAAGTACAAAGATGATGATGGGAGTCGTATTGAGCAAAAAATGAGAATAAAAAAATTGAGTTAGAGCCGTAGCTCAAGGTCCAACTCCGCGTCATTTGTAGGATGTTGTGAAAGACAAAGCTCAAGATCCATCAGATCTTGCTTGATGAATTCTGTGGATTTCAACAATGGAAAAAGCTGCAGAGTTGAATATGATGCATTGGTAGTGGATTGTTCCATTGGAATTTGGTCCAGCAAGTCAATAATATATTGTTGTTGCCTCTCCAGGAAGTCGACTCTTTTGTTCATACTGAAAAACCCCTCAACATTGTTGTAATTGACTTGTGACTATGCGTACCAATGATTGAAATTAGACTCCTTCATCTGGGATTTCCAAATCCCCATTTCCACCCTTAGTCGTGTGAACTCATCTTGCTACGACTGAACTGCCGAGCGAAGACTGCCGAACGAGTTGTTGAATATCTAGAAGAAAGTAGAGATGATGAATGAAGACAAGAAAATCAAAAGCTATGACACACATAACATGCTTAACTAGGAATGAAACAAGATGATGAACCGGGCAAAACATATCTCATTTATAGAATTGGAAGGTGGTACCCCATGCATGGGAAATAAATTGAAGAGATGTTGAGGTTAATGACATTCATGTCCACGCGATTCGAAGATGACTATGGAGACATCAAAATTTATTGCATGAGTTAATGAAATCAGGAAAAATGACAAAAAATAGAAATCCAATTCATTATTCTGTGCGATTGGAATGATGTTTCCCAAAAAGGCTCGAGTATGAAAATGACATGTCGAATGTTTTGCACAAGTTATTAGTCACTTCACCATGTTTCCATGTCGGCTGACGGATGAAAGTATGTGCAATATTAAGAAGGAATATTTGGATTTCATGGCAAGATATCCGGAGTTAGAAAATGTAATAAAGATTGGTCATAGTGCAGTAAATGCGACAAAATGAAAAGTTGGATTCTGGATGAAATTAACATGGAAGACAATGAAACCCGGAAGCAGATGGAACTTTGTAGTTCCCAGTGAATGTGACAGGAATATGGCATGAAAAGTTGTGCAATAAATGAAGAAGTGTGAGTGATTAATAAGTATGAAAGGAACAGAAGATCCAAATAAAAGGAAGTTAGTAGCTGTATAGGGAGAGCATATTTGAGACACCCACAGAGACAGTGTTGAATGTACAGATTGCAATGTGATATAGCTTTGAGTAGCAACGCCAGCAAAAGTAATCGAAGCAAGCAGATGTATGAAATCCAACGCAAAACCAAAGATAGGAGAAACTGAAATTACGCATCGAAGGCAACTCTTTGCCATTGATGTCAAAGGGGGGGAAATATCATGAAGCATGCAATCAACATAGAGATGGAAAACAACAAAAAAGTATTGATCCACGCAGTGCAAAGAAACAAAGGAGAAAGATCAAGAAGCATGCATCGGTGGAAGGAATCCACCCAGAAATAAAAGACAACAGAAAAGCACTGACAGTACAATGCACAAATGAGAAAAGGATAAAACAGAAAGAACATAGGGGGAGTGCACACAAGAGGAGTACTATGAACATAATAGACTAAAGAACACAACTTCATGAGGTGTTGACATCAATTCCAAAGGGGAATATTGTTGAACTTTGGTTGTCATTGATGTCAACTGATGTCAAAGAGGATTCAATATCCTTGTGCCAGTTTAAAGAAGTATATGAAATCCATTTTGAAGAAGTACATAATAAGTACATCCAGTTTGAAGAAGTACATCTAGTATAAAGAAGTACATAAGGTACAAGCGCAATTCCCAAGTCCACCTAGTCATGCTACTTCAAAGGTAAATTCCAAACGAGATGTTTGGAAAAGTTTTAGGAGTGTGTAAGAGGCTTGGGAGAAAGAAGTGGTTGGAAAAGTATGCAAGTCGGGAAGTGCACAAGACCCACCAATCGGAAGAAGTATACAAGCTGTTGAAGTGCACAATATTCCTAGAAGAAAGTGGTGGTTGAACAAGTCGAGTGTACAAGACCCATAAGAGATGATACTTCAAGGGCGCAAGACCACACACGAAGTGATTCCAATGTGTACAAGACCCATTGTGCAAGGATCAAGTATGCACAATACCCACAAGGTGTGATACCTCAACGACGCAGAAAATGACAAGTGGCAGAAGTGTGAAGTAAGTTGAACTGTGAAGCAAGGAAGAAGGGATGCTACGACCAACTTGTGGACATACCATCTGTGTAGGTCAAGTATAAATAAGAAGCCAAGTTGGAGAGTTGATGCAATATTGAAAATGCGAATGTGGTAATACTCTGATTTGGAAAGCTTCTAATTTTTGAGGTATCAATGGCACATTGAACTAGAACAACTTTATCTAGTAGAAGAGATGGATGCACAAAATGAAACACAATAGA
Source organism: Larix kaempferi (assembly GCA_027924585.1). Classification (NCBI taxonomy): domain Eukaryota; kingdom Viridiplantae; phylum Streptophyta; class Pinopsida; order Pinales; family Pinaceae; genus Larix; species Larix kaempferi. The sequence continues at coordinate 878,269 of BSBM01000327.1, forward strand.
TGATGTGCATAAAGTTGAAGTAGTTTATCTGTGATAGATGCACGAAGACAGACTTGAAGCACATCAAGTGATGAGCAAAGTGAAGTAGTTTATCTAAGACAGATGCACGAAGTCTGAGATGCAACACAATAGAATATGTGCAGTATGATGAGGTTAGTTTGAGACATGTGTGAAGAACATAAAGGAAGTATCACAGATGGTACGTAGAAGGCACAAATGATCTAAGATAGTTACGCCAAGACAAAAGTGTATCATAGCAGAAGGTGCACAGATTGATGTGAGATATTTGATACATATGTGCAAAGTCAAAACATCAGCACGACACAGGATGCGCAATATCAGTTGAGTTTGTATATGTGTAGAAACAGAACGTATGTTGAAGCAATGCACATATTATGAAGTATGAAGTCAAGTGTGTAAAGTTGATGTAATGAAGTGAAGTATGTGATACAGTTCAATGATTGCAAAATCTTAGTATACAGAAGGTGCGCACAATGAAATGAACTGCAGTTAATCTGAAGAGTGCATAGATCAGTAGAACAGTAAAGAAATTTATTCCACAATCATATTAGGGCAGCAGGACGGGGAAAGGGACAAGGGGTGTGAGCGCACAAAGTTTCTCCCCAAAACTGTTGCAATGAGGCCGCGCTAGTGGGGAAAAAACAAACCCGCGCACGCATCATTAGGTTCGGTACCGAACTGGGGCACATGCGCGTTCCTAGCGTGTGCACAAACAAATACACGCACACACCCTTGTTAAGGTATTAAAAAAAACAAACCCGATTTATTTTCATTGTTTCCATTCCGGTTGAATGTGAATCAACCACCACGTGCGCGGAGCTATAGCCAACCATGTGCACCATTTCCACTCAAAAACCATCTTCATCCATCCACCAATTGCATTGGATAGGTAAATGCCATTGTTTTTTTCATTTTTTTCATTGTTTTTGTCATTTTATTCATTTTTTGTTTGTTTATTAAATTTGTAATAATCCACAAATTATTAAAACAATAGAGAAATTTTCAATTGCAGAGTGAAAACACACACAATGAATGAACAGAATGTTAACATAGAGTCCGGTGGAACCAATGAAAACCCTCAACAAAATCCAAATACCCAAGAAAAACAAAACTCCCAAGAAAATTTTGACCAAGATGACTTGAACCATTCTCTAAATGAGATGAGAGTCCACACTCGAGAACTAAGAAACATAGGGGAACCATCTCGAGTGTCCCTTTCCACCTCAATTGAGAGCTCAATGGACTCCATAATCCATGCACATCTCCAATTGACTAACATGACTGAATATAGAGCTAGGATGCAGGAGTATTATTCCACGGGAATTTCCAAGGAGGAAATAAAATATTTGAATATTACAAAGGCCCAATTCTACAGTATGTTCACCGATCCAAGAACAAAACAACCACTGGACATTAAAAAGCCACATGTTTGCATGGTATGGTGTCATTTCCAACCATGGAGGGACAATTGGATGCATAGGTGGTTCATGGTTTATGATAAAACTCCTTGGAATAATAGGGTGGTTCCACAATACTTCCTTTGGAAACTGTGGGCAGAGTTTTCCCTCGGTTTACATGTCAACTATTTTGACATAACCGAGTTCCAAGGTGTTGGGCGTGGCTCTCCCAAGATCGACCTGCTACTAGGAGGAACCCACTGAAAGGGACACTAGCTCGTAGGAACGAGCCCAACCCCTCTCCCATCTACCTCAGTTACCCCACAAACTTAATCATATCGAGGACGCAATGAGGAGTGTTGCACGGGGACTGCTTAGACACACCACCTTTGTTGCAGCTACTATAGTGGAGAGACAAGCTGACCCTGATAGAGACGCAGGTGCAGGTCCTTCAGGACAGAGTCAAGATAGACCTGTCACTGGTGGTAGCCATGTTGGGACTTCTAGTTCCATGGGGACAATGCCACATCTTTGTCCCCATTGTGGGCACACTTTCCCTGGCCCGATCGAGGGTTGCTAAATGGAGCAAGTTAGCACTTTTTTTAATGTGTTTTCAATCATCACTTGATAATTTGTAAAGTAATTTTAAAGTATGTGTGCTTGAATTAAACTATTATTTCAATGTACACAACTATTTAGAGTTGACATGCCATCATGGGAGAACACAACATCTCCCAACCTAGATGCAACAATGGCAGCTACAACTGAGATTGTGACACCTCACACAGAGGTATTTTCAGTACCCCACACAATATTGTTATTACTTATGGCATTTCTATTTTTATGTATTTATATTTATGACATACATCATGATAGTTCGTACAATATTTTTTAATATTTTGATTGACTGAATAATTATTGGTTTAATATGTTTATAACGTGCATGCATTTTGGTGTCCACAGGTATGCATGTAGTATGATGACCATCCATCTCCGCCAGGGGTCGACAAATCACCATATACACAGGTACAATGTGTAGTTAAAAGCATGCTTTTAATTTGAAATGTTACGACATACTATGGTTTAATTTGTTTTTTATTTACTAAACTATGATATTATAAATTTGTATGCAGGGGTCGCCAACAGCTACAAGCCTCTTTAGTCCCATGTTTCCACCCTCTCCCATGATTCGCCCCCCTCTCCTCCATCTAGACCCCTCCCTTCCATCTACCCTCCCTTCTCCGTCCATACTCCCCCCTCCGTCCATCCTTCCCCATTCGTCATGCGCCCCACGTTTATCCATCCTCCCCCATTCGTCATGCGCCCCCTCGTTTATCCATCCTCCCCCATTCGTCCACGCCCCCCTTCCATCCAGCTTCTCCCCTTTGTCCACAATATCACTTATATCCATCCTCCTCCCTCTATCCAGGACCGACCTCCCAGTCACCATACCTCAACATCCCCCCTAGCCCTTTTGAGTCGATACCTGTAATGTCCCATTTTAGGAATTTTATTAAAATGGCAATTTTTCACTTTTTTCCCTAGTTCGACCTTTGACTAGCTTTGATGTCTTGGTCTCCAAGTTGCTCCAATTGCTCCCAAATATTCTGATAAGGTGTATGGATGATGTTAGAACATAAATATGTGTTTCAGGGATGCTTTTGGACCTTTAAAATACTTCTGCAAATCCTCTTTCAATTCTGGCAAATGTAGAAAACTTTACTAGTAATTTCCCTTTGACTAGTATTGGTCTCTAGGTCTCCAATTGGCTCCAAATGCTACCAAATATTCAGAGAAGGTGTATGAATGATATTAGGAATTGATTATGATGTTCAGGGATGATTTAGGACCATCAAAATAATTCTGCAAACCCATTTAAGAATCTTGCCAAGATAGGAGTTTTTACTAGCAATTTGGGGTTCAAACCCCCTAAGGGTAGATGATGAAAATGGCTTTCCAAATGCATTCAATACAACTCGAATTTCTGAATGGAAGCAGGGTAAAAATAAAGGACATCAACATGGAATCATATGTATCACCATTCAACTTTTAATGGATTCTATAACTCCCTTAAATTAGATGCAAAAAGACTAGTTTCAACCTTGGGGGAAATGATAGGCAATCTTCTCCGAATGCTATGACACTCGACAAAATGACTCCAAATGCTTATGTACTGAACATTAAACTCATATAATACATCAATAATATTCCATTCATCAATAAACCATCAGTATTTTAATTTCCATTTGAATCCATCAACATTTCATTGGTTCACAACAAGGTATTGAAGAAATGGCACTGTTTGTCCATTAATGAGCAATTTAACTTAGGTTTTCTTGGAATCTCAACTTGTGGATATGATGATATGGTTATTACAAATATATTTAGAATCTTATTTTTACATTAAGTCTAAATGGCATTCCTTCACTAACTATGTGCAACCACAAAAGCGCTATGTAAGAGCTATGGGGAAAATGGCACCATTGCTTTATTAAAAATCAAATTTATACATTTCCACTTGGAATTTTGACCTGAAAATTTCTGGAGATGAAGAACTGAGTATTTAATTCATATTATAAAATAAATGGGGCATGAGAATCTCCCCCAAATAGTGCAATAGCTCACCAAAAACGCCCTCCCTCAAGGATCAAGAATATGCCATCAAAACTGGAAATGGTTGAGAGAATGTGCTGAAATAGAAGAAACCATGAGCTGCCCTGTATATTACACCTGCAAATAAATACTCCATTAAATCTCCAAATGAAAGGTTTGAATGGCCTGTCCAATTACCAACTTGGATGGGAATCGTTCACCCTCGAAATTGGCTAAGGCAAGAAACTAGCCATCCACTAGCTCTCCCTCTTCACAAATGCAATTGTGAATTCTACAAATGATAAAAATACGGTTTCATTCTTTGTTATTGAAATTTATAAAGTTTCCAATCTCTCTATGGGTCGAATTCCTTCCAAGAGATGCATTCCAACTCAAGTTGGGAAGAGATTCCAAAGAATGCCACTTGTACAACAATTCCTAGTCTCCCACTTCCACAAAATCACATGTGGAAGCATCTTAGCTGCCCTAACTCCCTTGAGAACCCTATTGGAGGCTATTTTTAGCCCTGACATGTCATAGATGTCATGTGTCAGCCTTCAGATGTGATTTGTGTCATAGGTGTCATAGCATCTTCATCATTGTTGTCATAGAGCTAGGGAATCTAGCCCAAGTGTCTCACTAGATCCAAATTGTCTCTTTCTCTTCCATGGGAGTTACTCCTCTTTACCAATTCGACTTCCTTATCTCATTAGCTTCCATATGAAACCTTAACAACCTAAAAATATGTTTCCTTACCCATAGATTCGAATTGGATGATGTGCAAGCCAAGTGTGTGGAGGGAATCTAGCCACCTAAGGACTCCATAAGCCTCCAATTGTCTTCATGACCAAATGCCACATTTATTTTCACTTGTATATATTTATTTATCTCCTTTATTAAATATTTATGCCATTCTAATGTTCAAACATCATTTATTATTGCCCTTATTCCAAATTCCAAAGCTTCCACCCCCAACCTAGGAAACTAGTAATTTTCCTCCTTGGCAATTATAGGAGCCTTAGCATCAATTTGATAAACTCTTATGAATATGGCCAATGGGATTAGGACATTGTGATCCAATGCAAAATTTGGAACATGACAAATCCTCCCTTCCCAATATTGCTTGTCCTCAAGCAATTTCAAACATGGGTGTTGAAGAACATGCTTTCTGTATATATCTTTGAAGTTGCCATTGAATTGCCCAACCTTGAGTCTTTGAGATTCCATGAATATTTTAGAGAGGAACCACCATGCTTGCTGTTGCACTACTATGAATAAAATCACTTTATTAAGTGGTAAATCCATCTCCCATACTGCTTGTTTCCCCCCCAAAATTGAAACCAATGAGACAAAAATTATTCCAGGGTCCCATTGCTTGTATTGCACCCCAACAATTAAGAGTGCTTTCCATCCCATACCATCAGATAAGAGGATTCCTGGATCCCATTTTCTTGTATGCATTCTTCCAAACATCATGAGTACAAAATATATATCATCAAAGTACATAACAACATAATGAAAATGTTCATCGAGGAGATGCTTCATCAAAGAGTCATGAAAGTGCTTATACCTCCAAGCAAGTAGATGTTGTGGGGAAAATGCACCTATAGTTCAGGGGAGAAACTAACAACTTATGGTGATAAAGATAGACTTACAAGCATTTTGCAAGTAAAAAAAATAAATGAAGAGATTATGGTTTAGAGATGTAGGCACCTTATTTAGAAGGTTGATCCTAGCTTTGCCTCCCTTGCTCTTCAATGCTTATCCAGTGTCGCAATGCCCAGACTTGCAAAACAACTTGATACCTTTCTCAAATACATTTAACTACATATATAAGATTGATATTCATAATAGAAGAAGACATCAGATTATAAATGAACTGTAATCAAATCTGAGACACATTAACAGGTCATATTTGGAAAGGAAAGAATGCCTGATCTTTATTAATGAATGAAAGCAAGTACATGAAAGTTATACCTTCTTTCAAGATTGGCACTTCACGAAACCTAGATTCAAGGTCTCCTGCTTCCGTTCTCCAAGGATCCCAAACTCTAATCAGCTGTGCTAGGTTTTATCAGAAACTAAGCACAAGAGAGGGAGATGAAGGTCTCCATTCCTCCAGCATAACAATGTAATAGGCTTGGTCCCTTCACATGGCCCTTCTACCTTCCTTATATAATCAGTGAAGGAGAGCAAAAGAAGTTATAACCACTCAGGAGGTTTCCCAACCAACTTAACTTACTCGAATTTCGAGATTTTGACCAAAACAAGGGTGTACTCTACTCTACAGTAGAAAAAGTAGCATACATATGGAGTTGAGCACTACTTTAATGAAGCAGAGTAGGGTACACATGCTACTATCATGCATGTGTACTAGCGCTCATGTTGAAAAATGGCCAAAAACAGGCTTTTCTGCTAATTTTCAGGAGATGGTTTGGTCTGGAAAAATGTTCCCAAGGGTCATAAACATCAAATGGGTCAAGAATGAGGTAATTTCAACCATTTTTAGTGTCCCAAATGACTCCTCCATCCACAAATTTCCTGTTTTGTGACTGAACTTGATCTCAAGAAGTGTCGTCATGCGACCAAGGGAAACGAGTGTCATCACGGACAGAGAAGTGTCATTTCAAGCTATAACAGTAGACCACCATTTTCCAAGTGCATACAATCTTCAAGTGACCCATCAAATCTGCTCCAATGACATAAGTGAGGATCCCATGTCCTATAATGTTGCTCCAAAAAGATGTGATATGCATCAAAATATTCAACCATGTATTCTTTCATCCAAGAAGTGAATGAAGAATCTCCACTAAAATATGAAACAAATAATGAGCAGAAAAAACAACGGAGACTTCAAAGGACTCAAAGAAGTCTCACCCATACATACATGAATGTGAAAATAATAAAGATATATCAAAGTATGTGGCTGCCAACAAAAATGTTCTCCAATCATAAATTTATTCACCCAAGTGTTGGATGAAGTTCCTCCAACATCAAATGAACCAAGTGTTGAGCAAGAAAAACCATGAGTCTTCAAGTGACTCAAATGCATATCATAGGTGCATCCATGTAGATGTGCATCATCATAAAATAACAAAGGATGCTGCTGCAAATGTGAATAGGAATGTTCTCCAACCATGTCATCATAAAAAGTAAATCTAGGAGTTACATACTCCTCATGTGGCACCATCAAAAAGAACCCTTTCACCCATACTTCCTTGAGACTAATGCTGCAAAACATGGAATTGTAGGATGTAGGAGAATGAACTAACTCACCCAATTGATCAAAAAATTCAGAAGTTTCATCATGGGAAGGATCCATATGGGTAGTATCATGCAGATCCTTCAAAAGTGTGAAACCTTTGTCATAGATTGGTTCCAATGTAGAAGAATCATGCTCTTTTTTAAGAATTGCATAACCTTCATCAAGAGACAATTCAAGTTCATCTTCCACCACATCAAGTGTTTGGATATCTTCAAGTTCATTTTCAAACACATCAATCACATTCAAATTTCCATATTTCTCATGATCCACCATGTCATGAGAATCCTCCAAACAATCTACCATTTGACAATCTGAAACATAGGAGGAAAAACAAGTATCTTGCAACTTTTCAAGAAGTTGTTCATTTTGAATTGTGAGCTTATGATTATCCTCATTATTCTTCAAGTATGCATCATGTAACAATTCATTAAGCTCAAACAAATGGTTTCTATCAAAAATCAAAGACATGAAATTACCTTTGATGTGGCACATTGCTCTTTGAATCTTCTCCATGTCTTCAAGGAAGGATGTTTCCTCCAATGAAGTAGCTCTCCAACTTTGACACCAATGCTTGAGTGTCATGGAGAATGCTGAGGGACTCTTGGATCTTCTTTTCATTCATCTTTAAGAACCCTTCAAGAAAATGAGGATCTTGCAAATGAACCTCCTCATCTTCTTCCTTCTTGCTTGGACCAACTCGTGAAGCTCAAGTGGTGGTGGGGAAGTTGATCTTGTTTTTTCTACAACTACTACAAGGTCTTCATTTTCATGCTTAGGAGAATTTTGTCTTGCAGCAATACTGTCAAAAGTGATTTCTATGTCACGAACATAGAGGTGTGAGCACCCATCAGTAGGTACTTCTTCATAGTTCAAGCATCCATCAATAGATGCTCCTTGATTCATGTCCAAGGTAGAATGTGTCTCGAATTGATCTTCAATACTCTCAATAGAATCTTCTTCATGCTCATGTGATGTCTCTTCATATTTTTGAGAGTCACTTGGGAGTGACTTTCGATCCTCTTCATGCACTGCTTTTTCTACTTCACCTATTTCAGAACTAGGTGGTGCATGAGTCTCCTCTTTTTTCTCCTTCAAGCAAGCTGATGGATTTTTCCCCTTGGTTTTATTAAGATCAATATATTTTCTCTTAGGTTGGATAGCCAATGATTCAAATCCTTTCATAATTTGCTTGGTCATGTCTTCAAAGAGTGGTTTCATGATTTTTATATGCTCCTCACCATCATACACACACACATGATTTTCTCTCCAAGGTCTTTTACAAGAAGGGAATAAACCTTTTCTCACTAACTCCACATCTTCATTCTTGGGCCTATTTTCAAACACCACATCAACATAGTATTCAAAAGTCATGGCCTTTTGTATATTTTTACTCAAAGAAAGATATTCTAGATATGATTGATATTGTTGGGGCAAGGTTTTAGATTTTGCTCTCAATATTTGTAACTCATTCATAGAATTATCCTTGGGTAGTGTGACACACTCATCAGATTCAGATTCAAAGTCATAAGAATAATCTTCATTTCTCCTGAAATTGTAAGAAGTGTTGCATGATGGCACCTCTTCCTCAAACCATTCACATTCTGCTTCATATTGCTCATAAGCATCTGCATATTCCTCATAAGAATTGTACTCATAGGATTCCTCATAATAGTAAGACATGGATGCCAATTATTCTTAAATGTATGGAACTAATACACAGGTGCAAGGACCACACTCTGATACCACTGTAACGTCCCTTTTTAGGAATTTTATCAAAATGACAAATTTTCACTTTTTTCCCTAGTTCGACCTTTGACTAGCTTTGATGTCTTGGTCTCCAAGTTGCTCCAATTGCTCCCAAATATTCTAATAAGATGTATGGATGATGTTAGAACATAAATATGTGTTTCAGGGATGCTTTTGGACCTTTAAAATACTTCTTCAAATCCTCTTTCAATTCTGGCCAATGTAGGGAACTTTACTAGTAATTTCCCTTTGACTAGTATTGGTCTCTAGGTCTCCAATCAGCTCCAAATGCTACCAAATATTCATAGAAGGTGTATGAATGATATTATAAATTTATTATGATTTTCAGGGATTATTTAGGACCATCAAAATACTTCTTTAAACCCCTTTAATATTCTGTCCAAGATAGGAGTTTTTACTAGCAATTTGGGGTTCAAATCCCCTAGGGGTAGATGATGAAAATGGCTTTCCAAATGCACTCAATACAACTCGAATTTTTGAATGGAAGAAGGGAAAATATCAAGGAAATAAAAATGGACTCATATGTATCACCATTCAACTTTTAATGGCTTCTATAACTCCCTTAAATCAGATCCAAAAAGACTAGTTTCAACCTTGGGGGAAATGATAGGCAATCTTCTCCGAATGCTATGAAACTGGACAAAATGATTCCAAATGCTTATGTACTGAACATTAAACTCATATAATACATCAATAATATTTAATTCATCAATAAAACATCAGTAGTTTACTTTCCATTCGAATCCATCAACATTTCATTGGTTCACAACAAGGTAGTGGGGAAATGACACTGTTTGTCCATTAATGAGCAATTTAACTTAGTTTTTCTTGGAATATCGGCTTGTGGATCTTCTGATATGGTTATTATAGATATATTTAGAAGCTGAAATTTAAATAAATTCTAAATGGAATTCCTTCACTAACTATGTGCAACCACAAAAGCGCTATGCAAGAGCTATGGGGAAAATGACACCATTGCTTCATTAAAAATCAAATTTATACATTTCCACTTGGAATTTCGACCCGAAACTTTCTGGAGATGAAGAATAGAGTATTTAATTCATATTATAAAATAAATGGGGCATGAGAATCTCCCCCAAAGAGTACAATAGCTCACCCAAAACGCCCTCCCTTAAGGATCAAGAATATGCCATCAAAACTAGAAATGGTCGAGAGAATGTGTTGCACTAGAAGAAACCATGAGCTGCCCTGTAGCTTACACCTGCAAATAAATACTCCATTAAAGCTCCAAATGAAAGTTCTGAATGGCCTTTCGAATTACCAACTTGGATGGGAATCCTTCACCCTCGAAATTGGCTAAGGCAAGAAACTAGTCATCCACTAGCTCTTCCTCTTCAAAAATGCAATTGCAAATTCTACAAATGATCAAAAGCCAGTTTCAGTCTTTGTTATTGACATTTATAAAGTTTCCAAGCTCTCTATAGGTCGAATTCCTTCCAAGAGATGCATTCCAACTCAATTTGGGAAGAGATTCCAAAGAATGCCACTTGTACAACAATTCCTAGTCTCCCACTTCCACCAAATCATATGTGGAAGCATCTTAGATTCCCTAACTCCCTTGAGCGCCCTATTGGAGGCTATTTTTAACCCTAACATGTCATATATGTCATATGTCACCCTTCAGGTCTAATTTGTGTCATAGGCGTCATAGCATCTTCATCATTGTTGTCATAGAGCTAGGGAATCTAGCCCAAGTGTCTCACTAGCTCCAAATTGTCTCTTCCTCTTCCATGAGAGCTATTCCTCCTTACCAATTTGACTTCCTTAGCTCATTAGCTTCCATATGAAACCTTACCAACCTCCAAATATGTTTCCTTACCCATAGATTCGAATTGGATGATGTGCATGCCAAGTGTGTGGAGGGAATCTATCCACCTAAGGACTCCATAAGCCTCCAATTGTCTTTATGAACAAATGCCACATTGTAATATCCCAGCCAAGAATTGGCCAGAATACTAATTCCAACTGTCAAATTTATCAGGATTTTCATTAGTAATTTTTAGACAATTTCTTTACGGTGAGCAGGATGTAAGTGAGGTGTACAGGGGCATTGATCAAGTATGGTAGGGGTGAATTTAGGTTATGGAATTTACATGGGAGAGTGTGCAGCAACAAGTTAGTCAGAAAGAAAAAGTTTAGGATCCTTTGTACAAAGCGCAGAGACCATTTATGCTTCGAACATCGGCATCACCAAAGTCTACAACAAGGCTTCCTGGGTACATCCGCATATACAAACTAGACCGGGGAGTTGGGAAGGATTAATAAACTGATATTTGTGTTCATGGAGGTTCCATTTTAATGTACCAACTTATACAAGTGATACAAAGACTCTAGGCTTCTCAAATTTGATCAAAACAATGGCTAAGGAAGCTAGAATTGCTGGAGATGGGAAAGTACAAAGGCTATGGATGGATGGAAGGTTCTGATCTGATTTTATACCTCTGCACAATGTACTGAGACCATTTATTTTTCAAGAACATCCCAGCTGAACTCTACTCCAATGCTCCTGGGGTTCTCAACATATGCAGACTAGTATGGGTGAGGTATTTAACTGGAGACTAGATATGGGTGTTTATGAGATTAAAAAGGTTAAATATAAATTAGTAAAAGTAATTCAACATTAATACATCATTCCAGAAAGTTTCAGAGAGATCCGAGCAAGTATTATAGCATAACTAGTAAAATGACAATTTTGGACAGCTTAACTAGCTCGACTTTTGGACTCCCAAATAGTACTCAAATGTAATCAAATTTCTGAAATAGAGGTTGGATAATGTCATGTGATATATTATCTAATTCCAGGAACAATAATGAATTCATTTGGACTTTTACTCATTGACTTATGATTCATTCATCGAAAGCTAGTCAAATTCTAGCTAAATCTAGAAGGGGTGCATAAATTTGAGAAGAAATCAGAGTTCTGTAATTTGTATTGAAGTGAATGATATCTGAACATTACATACTCTGTTATTACATCATAAATATGCCAAGATGCCTCTCATAAGATGATAGAAGTGTCTCTCCTCTTGCACATAGGAAACTAGCTGTAGAGTAGAAGAGAGAAGAAGGATTCAATCTTTGAATTTGGTGAAGATGATTCTGAACCTGAAATTCGACCTGGTCAGCTTTAGTACCTACAAATACACTCAGTGATAATGGCTGGGTGTCATCATCCTCTCATAGAAAGATGGGGCACATCTCCCATGCTTGACTAGGGGCACACCTCCCAAGCCTTGGATGCACAAATGCGTTCATAAAATTTCTCAAAACTAACAAAAGATGTGAAATGGAGTTGGAATCATTCTTTTATAGAATTCATGTTGACCCGTTGAGAAAGCTACTTGGCTTGGTGACCTGTGAGAATAGGTCACCCATGAGTGGACATACTTTCCTTGCTTTGCTTTGCTTGGCTTTTCTTTCTTTCCACTTTTTCTGATTTTCCTTCCTTTTGTAAACTTTCCTGCTTTTCCAACTTTCCTGCTTTTCCAACTTTCCTGCTTTTCCTGGATTTATGTTGCTTTTCCTGAAATAAGCCTCTTTTCTCCATTTTGGCAACATTTTTGGACTCTAGTGTTTACTTGAATTCTACTTGAAGTAATTCCTCCAACCTTATCATCACCACTTGCCAATATTTATTAATAAAAATATTACAACTCATAATTGATTCACACTTCAACATTTAATCAATTAATTAATGATTAATTAACTCCTGTTATATAATTGCCTCCAAAAATACACCCTACTCCATTTTGGCAATATATTCCACATGGGTGCCCTCTTGGCCCACTTGCTCTTTATCCATTAATTTTATTTATCAAAATTACCTTTAATAAATAAATTTGCCAATTTGTGAGACTAATTAGAATAAAATAAATTCTAAGCAAATAGAATTAATACCATTTAATTCCCTTAGGGATTGATCTTGTCCCCTTTCACCCATGGTACTAGATGATCCAAAATTGGGGACATGACAATGCTCCCTTCCCAAGATTGCTTGTCCTCAAGCAATGTTAGGACTCCACCAAGCTTCTACTGCACAACTCTAATGATAAATGTCCCCATCCACTGAAAAGTCTGAAAATTAAACTTGAGCCTTCAAAAAAATGACAATGGAAGAAAAGAAAAACTGCACTGTACTCTATATCTGCAATTAACCAGCAATGGGCAAAATTTCAACCCAGTTAGGATAACTTGAGTAGAATTCCTGGATCCCATTGTTTCTCCTGCATTGACCAAACATTTCTGTCACCTTTGGCAATCTGTCACTCCCATGAATGCCATGATCCCAAAGTATCAACTGCCTTTTTCCAATCTTCAGAATCAATTTAAAGAATCTATCATCAAACATGTGCCTTTTCATCCGAGGAATAACTAAAAGGACATTACTACCAACCAAACCAAGTAGAGAGAAAAATGCTTCTTCAAATGAAGACATCCAATGGCTCAACGCTCTGCCATTGGATAAAAAATGCAAGCATACCTCCAAGCATATGGATTCCCTCCACATAGGCCAACTTCTGCAAGTAATCATTAATTTATCTTGGCAACTTGCCTGCTTAGCTGCCTTCCCTTGCCCATAAGCAAAATTGTTTTTGCAAGGATATTTCATGCTTGTCAAGTAATCTTTCACCCAATCCATATGTGGATGAGTGACATCAAATGGCTGCAAAATACATCTTTGTTGCTGCTCACAATTCAAGACAATGTCAGTTATAACAACACATTTATTGCAAAAACAAGTGAACTTTTTACCTTCTAGATTTTCCATTTCAATGATGCCTCTATTCATCCATCTAGTGGATGAGTCAGATATCTTGATTGCTGATTTATATGAGTTATAATCAGCCATCTCTCCTGGAATATGATCTATCTCACATGGGGACAAATCATGATCCTCCTGCTGTACATGTGATACAAACCAGAACAATTTCTTCACCCACTGTTCATTCCCCATTGGTGTTGTTGAATCTAAGACACGTGGGAAAGAACTGTGAAACTTCTTTGCATGTCTGCAACCTTCAGTGATCAGACTTATGGCTGCAACTTCTCCATTATTGACTGGCCCAAATTGGGTGCTCTCATCCCACTCTTCCATGGGAGAGTGTCTGTCTTCAAGGAACAACTCAAGTTCCCTTGGAAAAAAGTCAAGTGCTTGGTTCTCATCAAACTGTTCTGCACACTCTTCAAGCACATATAAAAATGAATGATCCTCATGATCCACCATCTCATGAGGTTCCTCCCTATGATCAAGAATGCTTTTAGCCAAATGAAGTTGACTGAATGGTGAATAGGAGGGTAGGGGGGATCTTTGCAGCTTTTCATGAAGCTGCAATATTTCTGTCTTGGATTCTTGGAGGGCACTTTGAGTGCTTCTCAAAGAATCTTAGGTGGCCATTAATTCATCATTGAGATTGCTGATCTCTTCATCATTCCTCAAGGATGTACCATGAAACAATTCTACAAGCTCCAACAAACTGTCTCTATCAGAAAGCAGGTTCAAGAATTTACCTTTTATGCTTTCCATGGATTTTTGAAACTCTTCCATGTCTCTCATGGAAGAATGCTCCCCCAAATTCCAACAAAGGTTATTCATTAAGGCATGTGTGTAATTGAGGGTTTGAAGGGATTCTTAGATCTTGCATTCATTCATCTTCAGTGTCCCTTCATGGAAATGAGGTTTTGGCAGATGAACCTTCGCTTCTTCTAGCTTCCTAGGCTCAACTTCAACTGATTCTGTTGAAGTTCTGAGAGCTGATCCATATTTTGGGCCTGCAATATATTCATAATTCAGATCATGAATATCATATCTTTGGCTGCAACTGGGGTGCTCGTTCATCTCTGGTGCACCAGTAAGGCTTACTCTCCAATTTTCAGCTCTCCCTAATTCAGGAGTCTCGACCCCTAAGGGTTCAACCAAGGCCATCTTCTCTTCAAAAGTGGCTGCCCCATTAGAATGACACATAGGCACATAGATATCAGAATTTACAAACTCCCATGTGTTTTATTTTCCCCTCCTTGTGATGGTATGTTGGTGGTTTGGCCTTCCACCAATTTCTCATTTTCAGTTTCTATTGTTGCAAGACCTCCTTCTTTCTCCATGGATATTGCACCCACAACACCTTCATCAATGGGGATCTCGATGTCTCCCACATATATGTGAGAGTCCACATCTTTAGGTGCTTCCTCACATTTAAAACATTCCTTAGTAGGTTCTCTTCCAACCATGTGGGCATCCTGTAAACACCTTTCTAGTGATTTAGTCCTGTCACTACATTCACCCTTATCACTAAGGATCCGAGAATCAACATCCCTTATGCAATAATTATCCTTTTATGTGGCTACAAAATCATCATTATACAAAGTATTACAAAAATCTGAATGTGGTCCATACCTTGGCATCATGCTTCTCTCTTCAATGGGTTGGGTTATGGTGCCTTGTTTTGCCACCAATTCTACTAGTTCACATCTAACTGATGTGTGGTCAACTTCGGCTTCACTATGAAGGTCAAGTGGTGACTTTGAATCTGATTTAGGTTCTTCTTTTGGATCTGATCCAAAATATGTCTCACCATCATTAAGCTTACCAATCTCTTCTAAGGTGATCTTAATATCCTCAGCATAGAATCTTGCAGTGGATTCTTCTTCCATTGTGTCAACAATCTCATGATTGGTTTTTGCGTCTTGATTCTCACTGGTTGTCTTAGGATGAAGATTCTTGGAGGCTCTTCTTGAAGAGGATCCAAAAATTCTTGTGAAGTCACATGAATCCAATAAAGCTTTCATATCTTTTATCAACTCTTCCATAGAATGTTGACCTTTGACCATGGAACATGCAACTTTTTCTTGAATATGGCTATCAGAATAACCATAGTCTCTTCTTCCAATCATGATCTCATGGGATATTCTTGTGGAAGGTACTTCTTGGGAATTCTATTCCTCATACTGTCTGCAATATTCTTCATACTGCTAATCATAATTATCATACTCTTCATAAAATAATCTTCCTCCTCATACAACTCAAAGTCTGAATCTTCCATGACATGGAACTAATTCCACAACTACAACTTGAAAATAGTGCTAAGCTACTTTTCCAATGAGATTTACTTTCCATAGGCTGAGCCAAGGAAAGTGCTATGTGTTAGTATATCTCATCATTTAGTATGTACTTTGCATGCATACTTGCATTTGCATGCATCCGCATGCTGCTCAGTCACCAGTTTGATGCCTCTAGCACCTAGTCCCTAGTCTTCCAGCACCTGGGTGCTACTTTCCACTCTGTTTCAGCCCTCCTAGCCAGGGATGCGCCCACTTCTCACCTTCCACTGCAGAAGGGCACCTTTTCTCACTTACTACTCCAGTTCACTTCAGTTAGCTAGTTGTTTTTCCTTGATTTGAGGATAGACTGGCTTCTAACTGTTGTTACCACTTCGATGGACCTCCAATGAGACTTGACTACCTGTTCTGAGTTCAGTTAACTCCTCATGCGCTCTCCATTGAGCCTCCTTCACTACATTAGTGGCATTCACCATCAGTTACACTTATTACACTCAGTTACACTCAGTTTGACAACTAGCTGACAGTTACTTGTGCATTGATGACCACCATTGATGATGATGAGGACTCCTAGTTGGAGTGAAGCGATTCCATGCAGTATATTCGAATGAATTTCTTGGATAATTCAAATTGCTCACTCATTGTGACAGTATTGTATTGTAATTCTACCATTCTGGATTATAGAGCACTGATGCATCTCTCTTGCACAGTTTTTACTCCAAATTGTCTTACATCTTTATGATTGATATTCTTGTTCAATAGATCTGCTGTGACTAAATTTACATGGTATCAGAGCCATGGCAGGGACAATATCTCTCTTCTATAGGTGTTCTACATGAAGAATTGAGTGAATTTGCTCAAAAATACAGAAGAGTTGGCATGCAAAACTGCTCATGCATTCGCTAATGCTGAATTTTTCTCTCCAATCCCACTCCAGAAGCTTGAGTTTTCCACATTATTCCTGGATTTGATACATTGGATCTTCAATCTTGCTTGATCTCCAATCCTAGGTGTGATGCAACTCTAAAAGGGTGGATTGTTCGACCTTATGGCTCTTGTTTTGATTGTGATTTGCAGGTTATTCATCTCCATCAAGTGCATTCACTATCTTGTGATTTGCAGGTTCTTCTCCATCTATTGCACTCACCATCAGTGATGGAATACTCTTGTTCAAAGCCTATGCTCACCCCTTTCAATTATTTTGATTGGAAAGGAGACATGGAGATAATATTGCGCTCAAAAGGGTTCTATAGAGTCACCATGGGCCTTGAATTGGAGCCAAACACATTGCTTGAGAAAACAAAACACTTCAATAAGATTGATGAAGCTTATGGTCTTCTTTGCCTCTCCATTTCCAAGGATCTTCATTTCCATCTCAGTGGATTGAACACTCCAAAAGCAGTATGCAGGGAGCAACTTGACAAAATTTTCGGCAAGCAGGACGAGCTTAAGGCTTTTCAATTAGAGAATGAATTGATTGCTCTTAGTCTTGAGAATTTCGAGACCATCAATGGGTTTTTCACCAAATTCAAGCACTTGGCTTTGCAATTGAAGGACAGTGGAGTTGAGAAAGAGTATAAGCAATTGATCCTCTCCATTCTTTCAAATCTTGGTAAATATTTCTTGGTATTTGTCTCTACTTTCAATTCCGGTCGGCTAAATACCCCTAATTGGAAGATGCCTACCTTGAATGCCTTCATTGAGTCCGTTACCAAAGAGCATGATAAGTTGATTCAAATGGGGTCTATAAGCTCCAAAGATTCAGCTCTCTTTGTTGGAGGATCCAAGAATTCGAATGGAAAAGGGAAGCAAAAGAAATAGAATCCCAAATTCGATCCATCCAAGCGAAAAGAGAAAAGCAAACCATTGGATGCACCATCCGGTTCAAGAAACAAGCAAAAGGGTAAAGAGGGTAAAGAAAAATCTAAATGTTCCTATTGCAACCGTGCCTTTCATCTTGAAAGTTCATGCATGAAGAAAACAATAGATCAAATGGCCATCCTTTTGGAAAAGAATAACATATGTCTTCTCGATGGTGCACGGAAGAAGGATAGAAATGATGATCATGAAAGAGATCAATCACTCATGGAAACTGTTTTGAAACCCACCACTCTACTGATAGATTCCAGTGCCTAGAATCATATGGCTGCAAATATTGACTCTTTTTCCTCATTTGATTGAAACAGCTCCATCCCCATCCATTTGGGAGATGACTCAAAAATTTCATAAAGGATAAAGGTACTATCCATTTAGAGCATGGATGTTTTCAGAATGTTCTCTATGTGCCTTCCTTGGCTTCGAATCTTATTTCCGTGTATCAAATGACACATATTGGTGCACCGAAGCAAGTTACATTCAGACCTAAAAAAGTTGAAATTTCTGATATTGAAAGTGGAAGACTTATTGTAGTTGGAAAGGCAAATCATACTGCAAAATACTATGAGTTTTCACACTTTGTGCCGCTTAAAAATCCCACTGCTCTCCTCACTCATGGCAACGAGGTTAGTAGGATTTGGCATGAAAGGTTTGGACACCTTAATTACAAGTATTTTCTGCTGTTACAATAGAAATCCATGGTTGATGGTATTCTGCAACCCCATTCCTCGAAGGGAATTTGCCCCGGTTGCATCATTGGGAAGAACCCCAAGCACAAGTGCAACCGCGACAAAGCTTGCAGAGCTTCTACTATTTTGGGCCTCATGCATTCCGATATTAGTGTTCCACTACCAAATATGTCCATGAATGGTTCAAGGTATGTTTTGACATTCATCGATGACTTCTCCCACTTTACTTGGGTATTTTTTCTCAAAAACAAGTCAGAAGTGCTTGGAAAATTCAAGGATTTTAAGGCTTCTATTGAGACCACCAATAAGAGAAAGATCAAAGCTCTTAGATATGATAATGGTGGAGAATATATCAAGACCGAGTTGCTGCAACTCTGTGCCAAAAGTGGAATTCAGATCCAACATACAGCTCCCTACACACCCCAGCAGAATGGTATAGCGGAAAGGAAGAATCGGTCACTAAAAGAGATGGCTACCTGCATGCTTGAGTCAAAAGGTTTGGCTACAAATATTTGGGCTGAAGCCATTAATGTATCAGCATATATTCATAACCGAGTTCCACATGCATCCGTGAAAGGTATGACTCCTTTCGAAGCATTCACTGGTCATAAACCGGATGTGTCCAATTTGAGGGTTTTTGGCTCCACTGCATGGGCTAGAATTCCTTCTGAAAAGAGAAAAGATTTGGATCCACAAAGTACTGCATGCATCCTAATAGAATATGGAGAAGAATAAAAAGCATATAAACTCATGAATATCAGATCCAAAAATATATTCATAGAGCGAAGTGTGAAGTTTAAAGAACTGCTTCAAGACTTGAAACTAGTCGAGGAAAACACTGTCGATCCGCACTCTCTACAAGAAGAAGTTTCAAGAGAAGATGAAGAAAGCATTGGATCTGATATCTTTGATATTATATCAGACTTGGATGGCCATTACATATCAGGTTTGGAATTAGACCATAACGTTCCTCCTTAGTTACTGAAGTGGGCACAAAACACTCTACAATCCGCTGCTCCAAATATTGGAAATCCTGCTGATCCAAGGAGAACAAGAGCGAACTTTCAAAGAGTAGGTATGGCTCTTTCTTTCTCTAATCCTTTGTTATCTGAGAAATTCTATTTGATTATTGGTTCATATCCCAAGTCATTTTATCATGCCCATCGATATCTCTTGATGCCTTGGATGTGAAGATTACTACAAGGTGCTGGAATGGGTTCCAAGGTTCCCAATAGAGGAAGAAAACCCAAGTTGACAGGCTTCGAAAATACCCTGCGCAAGGGCAATTCTATCCCAACTTGTTTGGTATGGTAATCCCCCACGGATATTTGGCCTCCGCTGGCACTCTAAGATTTGATGATTTGATCTATAAGATTAGTTTCCCAATTTAGGGAAATAGGGTATGAAACTGGTTATTGAATCTAACTTACCCTATATAAGCAAAAGGACCTATATTAAGTCATATCTAGTCCTAAAGGGAAGCTTGATGTTGTGCAAATCAGTCTTGAAGTGTAATGAACAAGTATTTAATCACCTCCAACAGAAATGTCTTTGTGAGTTACTTGTTGACTTAAATGATTATCAGTTAATTAAAATTAAGTGACAATCTTCCAATTGTTTAAGCCTATTCAAGATCTGATCTGTAATCACTCTGCTAATTGAAAAATTAACATTTTATTATATATATTTGCAACGAATCAGTTGCAAAAATATAAAGTGAAAATGTTTAAATTAAGGAAACTTAATGAAACATTTTCAAACATAAAATAGTCACATAAGGAAATTGATATAACAAATCTATGCTTTAATAGATGTCCTGCAAAAGATTAAGTACATAATAGATGACAATTTGAAGCATTAATTCAGCAATTCTCAAAGAAATTTGCTGTCATGTCCCAAATTTGGAATTGGGTCACAATGGCCTAATCACATTAGCCATATTCATTAGAGTTTCTAAAATTGATGTTAAGGGTCAAATAATTGCCAAGGAGGAAAATTACTAGTTTCCTAGGTTTGGGGTGGAAGCTTTGGGATTTGGAATAAGGGGGATAATAAATGATGTTTAGACATTAGAAGGGTTCAAGTATTTAATAAATAGAGTGAATAAAGAAATTCAAGAGAAATCCTAGGTGACAAATGGTTTTGGAGACATATGGAGGATGTGGGACCCACACTAGCTTGATTTTTCATAATACATGGTATCTCTCTTTTGCAAATTCGAATTAATGGGAATGTGAACACTCTTGGGTGAGTTGGTAAGTCATAACACATGTCATTGAACATATTAGGTCGAATTGGGAAGGATTTGTAACCTCCATGGAAGATAAAGAGTCAAAGTGGAAGTTTGTGGACACTTGGGCTAGATTCCCTAGCCCCTATGACACCAATGATGGAGAATCTATGACAACTATGACAAATTGCAGACCTGACCTCTGACATCTGACCACTATGACATGTCAGCCCCAAAAATAGGCTCAAAGAAGGCGAATTTGGGAGTTGGAGAAGCCAAAGAGACTCAAAATCGAATTTGGGAGAAGATGGAAGGTTGGAACTAGGAGTCAAGTGGCAAATGTGGAATATTTCCTAAATGGAAATCTATTGAATCTATTGAGAGGATTTCGACCCTTAGAAGACTAATGTTGGTTATAAAATGTAGAAATGAAGTATGAGAATGGCTTTTGATCATTTGTAGAATTTGCAATTGCATCTGTGAAGAGGGAGAGCTAGTGGATGACTAGTTTCTTGCCTTAGCCAATTTTGAGGGTGAAAGATTCCCATCCAAGTTGGCAATTGGAAAGGCCATTCAGACCTTTCATTTGGAGCTTTAATGGAGTATTTATTTGCAGGTGTAAGCTACAGGGCAGCTCATGGTTTCTTCTATTGCAGCTTGCTCCTTCAACCATTTCCAGTTTTGATGGCATATTCTTGATCCTTGAGGGAGGGAATTTTTGGTGAGCTATTGTACTCTTTGGGGGAGCTTATAATGCCCCATTTATTTTGTAATATGAATTAAATACTCTTTTCTTCATCTCCAGAAAGTTTCAGGTTGAAATTCCAAGTAGAAATGTATAAATCTCATTTTTAATGGAAGAACAATGCCATTTCCCCACTACCTTGTTGTGAACCAATGTATTGATGATGATTTCGAATGAATGGATGATTCTATGATGCATTTGTGATTAATAGACTGCCATGGATGTATTTTACAAGTTTCATGTACTGTACTTGAGCATTTGAAGTATTTTTACTCAGTTTAATTGCATTGGGAGAAGAAATAGTGCCATTTCCCCAAGTGTCGAATTGGTGATTTTTGCAGTTGAATGGGAGAGGGTGAGAATAGTTGTAATAAACCATTAATGGTGCATATGAGACCTTAATAACATACTTAACACATTACATACCTCTGTTCATAAATTTGAGTGGGTTTGGAGGCATTTGGGAAGCCATTTTCAGTACTTACCTTAGGGGGATTTGAACCCCAAATTATTAGTAAAATTGCATACTTGGTCCAGAATCTTAAGAGAGTTTGCAGAGGTTTTTTGGTGGCCATATGTTATCCCTGAACATCATATTCAATTCCTAATATCATTCATACACCTTCCTTGAAGATTTGAAGGCATTTGGAGTCAATTTGAGACCTAGAGACCAATACTAGTCAAAGGGAAATCACTAGTAAAGTTACCTACATTGACCAGAATTGAAAGAGTATTTGCAGAAGTGTTTTGAAGGTACAAAGGCATCCCTAAACACATATTTATGTTCTAATATCATTCATATACCTTCTCAGAAGATTTGGGATCATTTGGGGCAAATTTGGGACCTAGAGATCGAAACTAGTCAAAGGTCGAACCAAGGAAAAAAATGGAAAATTGCAATTTTAATAAAATTCCTAACAAGGGACAATACAGTGGTATCAGAGCATGGTACTTGCACCTGTGTATTAGATACATACATTCAAGAATAATTTCCAGCCATGTCTTACTATTATGATGAATCCTATGAGTACAATTCTTATGAGGAATATGCAGATGCTTATGAGCAATATGAAGCAGAATGTGAATGGTATGAGGAAGAGGTGCCATCATGCAACACTTATTACAATTTCAAGAGAAATGAAGATTATTTTTATGACTTTAAATCTGATGAATATGAATGTGTCACACCAACCAAGGATAATTCTATGAGTGAGTTCCAAAGATGGAGAGCAAAATATAAAACCTTGCCCCAACAATATCAAAAATATCAAGAATATCTTGCTTCGAGCAAAAATACACAAAATGCCATGTCTTTTGAGTACTATGCTGAACATGTTTTTGAAAATAGGCCCAAAAATGAAGATGTGGAGGTAGTGAAGAAAGGTTTATGCCCTTCTTGTAAGAACCCTTGGAGCGAGTATCATATATGTGTGCATGAAATGATGTCCTCCTTGAGGAGAGCTTTTGAGATTTATTCAAGAAGGGATTCCAAATATACTGATCCTAAGGAAAACAAGGGGAAAAATGAATCAGCTTGCTTGAAGGAGAAAAATGAAGAGGCATCACAAGAGCATGAAGGAGATTCTATTGAAAATATGGAAGATCATTTCGAGACACCTTCTAGCTTAGACATGAACCAAAGAGCATCTACTGATGGATGCTTAAACTATGAAGGAGTACCTACTGATGGGTGCTCACACCTCTATGTTGGTGACATAGAGATCACTTTTGAAAGTGTTGCTTCAAGCCCAAGTTCCATTAAGCATGATAATGAAGACCTTGTAGCAGTTGAAGAAGAACCAAGATCAACTTCCCCATCACCACTTGAGCTTCATGAAATTGGTCCAAGCAAAAATGAAGAAGATGAGGAGATTCATTTGCAAGAGCCTCATTTTCTTGAAGGGTCCTTAAAGATGAATAAAAAGAATATCCAAGAGTCCCTCAGCATTCTCCATGACACTCAAGCATTGGTGTCAAATTCTTGTTGGAGAGCTACTTCATTGGAGGAAACATCCTTCCTTGAAGATATGGAGAAGATTCAAAGAGCAATGTGCCACATCAAAGGTAATTTCATGTCTTTGCTTTTTGATAGAAACCATTTGTTTGAGCTTAATGAATTGTTACATGATGCATACTTGAAGAATAATGAGGATATTCATAAGCTCACAATTCAAAATGAGCAACTTCTTGAAAGGTTGCAAGATACTTGTTTTTCCTCCTATGTTTCAGATTGTCAAATGGTAGATTGTTTGGAGGATTCTCATGACATGGTGGATCATGAGAAATGTGAAAATTTGAATGTTCTTGATGTGTTTGAAGATGAACTTGAAGAGATCCAAACACTTGATGTGGTGGAAGAGGAATTTGAATTGCCTCTTGATGAAGGTTATGCAATTTTTAAAGAAGAGCATGATTCCTCTACATTGGAACCAAAATATGACAAAGAGTTCACACTTTTGAAGGAGCTGCATGATACTACCCATATGGATCCTCCCCATGATGAAACTTCTGTACTTTTTGATCATTTGGGTGATTTGGTTCATTCTCCTACATCCTACAATTCCATGTTTTGCAACATTAGTCTCAATGAAGTATGGGTGAAAGGGTTCTTTTTGATGGTGCCACATGAGGAGTATGGAACTCATAGATTTAATTTTTATGATGAAATGGTTGGAGCACATTCTTATTCACATTTGCAGCAACATTATTTGTCACTTTATGATGATGCAAATCTACATGGATGCACCTATGATATGCATTTGAGTCACTTGAAGACTCATGGTTTTTCTTGCTCAACATTTGATTCATTTGATGTTGGAGGAACTTCATGCAACACTTGGGAGAATAGATTTATGATTGGAGAACATTTTGTTGGCAGCCACATGATTTGTTATATTTTGATGATTCTCACATTCATGGATGTATGGGTGAGACTTCTTTGATTCATTTGAAGTCTCCTTTTTTTTTTTTTTCTGCTCATTATTTGGTTCAGATTCTAGTGGAGATTCTTCATTCACTTCTTGGATGAAAGAATACATGGCTGAATATTTTGATGCATATCACATCCTTTTGGAGCAGCATTATAGGACATGGGATCCTCACCTATGTCATTGGAGCAGATTTTATTGGTCACTTGAAGCTTGTATGCACTTGGAAAATGGTGGTCTACTTGCTTGGAGGTATAAGCACTTTCATGAGTCTTTGATGAAGCATATCCTTGATGTACATTTTCATTATGTTGTTATGTACTTTGATGATATATATTTGGTACTCGTGATGTTTGGAAGAATGCATACAAGAAAATGGGATCCAAGAATCCTCTTATCTAATGGTGTAGTTTGGAGAGCACTCTTAATTGTTGGGGTGCAATACAAGCAATAGGACCCTGGAATAATTTTTGTCTCATTGGTTTCATTTTTTTGGGGGAAGCAAGCAGTATGGGAGATGGATTCCCCACTGAATAAAGTGATTTTAATCAGAGTAGTGCAGCAGCAAGCATGGTGGTTCCTCTCTAAAATATTCATGGAAACTCAAAGACTCAAGGTTTGGCAATTCAATGGCAACTTCAAAGAATTATACAGGAAGCAGGTTCTTCAACACCCATGTTTGAAATTGCTTGAGGACAAGCAATATTGGGAAGGGAGGATTTGTCATGTCCCAAATTTGGAATTGGGTCACAATGGCCTAATCACATTAGCCATATTCATTAGAGTTTGTAAAATTGATGTTAAGGGTCAAATAATTGCCAAGGAGGAAAATTACTAGTTTCCTAGGTTTGGGGTGGAAGCTTTGGGATTTGGAATAAGGGGGATAATAAATGATGTTTAGACATTAGAAGGGTTCAAGTATTTAATAAATAGAGTGAATAAAGAAATTCAAGAGAAATCCTAGGTGACAAATGGTTTTGGAGACATATGGAGGATGTGGGACCCACACTAGCTTGATTTTTCATAATACATGGTATCTCTCTTTTGAAAATTCGAATTAATGGGAATGTGAACACTCTTGGGTGAGTTGGTAAGTCATAAAACATGTCATTGAACATATTAGGTCGAATTGGGAAGGATTTGTAACCTCCATGGAAGATAAAGAGTCAAAGTGGAAGTTTGTGGACACTTGGGCTAGATTCCCTAGCCCCTATGACACCAATGATGGAGAATCTATGAAAACTATGACAAATTGCAGACCTGACCTCTGACATCTGAGCACTATGACATGTCAGCCCCAAAAATAGGCTCAAAGAAGGCGAATTTGGGAGTTGGAGAAGCCAAAGAGACTCAAAATCGAATTTGGGAGAAGATGGAAGGTTGGAACTAGGAGACAAGTGGCAAATGTGGAATATTTCATAAATGGAAATCTATTAAATCTATTGAGAGGATTTAGACCCTTAGAAGGATAATGTTGGTTATAAAATGTAGAAATGAAGTATGAGAATGGCTTTTGATCATTTGTAGAATTTGCAATTGCATTTGTGAAGAGGGAGAGCTAGTGGATGACTAGTTTCTTGCCTTAGCCAATTTCGAGGGTGAAAGATTCCCATTCAAGTTGGCAATTGGAAAGGCCATTCAGACCTTTCATTTGGAGCTTTAATGGAGTCTTTATTTGCAGGTGTAAGCTACAAGGTATCTCATGGTTTCTTCTATTGCAGCTCGCTCCTTCAACCATTTCCAGTTTTGATGGCATATTCTTGATCCTTGAGGGAGGGCGTTTTTGGTGAGCTATTGTACTCTTTGGGGGAGCTTCTAATGCCCAATTTATTTTGTAATATGAAGTAAATACTCTTTTATTCATCTCCAGAAAGTTTCAGGTCGAAATTCCAAGTAGAAATGTATAAATCTCATTTTTAATGGAAGAACAATGCCATTTCCCCACTACCTTGTTGTGAACCAATGTATTGATGATGATTTCGAATGAATGGATGATTATATGATGAATTTGTGATTAATGGACTGCCATGGATTTATTTTACAAGTTTCATGTACTGTACTTGAGCATTTGAAGTATTTTTACTCAGTTTAATTGCATTGGGAGAAGAAATAGTGCCATTTCCCCAAGGGTCGAATTGGTGATTTTTGCAGTTGAATGGGAGAGGGTGAGAAAAGTTGTAATAAACCATTAATGGTGCATATGAGACCTTAATAACATACTTAACACATTACATACCTCTGTTCATAAATTTGAGTGCGTTTGGAGGCATTTGGGAAGCCATTTTCAGTACTTACCTTAGGGGGATTTGAACCCCAAATTACTAGTAAAATTGCATACTTGGTCCAGAATCATAAGAGAGTTTGCAGAGGTCTTTTGGTGGCCATATGTTATCCCTGAACATCATATTCAATTCCTAATATCATTCATACACCTTCCTTGAATATTTGAAGGCATTTGGAGTCAATTTGAGACCTAGAGACCAATACTAGTCAAAGGGAAATCACTAGTAAAGTTACCTACATTGACCAGAATTGAAAGAGTATTTGCAGAAGTGTTTTGAAGGTACAAAGGCATCCCTAAAACACATATTTAAGTTCTAATATCATTCATATACCTTCTCAGAAGATTTGGGATCATTTGGGGCAAATTTGGGACCTAGAGATCGAAACTAGTCAAAGGTCGAACCAAGGAAAAAAAGTGGAAAATTGCAATTTTAATAAAATTCCTAACAAGGGACAATACAATGGTATCAGAGCATGGTCCTTGCACCTGTGTATTAGGTACATACATTCAAGAATAATTGGCAGCCATGTCTTACTATTATGATGAATCCTATGAGTACAATTCTTATGAGGAATATGCAGATGCTTATGAGCAATATGAAGCAGAATGTGACTGGTATGAGGAAGAGGTGCCATCATGCAACACTTCTTACAATTTCAAGAGAAATGAAGATTATTCTTATGACTTTAAATATGATGAATATGAATGTGTCACACCAACCAAGGATAATTCTATGAGTGAGTTCCAAAGATGGAGAGCAAAATATAAAACCTTGCCCCAACAATATCAAAAATATCAAGAATATCTTGCTTCGAGCAAAAATAAACAAAATGCCATGTCTTTTGAGTACTATGCTGAACATGTTTTTGAAAATAGGCCCAAAAATGAAGATGTGGAGTTAGTGAAGAAAGGTTTATGCCCTTCTTGTAAGAACCCTTGGAGCGAGTATCATATATGTGTGCATGAAATGATGTCCTCCTTGAGGAGAGCTTTTGAGATTTATTCAAGAAGGGATTCCAAATATACTGATCCTAAGGAAAACAAGGGGAAAAATGAATCAGCTTTCTTGAAGGAGAAAAATGAAGAGGCATCACAAGAGCATGAAGGAGATTCTATTGAAAATATGGAAGATCATTTCGAGACACCTTCTAGCTTAGACATGAACCAAAGAGCATCTACTGATGGATGCTTAAACTATGAAGGAGTACCTACTGATGGGTGCTCACACCTCTATGTTGGTGACATAGAGATCACTTTTGAAAGTGTTGCTGCAAGCCCAAGTTCCATTAAGCATGATAATGAATACCTTGTAGCAGTTGAAGAAGAACCAAGATCAACTTCCCCATCACCACTTGAGCTTCATGAAGTTGGTCCAAGCAAAAATGAAGAAGATGAGGAGGTTCATTTGCAAGAGCCTCATTTTCTTGAAGGGTCCTTAAAGATGAATAAAAAGAATATCCAAGAGTCCCTCAGCATTCTCTATGACACTCAAGCATTGGTGTCAAATTCTTGTTGGAGAGATACTTCATTGGAGGAAACATCCTTCCTTGAAGATATGGAGAAGATTCAAAGAGCAATGTGCCACATCAAAGGTAATTTCATGTCTTTGCTTTTTGATAAAAACCATTTGTTTGAGCTTAATGAATTGTTACATGATGCATACTTGAAGAATAATGAGGATATTCATAAGCTCACAATTCAAAATGAGCAACTTCTTGAAAAGTTGCAAGATACTTGTTTTTCCTCCTATGTTTCAGATTGTCAAATGGTAGATTGTTTGGAGGATTCTCATGACATGGTGGATCATGAGAAATGTGAAAATTTGAATGTTCTTGATGTGTTTGAAGATGAACTTGAAGAGATCCAAACACTTGATGTGGTGGAAGAGGAATTTGAATTACCTCTTGATGAAGGTTATGCAATTTTTAAAGAAGAGCATGATACCTCTACATTGGAACCAAACTATGACAAAGAGTTCACACTTTTGAAGGAGCTGCATGATACTACCCATATGGATCCTCCCCATGATGAAACTTCTGTACTTTTTGATCATTTGGGTGATTTGGTTCATTCTCCTACATCCTACAATTCCATGTTTTGCAACATTAGTCTCAATGAAGTATGGGTGAAAGGGTTCTTTTTGATGGTGCCACATGAAGAGTATGGAACTCCTAGATTTAATTTTTATGATGATATGGTTGGAGCACATTCTTATTCACATTTGCAGCAACATTATTTGTCACTTTATGATGATGCAAATCTACATGGATGCACCTATGATATGCATTTGAGTCACTTGAAGACTCATGGTTTTTCTTGCTCAACATTTGATTCATTTGATGTTGGAGGAACTTCATCCAACACTTGGGAGAATAGATTTATGATTGGAGAACATTTTTGTTGGCAGCCACATGCTTTGTTATATTTTGATGATTCTCACATTCATGGATGTATGGGTGAGACTTCTTTGATTCATTTGAAGTCTCCTTTTTTTTTTCTGCTCATTATTTGGTTCAGATTCTAGTGGAGATTCTACATTCACTTCTTGGATGAAAGAATACATGGCTGAATATTTTGATGCATATCACATCCTTTTGGAGCAGCATTATAGGACATGGGATCCTCACCTATGTCATTGGAGCAGATTTTATTGGTCACTTGAAGCTTGTATGCACTTGGAAAATGGTGGTCTACTTGCTTGGAGGTATAAGCACTTTCATGACTATTTGATGAAGCATATCCTTGATGTACATTTTCATTATGTTGTTATGTACTTTGATGATATATATTTGGTACTCATGATGTTTGGAAGAATGCATACAAGAAAATGGGATCCAGGAATCCTCTTATCTAATGGTGTAGGTTGGAGAGCACTCTTAATTGTTGGGGTGCAATACAAGCAATGGGACCCTGGAATAATTTTTGTCTCATTGGTTTCATTTTTTTGGGGGAAGCAAGCAGTATGGGAGATGGATTCCCCACTGAATAAAGTGATTTTAATCAGAGTAGTGCAACAGCAAGCATGGTGGTTCCTCTCTAAAATATTAATGGAAACTCAAAGACTCAAGGTTTGGAAATTCAATGACAACTTCAAAGAATTATACAGGAAGCAGGTTCTTCAACACCCATGTTTGAAATTGCTTGAGGACAAGCAATATTGGGAAGGGAGGATTTGTCATGTCCCAAATTTGGAATTGGGTCACAATGGCCTAATCACATTAGCCATATTCATTAGAGTTTGTAAAATTGATGTTAAGGGTCAAATAATTGCCAAGGAGGAAAATTACTAGTTTCCTAGGTTTGGGGTGGAAGCTTTGGGATTTGGAATAAGGGGGA
Source organism: Larix kaempferi (assembly GCA_027924585.1). Classification (NCBI taxonomy): domain Eukaryota; kingdom Viridiplantae; phylum Streptophyta; class Pinopsida; order Pinales; family Pinaceae; genus Larix; species Larix kaempferi. The sequence continues at coordinate 908,471 of BSBM01000327.1, forward strand.
TAATAAATGATGTTTAGACATTAGAAGGGTTCAATTATTTAATAAATAGATTGAATAAAGAAATTCAAGAGAAATCCTAGGTGACAAATGGTTTTGGAGACATATGGAGGATGTGGGACCCACACTAGCTTGATTTTTCATAATACATGGTATCTCTCTTTTGCAAATTCGAATTAATGGGAATGTGAACACTCTTGGGTGAGTTGGTAAGTCATAACACATGTCATTGAACATATTAGGTCGAATTGGGAAGGATTTGTAACCTCCATGGAAGATAAAGAGTCAAAGTGGAAGTTTGTGGACACTTGGGCTAGATTCCCTAGCCCCTATGACACCAATGATGGAGAATCTATGACAACTATGACAAATTGCAGACCTGACCTCTGACATCTGAGCACTATGACATGTCAGCCCCAAAAATAGGCTCAAAGAAGATGAATTTGGGAGTTGGAGAAGCCAAAGAGACTCAAAATCGAATTTGGGAGAAGATGGAAGGTTGGAACTAGGAGACAAGTGGCAAATGTGGAATATTTCCTAAATGGAAATCTATTGAATCTATTGAGAGGATTTCGACCCTTAGAAGGCTAATGTTGGTTATAAAATGTAGAAATGAAGTATGAGAATGGCTTTTGATCATTTGTAGAATTTGCAATTGCATTTGTGAAGAGGGAGAGCTAGTGGATGACTAGTTTCTTGCCTTAGCCAATTTCGAGGGTGAAAGATTCCCATCCAAGTTGGCAATTGGAAAGGCCATTCAGACCTTTCATTTGGAGCTTTAATGGAGTATTTATTTGTAGGTGTAAGCTACAGGGCAGCTCATGGTTTCTTCTATTGCAGCTCGCTCCTTCAACCATTTCCAGTTTTGATGGCATATTCATGATCCTTGAGGGAGGGCGTTTTTGGTGAGCTATTGTACTCTTTGGGGGAGCTTCTAATGCCCCATTTCTTTTGTAATATGAATTAAATACTCTGTTCTTAATCTCCAGAAAGTTTTAGGTCGAAATTCCAAGTAGAAATGTATAAATCTCATTTTTAATGGAAGAACAATGCCATTTCCCCACTACCTTGTTGTGAACCAATGTATTGATGATGATTTCGAATGAATGGATGATTATATGATGAATTTGTGATTAATGGACTACCATGGATGTATTTTACAAGTTTCATGTATTGTACTTGAGCATTTGAAGTATTTTTACTCAGTTTAATTGCATTGGGAGAAGAAATAGTGCCATTTCCCCAAGGGTCGAATTGGTGATTTTTGCAGTTGAATGGGAGAGGGTGAGAACAGTTGTAATAAACCATTAATGGTGCATATGAGACCTTAATAACATACTTAACACATTACATACCTCTGTTCATAAATTTGAGTGCGTTTGGAGGCATTTGGGAATCCATTTTCAGTACTTACCTTAGGGGGATTTGAACCCCAAATTATTAGTAAAATTGCATACTTGGTCCAGAATCTTAAGAGAGTTTGCAGAGGTCTTTTGGTGGCCATATGTTATCCCTGAACATCATATTAAATTCCTAATATCATTCATACACCTTCCTTGAAGATTTGAAGGCATTTGGAGTCAATTTGAGACCTAGAGACCAATACTAGTCAAAGGGAAATCACTAGTAAAGTTACCTACATTGACCAGAATTGAAAGAGTATTTGCAGAAGTGTTTTGAAGGTACAAAGGCATCCCTAAAACACATATTTATGTTCTAATATCATTCATGTACCTTCTCAGAAGATTTAGGATCATTTGGGGCAAATTTGGGACCTAGAGATCGAAACTAGTCAAAGGTCGAACCAAGGAAAAAAAGTGAAAAATTGCAATTTTAATAAAATTCCTAACAAGGGACAATACAGTGGTATCAGAGCATGGTCCTTGCACCTGTGTATTAGGTACATACATTCAAGAATAATTTCCAGCCATGTCTTACTATTATGATGAATCCTATGAGTACAATTCTTATGAGGAATATGCAGATGCTTATGAGCAATATGAAGCAGAATGTGAATGGTATGAGGAAGAGGTGCCATCATGCAACACTTCTTACAATTTCAAGAGAAATGAAGATTATTCTTATGACTTTAAATCTGATGAATATGAATGTGTCACACCAACCAAGGATAATTCTATGAGTGAGTTCCAAAGATGGAGAGCAAAATATAAAACCTTGCCCCTACAATATCAAAAATATCAAGAATATCAAGAATATCTTGCTTCGAGCAAAAATACACAAAATGCCATGTCTTTTGAGTACTATGCTGAACATGTTTTTGAAAATAGGCCCAAAAATGAAGATGTGGAGTTAGTGAAGAAAGGTTTATGCCCTTCTTGTAAGAACCCTTGGAGCGAGTATCATATATGTGTGCATGAAATGATGTCCTCCTTGAGGAGAACTTTTGAGATTTATTCAAGAAGGGATTCCAAATATACTGATCCTAAGGAAAACAAGGGGAAAAATGAATCAGCTTGCTTGAAGGAGAAAAATGAAGAGGCATCACAAGAGCATGAAGGAGATTCTATTGAAAATATGGAAGATCATTTCGAGACACCTTCTAGCTTAGACATGAACCAAAGAGCATCTACTGATGGATGCTTAAACTATGAAGGAGTACCTACTGATGGGTGCTCACACCTCTATGTTGGTGACATAGAGATCACTTTTGAAAGTGTTGCTGCAAGCCCAAGTTCCATTAAGCATGATAATGAAGACCTTGTATCAGTTGAAGAAGAATCAAGATCAACTTCCCCATCACCACTTGAGCTTCATGAAGTTGGTCCAAGCAAAAATGAAGAAGATGAGGAGGTTCATTTGCAAGAGCCTCATTTTCTTGAAGGGTCCTTAAAGATGAATAAAAAGAATATCCAAGAGTCCCTCAGCATTCTCCATGACACTCAAGCATTGGTGTCAAATTCTTGTTGGAGAGCTATTTCATTGGAGGAAACATCCTTCCTTGAAGATATGGAGAAGATTCAAAGAGCAATGTGCCACATCAAAGGTAATTTCATGTCTTTGCTTTTTGATAGAAACCATTTGTTTGAGCTTAATGAATTGTTACATGATGCATACTTGAAGAATAATGAGGATATTCATAAGCTCACAATTCAAAATGAGCAACTTCTTGAAAAGTTGCAAGATACTTGTTTTTCCTCCTATGTTTCAGATTGTCAAATGGTAGATTGTTTGGAGGATTCTCATGACATGGTGGATCATGAGAAATGTGAAAATTTGAATGTTCTTGATGTGTTTGAAGATGAACTTGAAGAGATCCAAACACTTGATGTGGTGGAAGAGGAATTTGAATTGCCTCTTGATGAAGGTTATGCAATTTTTAAAGAAGAGCATGATTCCTCTACATTGGAACCAAACGATGACAAAGAGTTCACACTTTTGAAGGAGCTGCATGATACTACCCATATGGATCCTCCCCATGATGAAACTTCTGTACTTTTTGATAATTTGGGTGATTTGGTTCATTCTCCTACATCCTACAATTCCATGTTTTGCAACATTAGTCTCAATGAAGTATGGGTGAAAGGGTTCTTTTTGATGGTGCCACATGAGGAGTATGGAACTCCTAGATTTAATTTTTATGATGATATGGTTGGAGCACATTCTTATTCACATTTGCAGCAACATTATTTGTCACTTTATGATGATGCAAATCTACATGGATGCACCTATGATATGCATTTGAGTCACTTGAAGACTCATGGTTTTTCTTGCTCAACATTTGATTCATTTGATGTTGGAGGAACTTCATCCAACACTTGGGAGAATAGATTTATGATTGGAGAACATTTTTGTTGGCAGCCACATGCTTTGTTATATTTTGATGATTCTCACATTCATGGATGTATGGGTGAGACTTCTTTGATTCTTTTGAAGTCTCCTTTTTTTTTTCTTTCTTTTTTTTTTTTTTTTTTTTTTTTTTTTTTTTTTTTGCTGCTCATTATTTGGTTCAGATTCTAGTGGAGATTCTTCATTCACTTCTTGGATGAAAGAATACATGGCTGAATATTTTGATGCATATCACATCCTTTTGGAGCAGCATTATAGGTCATGGGATCCTCACCTATGTCATTGGAGCAGATTTTATTGGTCACTTGAAGCTTGTATGCACTTGGAAAATGGTGGTCTACTTGCTTGGAGGTATAAGCACTTTCATGACTCTTTGATGAAGCATATCCTTGATGTACATTTTCATTATGTTGTTATGTACTTTGATGATATATATTTGGTACTCATGATGTTTGGAAGAATGAATACAAGAAAATGGGATCCAGGAATCCTCTTATCTAATGGTGTAGGTTGGAGAGCACTCTTAATTGTTGGGGTGCAATACAAGCAATGGGACCCTGGAATAATTTTTGTCTCATTGGTTTCATTTTTTTGGGGGAAGCAAACAGTATGGGAGATGGATTCCCCACTTAATAAAGTGATTTTAATCAGAGTAGTGCAGCAGCAAGCATGGTGGTTCCTCTCTAAAATATTAATGGAAACTCAAAGACTCAAGGTTTGGCAATTCAATGGCAACTTCAAAGAATTATACAGGAAGCAGGTTCTTCAACACCCATGTTTGAAATTGCTTGAGGACAAGCAATATTGGGAAGGGAGGATTTTTCATGTCCCAAATTTGGAATTGGGTCACAATGGCCTAATCACATTAGCCATATTCATTAGAGTTTGTAAAATTGATGTTAAGGGTCAAATAATTGCCAAGGAGGAAAATTACTAGTTTCCTAGGTTTGGGGTGGAAGCTTTGGGATTTGGAATAAGGGGGATAATAAATGATGTTTAGACATTAGAAGGGTTCAAGTATTTAATAAATAGAGTGAATAATGAAATTCAAGAGAAATCCTAGGTGACAAATGGTTTTGGAGACATATGGAGGATGTGGGACCCACACTAGCTTGATTTTTCATAATACATGGTATCTCTCTTTTGCAAATTCGAATTAATGGGAATGTGAACACTCTTGGGTGAGTTGGTAAGTCATAACACATGTCATTGAACATATTAGGTCGAATTGGAAAGGATTTGTAACCTCCATGGAAGATAAAGAGTCAAAGTGGAAGTTTGTGGACACTTGGGCTAGATTCCCTAGCCCCTATGACACCAATGATGGAGAATCTATGACAACTATGACAAATTGCAGACCTGACCTCTGACATCTGACCACTATGACATGTCAGCCCCAAAAATAGGCTCAAAGAAGGCGAATTTGGGAGTTGGAGAAGCAAGTAATGGGTAAGTGGCCTATGGCACTGTACAACATTCCATTGCTACTTATCTAGAATGAAACTTGTTTGCTGACATGTTGGGAGTTGTGCACACTCTTAACAATGTTCTAGTAGAGATTGGAAGGCATCTACTAAGTTACAGGATATGGATAAATGTTGTATTGAAGCATTGGCTAAAAGAATTGCATGATTGTATGACATATTTCTTTACGTGTAATAATTTGTTCTGAAAACTATGAGATGTTTCTAATCATGCAATTTAACTTGTCTTGTAGGAAAGATCATATACCGTCACCTACAAAAGAAGGACTACAACATTTGTTCCAGCAACAAAGCTATCTATTGAAGATATTGAAGAATCTGAAGTTCCCAGGATCTAGGATGCAGTAATGGAAGAATGCCATGATTGAGGAATACTAGTCGATCATGAAGAATGATGTTTGGGATGTGGTCCCAAGACCTGAAGGGAAGTCTGTGGTGACTTCCAAGTGGATCTATCAGATCAAGCATGTTGCACATGGTAGCATAGAGAAATACAAGTTTGAGGAAGGAAATCTAGTGATACTACTATTGTATGTGGATGACCTGTTTGTTACAGGTGATGATAGTTTGATTTCCAAAATGAAGAGGAAGCTTGCTGTCGAGTTCAAGATGAAGGACTTGGGGATGATGCACTACTTTCTAGGCACGGAGCTGTGGTAGAGTGCAAATGGGATCTTCCTTAGACAAGAGAAGTATGCAATAGAGATCCCGAAGAGGTTTGGGATGATGGACTGCAAGGCCATGGCCACACCTATGGCATCGAACCTGAAGCTTCTGTGTGATGCTTCATCTGATCCGGTTGATGTCACTGTGTATCGTTAGATGATTGGGTCCTTGATTTACCTGACGAACACAAGACCAGATATTTGCTTTGCGGTGAACATATTGAGCTAGTTCCTGACGGATCCTAGAGGTGTTCACCTGGTTGCTGTAAAGCATATTCTGAGGTACCTGAAGGGTACGGTTGATTATGGGCTCAGGTATGATGCAAATCAAAAGTTTAACCTACAGGGTTATGTTGATTCAGATTGGGCAGGCAGTGCTGCAGATAGGAAGAGCACTTCTGGGTGCTGCTTTAGTAGGGGATCAGGTGTGATCTCTTGGTTTAGTAGGATGCAGTCCTGCGTAGCACTGAGTACAGCCGAGGCAGGGTATGTTGCAGCCTGTTTGGCTAGTTGTGAGGCAATATGGCTGAGGAAGCTACTGTTTGAGTTATTTGATCTCCCGTTAGATGCTACTGGTATCTTTTGTGACAACCAGAGTTGTGTGAAGCTCTCTGAGAACCCAGTGTTCCATGACAGGTCGAAGCATATAGAGATCAAATATCACTATATCAAGGATATGGTGTAGAGAGGAGCAGTGAAGCTCCTGTATGTTGCAACAAATGAGCAGGTTGTAGATGTGTTGATGAAACCACTAGCTAGAGTGAAGTTTGAGTACTTCAGAGAGAGGCTTGGTGTTCTTCAGATAGAAGATACTTCGAGGAAGAAGTGATGGACACATCTGCAGGAGCCATTCCAAGCATGGTGGTAGGAAGATCCCTCCCATGGCTGTGGATGTAAGCGTTGTGTGATGAGCATCAGGACGATGCTCTAGTTACTGCTTTGTATATGCATTAGTTGGATGCTTGATATGATCAATTGGATCATGTATTTGACATGTATCAAGTGGATACATTGTATGATCAGGATGATCATGGATGATGAGCTTCAGGATGTTGCTCTAGATGATATGCATCAGGATGATGCAGTGATGAGTATCAGGACGATGCTCTGGATGACATGCATCAGGATGATGTAGTGACGATGATCAGGATGATCATGTATGTTGAGTATCAAGATGATATTCTGGATGATATGCATCAGGTTGATTCTATGATGATGATCATGATGATCATATGTGTTCCAGATACACATGAGATTTTCGGACATTGTTTTCGATGTGTTCTCCCATCGTCACGATGTAATTGCTGAGCTTTTCCGACATGGTTGCAGATGTGTTCTCCCATGGTTGTGATGTAATTGCTGGTCCATTCGAGCATGGTTGTAGATGTGTTCTCCCATGGCTGTGATATATGTGCTGTGCCATTTGAGCATGGTTGTAGATTTGTTCTCCCATGGCTGCGATATAAGTGCTGTGCCATTCGAGCATGGTTGTAGATGTGTTCTCCCATGGCTGCGATATAAGTGCTGTGCCATTTGAGCATGGTTGTAGATGTGTTCTCCCATGGCTGCGATATAAGTGCTGTGCCATTCAAGCATGGTTGTAGATGTGTTCTCCCATGGCTGTGATATAAGTGCTAGGAATTCTCACATGGTGGTAGATGTGTTCTCCCATGGTGCAGATGTAAGGGTTGGGGCCATTTTTCACATGGTGGTAGATGTGTTCTCGCATGGTGAAAAAGTAAGGGCTGGAGCCTTCCCCGAATGGTGGTAGATGTGTTCTCCCATGTCGGTGGTGTAAGTGTTGTATGATCAAGTGTGATCATGAGTATCACGATGATACTTTGTGGCCGTGGACAGGTTGTGCAATGGCATGTAAAAGGTCCTGGGAGATCCGATAGGTTGAGCTGTATGCTTGTAATCAGTCCTGGGATGCTCTTGCAAGGTTTTGTTGACACACGTAATAAGTCCTGACGATTCCACAGTATGGCCAGTGATGATGAAGATCTACAGGTGGTGGTCCTACATCGAGCATGAAAAAGGGTTGGCTCTGTAGAACTTCCTATGATGAGCAGAATTGAGAGATAGCACCAGTAATCGAGATGTCCGGTACAACAACAGTGATGATGATGATGCTCCATGATCCAGTGATGATGATCCAGCTCCAAAATTGAATACTTGTGCCTATATGCATTGATGACTTATGTCAAGAGAATACCTTCCTAGTTAAGAGGGAGTGTTGATGTATTTGTAACTTCGGAAGATATTCACTAGTAATGTTTAGACAATTTCTTTACGGTGAGCAGGATGTAAGTGAGGTGTATAGGGGCACTGATCAAGTATGGTAGGGGTGAATTTAGGTTCTGGAATTTACATGGGAGAGTGTGCAGCAACAAGTTAGACAGAAATAAATTTTTTAGGATCCTTTGTACAAAGCATGGAGACCATTTATGCTTCGATCATCGGCATCGCCGAAGTCTACAACAAGGCTTCCTGGGTACATCTGCATATACAAACTCGATCAGGGAGTTGGGAAGGATTAATATAGTGATATTTTTGTTTATGGAGGTACCACTTTAATGTACCAACTTATACAAGTGATACAAAGACTCTAGGCTTCTCAAATTTGATCAAAACAATGGCTAAGGAAGCTAGAATTGCTGGAGATGGGCAAGTGCAAATGTTATGGATGGATGGAAGGTTCAGATCTGATTTTATACCTCTACACAATGTACTGAGACCATTTATGTTTCAATAGCCCGGCTGAACTCTACTCCAATGCTCCCGGGGTTCTCAACATATGCAGACTAGTATGGGTGAGGTATTTAACTGGAGACTGGATATGGGTGTTTATGAGATTATAGTGGTTAAATATAATTTAATAACAGTAATTCAACATTAATACATCATTCCAGAAAGTTTCAAAGAGATCCAAGCAAGTATTATAGCATAACTAGTAAAATGACAATTTTGGACAGCTCAACTAGCTCGACTTTTGGACTCCCAAAAAGTACTAAAATGCAATCAAATTTATGAAACAGAGGTTGGATAATGTCATGTTATATATTAGATAACTCCAGGAATAGGAATGACTTCATTTTTACTTTTACTTATTGACTTATGATTCATTCATTGAAAGCTAGTCAAATTATAGCTAAATCTAGAAGGGGTGCATAAATTGGAGAATAAATCAGAGTTCTGTAATTTGTATTGAAGTGAATCATCTGAAAATTACATACTCTATTATTACATCAGAAATATGCCAATATGCCTCTCAAAAGATGATAGAAGTGTCTCTCCTCTTGCACATAGGAAACTAGCTTTAGAATGGAAGAGAGAAGAAGGATTCGATCTATGAATTTGGTGAATATGATTATGAACTTGAAATTTGACTTGGTCAGCTTCAGTACCTGCAAATACAATCAGTGATAATGGCTGGGTGTCATCATCCTCTCACAGAAATCCGGGGCACATCTCCCATGATTGACTAGGGGAACACCTCCCAAGCCTTGGATGCACAAATGCATTCATAAAATTTCTCAAAACTAACAAAAGATGTGAAATGGAGTTGGAATCATTCTTTTATAGAATTCATGTTGACATGTTGAGCAAGTTACTTGGCTTAGTGACCTGTGAGAATAGGTCACCCATGAGTGGACATACTTTCCTTGCTTTGCTTTTCTTTCTTTCCACTTTTTCTGATTTTCCTTCCTTTTGTAAACTTTCCTACTTTTCCAACTTTCCTACTTTTCCTGGATTTATGCTGCTTTTCCTGAAATAAGCCTCTTTTCTCCATTTTGGCAATATTTTTGTACTCTAGTGTTTACTTGACTTCTACTCCAAGTAATTCCTCCAACCTTATCATTACCACTTGCCAATATTTATTCATAAAAATATTACAACTCAGAATTAATTCACACTTCAACATTTAATCAATTAATTAATGACTTATTAACTCCTGCTGTATAATTGCCTCCAAAAATACACCCTACTCCATTTTGGCAACATATTCCACATGGGTGCCCTCTTGGATCACTTGCTCTTTATCCATTAATTTTATTTATCAAAATTACTTTTAATAAATAAATTTGCCAATTTGTGAAACTTAGAATAAAATTAATTCTAAGCAAATAGAATTAATACCATTTAATTCCCTTAGGGGTTGATCTTGTCCCCTTTCACCCATGGTACTAGATGAGCCAAAATTGGGGAGATGACACACATTGATTTTCACTTGTATATATTTATTTATCTCCTTTATTAAATATTTACGTCATTCTAATGTTCAAACATAATTTATTATCCCCCTTATTCCAAATCCCAAAGCTTCCACCTCCAACCTAGGAAACTAGTAATTTTCCTCCTTGGAAATTATTGGACCCTTAGCATCAATTTGAGAAAATCTTATGAATATGTCCAATGGGATTAGGCCATTTTGATCCAATGCAAAATTTGGGACATGACAATACCCCCTATTGTCCAGCCGGTAGGCCTTTATCGTCCACAATTGTTAGAAAAACAGGATCGCAGAGCAATAACAATAAACAGAAATGCAAATATAATCACACATACACATTACAAGAGAAACACAGATATATCGTGGTTCACCCAACTTGGGCTACATCCACACTGAAGTTTCCAGTCCTTATTATTATTCCGTCCAACAAAGTGAAGGGATACAACCTGCAGCACAGCCGCTGCACTTCCTCTTCACTGTCTCAATGTCTCTCTTCATGATCTCAGAGATCTTTACAATGCATAAAACCTAATACATCAACCCTAGCCGTATTACAATGTATTTCTTTTATAAGGGAAATACCATGTGTTACCCAAAACCATGGGCCCGTAAAACAACCCCCTTCGAACCCCGTGGGGGGGCGATGCCCCCCCACACCCCCCCCGCTAGGGTGAGTGTACAATCCACCTATATATCATATAAAACTGGGGTACAAAGACGGCTGAATAATAATATCTCTGAATCTGGAGATCAGGCTCCACAACCAACAACAATGTCCTCGTCCACCCCATACGACCACATCATCTCCAGTTCCCACCACTATTGTGGCAACTACTGTGGTCGCACCCATAGTTCCTCCATCTACATATGTGCACCCCCCCCTGAATGCATCGGAGCAGGTTGTCCATCCAACTGCTCCACCTGGTAGCCCAGAAGCTCAACCATGTCCATTGTCGGAGGTGTTCACGGTGAGAATCAAGTTAATTTATGAAATTTTTTTGATGCATTAACCAAAATTAATTTAAGCAATTATTATTTTTCAATGAAATGATTTTCGTAAATGTTGTAGGGTGGAATTGCTGAGAGGCTCAGCAGATCCAGGACACCTGCTTCTCGTCTCCCACTCGCATCAACGGTGAGTTATTGAAGATTTGAATTGTACATTCATTTTATAAATGTGGTAAATGTTACAAATGCTTGAAACCAATGGTACCTTATATCATTTGTTTCAGAGAGTGGAGACATGGTCTACTCCTAGACGAAAGAAGGGTAGCAGTAGCTCCAAGAAGAGAAAGATTGATTTTGGAGATGCACCAGGGAGCGACTGGGTTGGTCACAATGCTTGACGTGCCATGTTATCTACATTAGCCACGATGTGGCACCTTTGGGCACTAGTTTCCATGTACTTTGTATCTACGGCACAGGTTTCCATGTATTTTGGATCTATGGCATGAGTTGTCAAATTTTGTATAGGGAACTAGTTGCCATGTATTTTGGATCTATGACACAAGTTGTTGGATTTTGTATAGGGCATGAGTTGTCATCGTATGTACATTGAGAACCATGTTCCACTATTTTCCTGAAAATTTATTTATTTGTTCAAGTTTTGTTCCACTATGGTTTTATCTCATGGATTTATATATAGTTTTGTTCTATATATGCGTATAATGATTTGGATTCAAATGTATGTCATGGCGATTTTGGATGAAACCTAGAGCACCATTTTAGGTTTTTTATTGCAACGACAACAATTATTAAGGCCAATATTTCAAACAAGATGTAATTTTAACCCTCAATAAAAAGGAAGGTGATTTTGGGAGGACCAGTTTTTTATTCAGAGATCAAGTTCACTTGAATCCAAGACAAGTTCTCTCACAACTAAGTTAATATTCCGACTACATAGTACTTTAGGAAACTCATCCAACCATAAAAAATCATATCACTCTCTTCCACTACCCTACTTAACACAATGAATATATGCTCTTTCTCTACTCAATAATCCCTTAGGGATATTGTTCCCTTACAATGGTCTTTATTATATGTAGAAACAATCAAATCCAATAAATTATTTTAGGAAATAACTAGATAAAGAATACAACTTGTTTCCTAAGGAACCAATGAGAAACATTAACCAACAGTTGAAGAATTTATACATTTCCTAAGCTTTAATATGTTCATCTACAACCCCTCTCTCTCTCCCCCAACATCTACAAATTCCTCTTTTATACTACTAATTCTGTCATTTTCAAATTTGGTTAATGGGTAACAAATATAGAGAATACAACATGAGGAGCGGAGAGTATGAACTTGAGAATTGGAGAATAATGGGATAATGATCCCCAATGAGGTAGGAGAATGAAGTACTCCTCACACTTCTACATACTAACTTTACTTTTCCCAAGCTTACATAACTACACAAGGTAGACTTCCTCACTAACTTCCACATGAATTTATGATTGGATTCAGAGGTAAAGGAAGTGGATGAATTTTATTGAAGGCACATGATGAAAAGGTGGGAGTTCTTAGAATGAAACTTGGTGATGGATGATTAATTTCTCATAAGATCCCTCTATGTTTCTTCTCCAGTGGAATCACAACCCATCCTATGGTCTTTGCAACCATCTTTGATTGCTATATATTAAATTCTAACATTAAGATTTTGATAGATTTGAGTTCATCGTGGTAAGCCTACCACATCGTTCATACAATTGTATTTACAACACCTACATGACTAGCCATTAATTAGTCGAGGCTTGGCCTTGATATGCATATTTACAACATTTACACATGGTGTCATTTATTTTAGCTTACATGGATCAAACCCATTTACGATATGTACACAATTTGATACAACACATTCCATGTGTAAAAAAAAAGGTATTATATGGATCTCCTCCCATTTGGAATAACATTGGTTTCAATGCATCTTGAGATCAAAACCGAACTAGGTACACATTTTTCGTGGCATCCTCTATTTCCCACATAACATCATTGGTCCAAAGTGCTTCCAATTCACCTTTACCCATTCATTAAGAACATGAATTTTTATTTTATTTTATTTTTAAATCGTGGAATCACATACAATCGATAACATAACTATTAACTCATTTTAATAGGTCACAGGATGTCCTGAAACCAATGGAGTTGACGGTTTGTCGATCTGAGCCACGGTCGTCATTCTATGACTCGTTCCGTGTCGCATCCAAGAGGCCTTCAGTGACACCTGCTGAATACCTACCGAGGGGATAGAATTCCAACCGTGCAAAAAAACTGGGTTTTGGGGAGTCTTGCAAGTGTGTCTAGGAAGGTTGCAGCTAGGGACGCTAGCCATAAGTGCTCGGTCGACGATTTTTTAAATTTGACCCCAATGTGCAAAAATTGCACACTCCCTTACTGAGAAATACCTTAGTTTCCAAAATGGACCTACAAGATGACACCTAGGCCATGGGACCAGAGGAGAGGGGCACCCATAGCACTATCCCGATGTCTTGAATGCAATGGATTTGATGGTTGTTGATCTGATTCACGGTCATCATTATATGGCTCGCTCCATCGCGCATCCAAAAGGCCTTCAGGGACACCTGCTAGATACCTACCAGGGGCATAGAATTCCAACCGTGCAACAAAATTGGGTTCTGGGGAGTCTTGCAAGTGTGTCTAGGAAGGTTCCAGCTGGGAATGCTAGCCATAAGTGCCCGATCGATGATTTTACAAATTTGACCCCAATGTGAAAAAATTGCACACTCCCTTACTGAGCAAAACCCTAGTTTCCAAATGGACCTATAAGATGACACCTGGGCCATGGGACCAGAGGAGAGGGTCACCCCTAGCACTATCCCAACGTCCTGAATCCAACGAATTCGACGGTTTGTTGATCCGAGCCACGATCGTCATTCTATGGCTCGTTCCGTCTCACATCCAAAAGGCCTTAAGGGACACCTGCTGGATACCTACCCGGGGCATAGAATTCCAACCGTGGAACAAAACTGGGTTCTGGTGAGTCCTTCAAGTGTGTCTAGGAAGGTTCTAGCTGGGAACGCTAGCCATAAGTGCTCGATCGATGATTTTGCAAATTTGATCCCAATGTGAAAAACTTGCACACTCCCTTACTGAGCAAAACCCTAGTTTTCAAAATGGACCTACAAGATGACACCTGGGCCATGGTACTGGAGGAGAGGGGCACCCCTAGCACTATCCCTATGTCCTAAATCCAATGGAGTCAACGGTTTGTCGATCCGAGCCACGGTCGTCATTCTATGGCTCGTTCTGTCTCCAAACAAACATAGTGTCACATGAGGCTAATCCTAGTTTCTCCTTTCAAGAGAAACTAAGAAAAAAATAGTTTCTCATATCATTGAAGAAGACCTCACAGTCCCAAGGTCAAGGGGTTTCAGTACTTGATCCAATCATGCATAAGTGCATAGTCACTTACTAAGAAAAACCCTAGTTCTTTATATCCATGAGAAAGATGATCATTAGGAAATGGAACCACATGAGAGAGGTTCCCCTAGATCAAATGCATTGTTATGGATCCAATGGATTTGATGGGTCATTGATATGATCCACTGCCATTATTTTATGGCAACTTGTAGGTCGCCTTCTAAATCCTTTTAGGGACACATGGGTGATTCTGTCATTAGGGAACAAAAATTGAACCAGGCATCGGAATTGAGTTTCATAAGCTCCTGCATGTGTGTTTGTACATCCTCGACATGGACACACCAGGCACGCTCCAAAGGTTAATGGGTTTCAATACTTCACCAAATCATGAAAAAAGTGTATAGTCACTTACAAAGAAACACCCTAGTTCTTAAGATCAATCAAGCAAAACAAGCATTGGGTGATGGACCCATGGGAGAGAAGTTCCTCTTAGTGGAATGCATTGTCATGGACCCAACGTAGTTTAGGGTTCGTCGATCTGAGCCACGGTTATCATTTTACGGAAAGTTGCAGGCCGCCACCTAAAGGATTTGAGGGACACTTGGTGATTCTGTCATTCGGGCATAAAAATTGAATTCTATAAGATCCTACATGTGTGCTTGGACATTACCAACATGATAACACAACCCATAGTCCCAAGGTTGAGGGGCTCAGTACTTGACCCAATCATCCAAAATGTGCATAGTGAGTTATTGAACAAAACCCTAGTTCCTAAAGTAAATGAACAAGATGAGCATAGGGTGATGGACCCATGGGATAGAGGTGCCCTTATATGGAATGCATTATCATAGACCTAATGGATTTGATGTTTTGTTGACCCGAATGACAATCATCATTTTATGGCGAGTTGTAGGTCACCTCCGAAATCCTTTCAAGGACACTGGGTGATTATGCCATTAGGGCATAAAAATAGATCTGGGCATCTAAATTGAATTCTATAAGATGGTGCATGTGTGTTTTTCCATGATTCGCATGGGAACACGACCCAAGGTCCCGATATTTAGGGTTTTTAGTACTTGATCCAATCAGGGAAAAAGTGCATAGTCACTTATTGAGAAAAACACTAGTTCATAAGATCAATAAAAAAGACAAGCACTAGGTGATGTACCCATGGGAGAAAGGTTCCCCTAGATGGAATGCATTATCAAAGACCCAATGGATTCAATGGTTCATTTATACGAGCCACAATCATCATTTTATGGTGAGTTGCAAGTCACATCCTAAATCCTTTCAAGGACACTTGGTGATTTTTTCATTAGGGGATAAAAACTAAACCAAGCATCAAAATTGAGTTCCGTAAAATCCCACATGTGTGTTTTTCCATGCTCGACATGGACACACCACCCACAGTCCCAAGGTTTATGGGTTTTAGTACTTGACCCAATCATGCAAAAAGTGCATATTCTCTTAGGGAGTTTTTAGAAGATTTCAAGGATGGGATACTATAAATCATGCTTAAAATAACCATTGTGTACATTTCATAAGTTTTTTTTAGTTTATTTATATGTTTGATCTAATATCATGTTCTAAGATTAGTAGTATGAGTACACACAGTCTCAAATATGAGAGTAATTGGGAAGCCCATGATAACATTATGGTAAGAAGGACATGAGATGCATGAGGTTCTTGAATTTTTGGAAGCTTGTCCACTATGTTTCTATTTTTCCTCAAAGTTTTTCACAATGTAGTGACAATTCCTAGATATAAATGATGTTCCTATTGGTCTAGGTGGAGGAAAAAGAAACACATACAACATCTCATTGAACTAAAGAACTAATGTATTGGTGTTGTAATTGATGCAACCAAATTAGCATAAGCATGGAAGTGTTTTGACCACCTTAACCACTAAAATAATTTAATAGTCAAATATGGGGGGAAGTGATAATTACATGTCAATGAACACTTATATTCCTCCATATGATTATAAATGTACCACTTTACACTAGTTATGGGATCAATAATGTATTCTTCTACTATGTTGTAATATTAATATGGTATAGTAAATATTCTTGCACTAAGGTGTCTAAATGTGTTTTTTTTCTTTCAACTCATAAATTCAAGACCACTACAATTGATCCATGTCTCAATTCATGATTGTAAGAAAATATCAAACATGAAATTTATGTTGCAAACAACTTTATATGGCCATAAATGCATTATTATTTCAAGCTTCTCATTGCAAATATCGACATGTTCTTATCTAGACGTAAGTTTTATGAACTAGGGTTTTCACCTTCAGATTTGGTCGACAACATAAGCTATAGTACCTATCACATGATAATTATCTAGGTCAACTGCAATATACTAGTAGCTATTAACAAGGAAAACCGATACTATTATTATGGGGTGGCTATATGAATGTTGAGGAAAATCCATATATGAATGCGCATTTTCTTAATATTGAATGTTAATAATTTGAAACCTTATGAGCCATCCACAATTGGAAATTCAAATGTGGGGAAAGTCTTTCCAAGAGGACTTACCACTGTAATATTAGGTAGGCATGTAAGTTAATTGAGTGTGGAATTTTGAGAATATTTTATAGGATCCAAACAAACCTAATACATGTCATATATGGTAGTTTGGAATCTCCTTTATGCACGTGTGGGAGTTGAGGGAACCCAAGTCCACTTGTCGGTTTGGGTTCCGTGCCCCCGGAGCAATTCCTCAAAGTGTCCCTGAATGGCCCCGAGGTGCCGGACCAAGATGCCCGCAGCACCCAAACTGTGGATTCGGTCGCGAATCCGTAAATTCTGATAGATCTGGGACACTGGTTTTTAGCTTAGGGGTCCCCCCACAACGTGCCTCCAACCCCCGGAAATGGTGTTATTGTGCCATCTCCGGAGCTAGGGTTTTGCTTAGTGAAGGCCTTTCGAATATTGCTCAAGGGGGTCATTTCTCGTCCAAAGGATCCCAGGCATACATGGCCACCGTGGACATGTCCACAATGGCCATACGCATGTGCGAGAGTTGACGGAACCCAAGTCTGATCGCCGGTTTGGGTTCTGTTCCCCCGGAGCAATTCCTCAAAGTGTCCTTGAATGGCCCCGGGGTGTCAGACCAAGATGGCCGCAGCACCCAAACCATGGCTCCGATCGAGAATCCGTCGATTTCAATGGATCCGGGACATTGGGTTTCAGCTAGGGGACCCCCCGTAGCGTGCCTCCAAGCCCCGAAAATGGTGTTATTGTGCCATCTCTGGAGCTAGGGTTATGCTCAGTGAGGGCCATTCCAAATTCGCTCAAGGGGGGCATTTCTCATCCAAAGCCTCCCGGGCGTGCGTGGCCACTGCGGACACGTCCACAATGGAAATACGCACATGTGGGAGCAGACAAAATCCAAGTCCGCTCGTCGATTTGGGTTCTGTGGCCCCAAAGCAAATCCTCAAAGTGTCCCTGAATGACCCCAGGGTGCCCAACGAAAATGCCCGTAGCACCCAAACTGTGGCTTCAATCACAAATCTATTAATTCCTATGGATATGGGATGTCGAGTTTCAGCTAGGGGACCCCCCACATCATGCCTCGAAGTCCTGAAAACGATGCCAATGTGCCATCTCTGGAGCTAGGGTTTTGCTTAGTGAGGGCCATTCCAAATTCGCTCAAGGGGACCATTTCTCATCTGAAGGATCTCAGGTATGCGTTGCCACCATGGATACTTCCAAAATGGCCATGTGCACCCGTGGGAGTTGATGGAATCCGATTCTGCTCGCTGGTTTGGGTTCCGTGGCCCTATAGCAAATCCTCAAAGTGTCCCCGAATGGCCCCTGGGTGCTCGATGAAAATGCTCGTAGCACCCAAATCATGGCTTTGATCTAGAATGCGTCAATTACGATGGATCCAGGATGCCAGGTTTCATCTAGGGGACCCACCACACTGTGCCTCAAAGTCTTGGAAATGGTTCCTATGTGCCATCTACGGAGCTAGGATTTTGCTCAGTGAGGGCCATTCCAAATTCGCTCAAGGGGGCCATTTCTCATCCGAAGGATCCCGGGCATGCATGGCCATCATGCACAAGTCCACAATGGAAATATGCACCATTGTGTATGTGTCCGTGGTGGCCATGGACGCCTGGGATCCTTCGGATGAGAAATGGTCCCCTTGAGCGAATTTGGAATGGCCCTCACTCAGCAAAACCCTAGCTCTGGAGATGGCACATTGAAACCATTTTTGGGTCTTCGAGGCATGGTTTGGGAGGTCCCCTAGGTGGAATCCGACGTCCTGGATCCATTGGAATAGACAGATTCGCGATCGGAGCCATGGTTTGGGTGATACGGGCATTTTCGTCAGGCACCCCGGGGCCATTCATGGACACTTTGAGGATTTGCTCCAGGGCCACCGAACCCAAAACGGCAAGCGGACTTGGATATTGTCGGCTCCCACAGGTGCAAGTGGTGATTGTGGACGTGTCCATGGTGGCCATGCA
This sequence comes from Larix kaempferi, assembly GCA_027924585.1. Lineage (NCBI taxonomy): Eukaryota > Viridiplantae > Streptophyta > Pinopsida > Pinales > Pinaceae > Larix > Larix kaempferi. The sequence goes on from BSBM01000327.1 coordinate 927,521, forward strand.
CGCCTGGGAGCCTTTGGATGATAAATGACCCCCTTGAGCGAAATTGGAATGGCCCTCACTGAGAAAAACCCTAGCTCTGGAGATGGCACATTGGCACCGTTTCCGAGTCTTTGAGGCACGGTTTAGGGGGGGCCCTAGATGAAACCTGGCGTCCCATACCCATTGGAATTGATGCATTCACGATCGGAGTCACAGTTTGGGTGCAACGAGAATTTTTGTCGGGCACCATGGGGCTATTCAGGGACACATTGAGGATTTGCTCTAGGGCCATGGAACCCAAACCAACGAGCGAAATTGGATTCCGTCGGCTCCCACAGGTGTGTATTTCCATTGTGTACGTGTCCATGGTGTCCAGGCACGCCCAGGAGCCTTCGGATGAGAAATTCCCCCCTTGAGCGAATTTGGAATGGCTCTCACTGAGCAAAACCCTAGCCCCGGAGATGGCACATTGGCACCGTTTCCGGGACTTTGAGGCATGGTGTGGGGGGTCCCCTAGCTGAAATCCGGCGTCCTGGATTCATCGGAATCAACATATTCATGATTGAAGCCACTGTTTGGGTGCAGCAGGAATTTTTTTTGGGCACCCCAGGGCCATTAATGGACACTTTCAGGATTTTCTCTTGGGCTACGGAACCCAAAATAGAGAGCGGACTTGGATTTCGTCGACTCCCACAGGTGCATGTGGCCATTGTGGACATGTCCACAATGGCCAGGCATGCCCGGGATCCTTCGCATGAGAAATGCCCCTCTTGATCAAATTTGGAATAGCCCTCACTGAGCAAAACCCTAGTTCCGGAGATGGCACATTGGAACTGTTTTCGAGACTTCGAGACACGGTGTGGGGGGTCCACTAGCTGAAACCCAATGTCCTGGATCCATCAGAATCGATGGATTCATGATTGGAGACACGGTTTGGGTGCTACAAGAATTTTCGTCGAACACCCTGAGGCCATTCAGGGACACTTTGAGGATTTGCTCCTGGGCCATAGAACCCAAACCGGTGAGCGGACTTGGATTCTGTCGGCTCCCACAGGTGCAAGTGGGCATTGTGGACGTGTCCATGGTGGCCACTAATGCCCGGGAGCCTTCGATTGAGAAAAGGCCCCCTTGAGAGAAATTGGATCACCTCTCTTTCACATTTGTGAAGACCTGTGATCAATAAGGTTACTAATATCTTGTTCTAACACTAAGGCCATTTCCCTAGTAGAACACATGGAGAGCGGAGCTACCACCTAACATGATTTTGGATGTAAACACTAGAGGAGACCTCCATTTTGATGTATTTGTAACTTTAGAAGACATTCACTTGTATATTGTATGTATTACATTTGTACTTTATTGTATCCCCAATGGAGATGTATTATTCCTCCGGTTGGAAGTGTAGTCAGTTGTACTTGCAAGTGTCGCAAGTTATATCGTAAGTGTCATAACTTATACTTGATGGGTTATTAGACCACCTTGATGGGTCGGCCTTGTATGAGTCATGTGGGTTAAAGGGTTATTAGACCACCCTAGTGGGGGTCGGCCCAGTCAGCATTATGTTATGTGGTTAACTTGGGGCCGACCTAGTTGAGTAAAGGTAGTGTGAAAGTAAGTTTATAAATAGAGAGTGTGTCTCTCTATTTTACACATTCTCTTATTGACTCACTTCGCATTAGTGAGAGAGAGGAGGAGTGCGCACAAGTGGAGGAGGAGTATGCTGCTGCTATATATCTCTTGGGTTTGATCATGGTGATCCTTGTATTGATGCTTATTCCATTTCTAAGGAAGTTGCGGGGTTTTTCACCTTCTTGGTTTTCCCTGGTGAAATGTTTTGTGTCTCTTGTCTCTTGTCTGTTATGCTTGATATGTTGTACATGTTGTTGCTTCAGTTAAGATCCTAGATCAGATTGAATTAAATTCTAAAAAAATAACATGGTATCAGAGCTAGCCTCAAGGAAGGCATGGTATGGAATCTATGACACTTGTTGCACTTGCGACAAATTGGAGGTTAGGGCTTGATATAGAAAAAACCAGTCATCGTGGCACTTTCACCATAAATCCATTTTGGAGAATGTTCAGGTTCTGAAACTTCTACAGGACGTAGCTAACATCCCCATGTATCTTGTGTTCGAAGGATAGCCTCATATTCATTGTAATTTGTGATTTATGATCCGTACAAGTTAGGGTTTTGGCCTCTTCCAGATCTCAGTCATAAATAGGTGACCTAGGAAACCAGGTCACAACTTCGGCTAGGAAGCTCCAAATGAAATTTTGTAAAAAGTGACAGGTAGGGAACATACTGTAATTTCACAATCTGAAGTTTCAGAGGCCGAATTTGAACCAGTGACACGTCGCACGCCGTACAAGTTCGCTCACCTGTTTTATCCCATAAACAAGTCACGTTGCGACACTTGGAATTACTCTCTCTTAGAGAATCCAATTGAGGTCAGACCTGTGGGGTTGGAAGGATGACAGGTCAAGATACCACAGGATGAAGTTTCAGACCATGTGTATTCATAAGTTCTGAGTTACACCAGAAAAAATCAGGTGCATATTTATGTCAAAATAGAATTGGATTCTGAGCACCTTCATCCTTGGCCTATCACTGCTGCGGGAATTTAGGGTTTTAGAGAAAGTTGTAATTCTTAGATTCGGATACCACGGCTGGATTCTCCTCATCAAAATCGAAATTTAGAGACCAAGGTCAAATTTTTTGGTTGGGCAGAAGACCGGGCCTGATCAAACCCTAGTTCGGGATTTTGATTGGAAAGGTGGAAAATTAGGGCTTTTGCAAAAGTTATAATTTTTGAAATCTATGACCACGGCTGGAAGCTCCTCAGAAAAATCCAAGTTTAGAGTACAATATCAAACCTTTTGGTTGAGCAAAATACCGGGCTTTATCAAACCCTAGTTCGAGATCCTGTCTAGAAGATCTGGAAGTTTCAAAGTCAATTTTGAGGGGCCAAATTTTGGAGATTTCAAAATTAAAGAATACTAGCTTGATTAGCTCAGCAAGGCACATCTTTTCATCCAATCAGAAGGTTGAAATTCAAAGTTTGAATTTTTAGGTTTTCTCTGACAAACCCTAATCGAGCTCCAGATCCAGTTTTAGCAAATCAAAGTGGATTGGGCTAATTCTAGAAAAGAATGAATTGGACACCTGCATAAGTGAAGAAGTTCCAGTTCTAGAGGGAGATGAGGCTAAGGCCTTACATAAGAAGGCTACTAGGAATCCCGAGAGGTATGACTTGAAAAGATACATGTATGGTTGGAAATTTGTTCATGATTAAGTTTATGATATGTTTGTCTTCATATTATTGAGGTTAGTACAATCTTGTTTAATTTTAGACTTGTCTTATTACCCTAGTAAAAGTATGAATGCATGTGAATGATAGAAGACATTCATTGATTAGGGTTATGACACTTATGATTGTACTAATGCACTGTGGTGTTGTATGAGGTTTATGTTGTCCGCTAACATGAAAGGTACATCAAGAAAGTTCTAGTTCAAGAAAATATGACCATGGTGACATGAAGACAAAGACTCATCCATAGTCATGGATTGCATAGAATCTCTACTTACGAGGTATGTATAATTTTGGTTCTACAATGGTTAAACTTATGAGTTATGCAGGTTACTAGCACAAGTCTTTGAAAGAAGAACAAAAGGACTTTATATGGGTATGTTAGACATAAATAACAAGCATGACAATCCAGGTATGTTTTTCCTATATCAAGTTAGAATCGTAACTTGTGTTAGGGTCTCTTATATAAGTATACCTTTGTATGATTGATGATTGTTCATGAAGTTATAAGTTTGGGTAATCAAGGGTTTATGCATATTATGTTTCTTACCTTGATTGATTATATGACTAACCAGAAGAGTTCTATGGTCAAATAGGAATATGCATGAGTAAAAGAAGTACTCCCTGAAACCTTGAATACTAATGCTTATTATCTGTGTTTGAAATGATCATGACCATACATGTTTAAGATTATTTAGAATCGTAATGTTTTGATAGTATTGAGATTATACTAATGGATGTATGGTTATGTATGAGATCTTGAGGATGACACAATCATGACACTAGTGCACACTTAAGCATGCATAGTGGTCTAGGATGAATATAAGTTCAAGGACAGGTAATCCAGGAAGTAAAGATCAAGAGGGAGCACACTCCAGTAGTTCCTGCAAGGAAGCAAAGATTGAGAGGGAGTCCACCCTACAAGTAAACAAAGATAAGTATTTGAATTGTCATTACATAAATGATGTTGTCCAGTAATGTACATATTTATGTTCCTAGATTTAGGATGTAGTTTATGCATTAATGAACAAGATACTACTAATATAGTAATGGGTAAGTGGCCTATGGTACTGTACAACATTCCATTGCTACTTATCTAGAATGAAACCTCTTTGCTGACATGTTGGGAGTTGTGCACACTCTTAAAAATGTTCTGGTATAGATGGAAGGCATCTAGAAAGTTACCTTGTGAATACGGATATGGATAAATGTTGTATTGAGGCATTGGCTAAGATAATTGCATGACTGCATGACATATGTACTTATGTGTAAGATTTTGTTTTTGAAAAACTATGAGAAGTTTCTAATCATGCAATTGAATTTGACTTGTAGGAAAGATCGTGTACAATCACCTACAAAAGAAGGACTACAAAATTTGTTCCAGCAACAAAGAAAACTATCTATTGAAGATATTGAATAATTTGAAGTTCCCAGGATCCAGGATGCAGTGATGGAAGAATTCCATGATCGAGGAATACTAGTCGATCATGAAGAATGATGTTTGGGATATGGTCCCAAGACCAGAAGGGAAGTCTGTTGTGACTTCCAAGTGGATCTACAAGATCAAGCATGCTGCAGATGGAAGCATAGAGAAATACAGAGTTTGTGGCTCGTGGCTTCTCCCAGAAAGAGGGGATAGACTATGAAGAGACTTTTGCTCCTGTGGCCAGATACACTTCCATCAGAACAATACTTGCTCTGGCTGCAGTGATGAAGTGGAAGATACATTGGATGGATGTCAAGACAGCTTTCTTGAACGGTGTAGTCGAAGAGGAAGTGTAAGTGGAGCAACCACTCAGATTTGAGACACATGACAAGGATTCATATGTGTGCAGATTGAAGAAAGCCTTGTATGGCTTGAAGCAAGCTCCTAGGACTTGGTATGGTAGGATAAACAACTTTCTATCCAGTTTGGGATTTACCAAGAGTAAAGCATATTCCAACCTTTACTACAAGGTTGAGGAAGCAAATCCAGTGATACTACTACTGTATGTGGATGACCTGTTTGTGACAGGTGAGGTTAGATTGATTGCTGACATGATTTGGAAGCTTGCTGCCGAGTTTGAGATGAAGGAATTCGGGATGATGCACTACATTCTAGGCATGGAGGTGTGGCAAAGTGCAGATGGAATATTCCTTGGACAAGGGAAGTATGCAACAGAGATCCTGAAGAGGTTCGGGATGATGGACTGCAAGGCCATGGCCACACCTATGGCATCGAGCTTGAAGCTTCTGTGTAATGCTTCATCTGAGCCAGTTGATGCCACGATGTATCGTCAAATGATTGGGTCCTTGATGTACTTGACGAATATGAGACTAGACATTTGCTTTGCGGTGAATACCTTGAGCCAATATCTAACAGATCCGAGACATGTTCAACTGATAGCTGCAAAGCATATTATGAGGTACCTGAAGGGTACAGTTGACTATGGGATCAAGTATGATGCGAATCAAAAGTTTAACCTAGAGGGTTATGTTGATTCATATTGGGCAGGCAGTGCCATTGATTGGAAGAGCACTTAGGGGTGCTGCTTCAGTATGGGATCCAGTATGATCTCTTGGTTTAACAGGAAGCAGTCCTGTGTGGCACTGAGTAGGGCCGAAACAGAGTATGCGGCAACTTGTTCATCTAGTTGTGAGGCAGTATGGATTAGGAAGCTACTGTCTTATTTGTTTGATATCCAGTTGAGTGCTACTTGTATATATTGCGACAACTAGAGATGTGTGAAGTTGTCGGAGAACCCGGTGTTCCATGACAAGTTGAATCACATTGAGATCAAGTTCCATTATATCAGGGATATGGTGTAGAGAGGAGCAGTGAAGCTCCTGTATGTTGCAACGGATGAGCAAATAGCCGATGTGTTGACCAAGCCGATGGCCAGAGTGAAGTTTGAGTACTTCAAAGAGAGACTTGGTGTACTTTAGATCAAGATTCCTTCCAGGGGGAAGTGATGAGTCGGGAGACAAAGATGCACATGAGCCTTTCTCACATGGTGATAGATGTGTTCTCCCATGGTGAGATGTAAGGGTTGGAGCCATTCTCACATAGTGATAGATGTGTTCTCCTATGGTGAGATATAAGGGATGAAGCCATTTTCACATAGTGATAGATGTGTTCTCCTATGGTGAAATGTAAGGGTTGGGCCATTTTCACATGGTGATAGATGTGTTCTCCCATGGTAAAATGTAAGGGCTGGGGCCATTCTCACATGGTGATAGATGTGTTCTCCCATGGTGAGATGTAAGAGATGAGTGAGCCCTTCTGACATGGTGATAGATGTGTTCTCCCATGGTCGTAATGTAAGTGCTGAGTGTGCCTTTCCGACATGGTGATAGATGTGCTCTCCCATGGTCGTGATGTAAGTGCTGAGCCTTCTTCGAATGGTGATAGATGTGTTCTCCCATGTTGGTGGTGTAAGTGTTGTGTGATGTGCATCTGGGTTGTGCTCCGTGGACTATGAGGTGATCTGAAGATGATGATGTGACAGTAGGGTACATAGGTTTTGCAGAGGCATGTAAAATAGTCCTGAGATGCTCTTGCAGGTTTTGCAGAGGCAGTGTAATCAGTCCTGGGAGATCTTGCAGGTTTTGCAAAGGCAATGTAATCAGTCCTGAGGTGTACCTACTTGATGGCTTGCTCGCAGAGATGATGAAGACCTACATGGAGGCTAGGCCTACATCCAGCATGAAAAAGGGATGGCTCTGTAGAACTTCCTATGACGAGAAGAATTTAGAGATATCCCAGTGATCAAGATGTTGAGTACAACAGTAGTGATGATGATGATGCTCTGTGATCCAATGACCATGATCCAGCTCCAGAATTGAAGACTTGTGCCTATATGTATTGATGACTTGTGTCAAGAGAATACCTTCCTAGTTAAGAGGGAGTGTTGATGTATTTGTAACTTTGGAAGATATTCACTTGTATATTGTATGTAATACATTTGTACTTTATTGTATCCCCAATGGAGATGTATTATTCCTCCGGTTGGAAGTGTCGTCAGTTGTACTTGCAAGTGTCGCAAGTTATATTGTAAGTGTCTTAACTTATACTTGATGGGTTATTAGACCACCTTAATGGGGTCGGCCCTGTATGAGTCATGTTGGTTAAAGGGTTATTATACCACCCTAGTGGGGGTCAGCCCAGTCAACATTATGTTATGTGGTTAAGTTGGGGCCGACCTAGTTGAGTAAAGGTCAAGTGAAAGTAAGTGTATAAATAGAGAGTGTGTCTCTCTATTTTACACATTCTCTTATTGACTCACTTCACATTAGTGAGAGAGAGGAGGAGTGTGCACAAGTGGAGGAGGAGTATGTTGCTTCTATCTATCTCTTGGGTTTGATCATGATGATCCTTATATTGATGCTTATTCTATCTCTGAGGAAGTTGTGGGGTTTTTCACCTTCTTGGTTTTCCCCAGTGAAATGTTTTGTATCTCTTGTCTCTTGTCTCTTATGCTTGATATGTTGTACATGTTGTTGCTTCAGTTAAGATCCTAGATCAGATTGAATTAAATTCTGAAAAACTAACACTCCAATTGAAATGATATATAGAATAAGGATTTATTCCTTCTCATACCATCAATATCACACTATTTTATTTGTAATTAGCTTCATGGAGGAATTCACTATGGTTCATGAAAACACTCCTAGGAGGATATCTGAAGTCTAGGGAGGACAACTTGGCTTGAGCTTGATCCTTATGAGATTATATTGTTACATCCCTTGGAGGTTTATGATTAGGTTTTTTTTATGAAACCCTACTTGCATTTTCTAAATAAGAAGAAGAGAAGCAGATGTATTGCATTGGATGACTTGTTTTAGTGATTCATGCATGTTATATCTCCTTGGTTCAGCTAGGGCTTTCACTATTTTCCCTAGATATTTGGAGAGCTAGTGAATTGTACTAGCCTTGTGATAAGGCTCTCATGCATGTTCTTGAATTTTAATTTATAGTTATATATGTATTGCTAATTTATCATAAGTAAAAGATAATTTTGTTGAGTGATTTGACATCATCATTGAATAAGTTAAGGGTTGTTTTACTATTGCTATAATTGTTGTAAAAGTGAGTTTTCAGATTTGGTTTATGCATGATAAGTTTTCAATGCAACTAAATCTAATATAAGAACTAGGATATTTTTGTGAGGCTCCATGCAAATTCACTAAAGCACAAAAGTGATTGTGACTAGGTGAAACTCTACTCTTTGAGGTTTCAGAGGCTTTGGATTTATGTGTTTCCTCCTACCATATTTAAGTATATAAAATATTTTCTAAGGGCATTCTAAAATATTCAAACGTATACATTCATTGTGGGTAAGACAGATGGACCACATTTCTTACAAAGACAAGGATTGATTTACATTATATGTGTGTGATATCCATCGACGGAGAGTAGAGTTGAGATTTTTTGTGTGCCCATGGTTGAGGGTCTAAGAGTATGTGAGATATGGGAACCCCAAGTAAAAGGCCTCACAAAGGGAAATTCCAAGTAATTTTGAGAAAGTGACAAATTAGGTCAACAACTGAGCATCTTGTCCTAACACTAAGGTCATTTCCCCAATAGAATACATGCAGAGTGGAGCTAATGCCTAACATGATTTTGGGTGCTATCAATAGCGTTGTCTTGCCATGTACTTGTGTACTGTGACATGGCTACTATTTGTAAACCCTAATAAAGAGAATCATGCTAGTGGCGAGAGCTTGATTGACATAAGCTTGTTATTGAATCCAACGAGGACTTCTTATCTATCATGGAGATTATAGGGTTAATGAGTAAACCCTAGGAGTTATATTTTATGGATCACAAAGATATAACCAATGGAGAAGATAAGGGAAAGATAGACATGTTGGATGTTCTTATAGAGATTTCTCTTGTGCGATGCTAGAGTATAAGACCTACGGTTTGAGGATTGAAATACTAGGATGGACATGTTTCCTTGGATGCTAGAAATAGTGTTATATTGTAGTGTACTTGTGTGATGTGACATGGATAGGGTTTGCATGAGATATCTCATATTAACATGTTCATGTGCTCTTGCATGTACCCCAACGTTCCAAGAAAAAGAAATATTTATATTTATTTGCAAGGAAAATTTAAGGTATTGGAGATGACTGCAACCTTTGTATCTCATAATCACAAGCCATTGCCATCATTGAAATATGAGATCATGGTAGTGGAAGAAGTTGTAGAGGTGTTAGAGGCCTAAATATTGAAATAGTTCAATCCCAACATAAAGCATCTCATTCTTAGCACCAACCAAATGCATATTAGGGTTTGATGCTATAGTATAAGACCTAGGGTTTGAGGATTGAAACACCAAGATGGACATGTAGACTTGGATTCTATAAGTTGAGTTTTCTAGTGGTGTACTTGTGTGGCGTGACATGGGTAGGGTTTTTAAACCCTAATAAAGATAATCATGCTAGTGGGGAGACATTGATTAACATAAGCTTGTTGTTGAATCCAATGAGGGATTCCTAGATGTCCTAGAGATTATAGGGTTGCTGAGGAAAACCTAGGAGTAATATGTTAGGGATCATCAAGATATAACCACTGGTCAAGATAAGGGGAAGAGACATGGCTAGAGTTTGCATGAGAATAGATTATGTCCTTTATTTAATAGCATGTGTAATTCTCATCATAAATGTGTCATAATGTCTAAGAGTAATATGCCATAACTCTGAAAAAATATAACATAACCTTACACAGAAAAAGAGAAGCTATTAATTGTCATAATTGTAAGGAATCTATCATACTAGTATAAGGTATTCTATTCTGCATGGATTTCCCAATCTAAAATGAATCTCCTTCAACACTCATCCTCACTTGTCCTAGGAGAACGTCTCAAAGCAACAAAAAACTAACACCATAGCCATGGCAAAGGATTTGAGACCCACCCCTCATATACAAACCCTTCTAAGAGTGATCCTATCCCACTTGAAGTCTAAATACCCCCTATTGAGGGTACGTGTGGTGGTTCACGGATTCTAGGGCTAGATTAGGTTTCTAGGATTCTAGATCAATTTCCTAGTGTTAGATTAGTGTTTCTAGGGCTAGTTTAAGTTTCTAGGACTAGATTAGGTTTATAGTATTCTAGCTTGGTTTTCTAGTGTTAAATTAGTGTTTCTAGGGTTAGTTTAGCTTTCTAGGATTTCTAGGGTTAGATTAGGTTTGTAGGGTTATATTAGTGCTTCTAGGGCTAGACTAAGTTTCAGCAGTGCTTCACCCATGGAATGGGTAGAATTGGAAAGATCAGGTATGTTTGTCTGTCTGCAAATTTAGTTATTTTATGTTTATATTTCCCTTTAAACATAATCGATCTTAGAAACAAGTAAGTGAATAGCAACTGCAAGTTTATTTTTATTTGTGTTTGGAAAAAATTGATTGATCCCAGTTCTTAGATTTAAAAATAAAATAAAGAAACACTCTTTATGAACATATTGCTAATGAGATTAAATGAGGGTTGTGCTTGCTCAAATCCCTAGGGGCACACCTCACACAAGAGGTCATACACTTATAACCACATCGCGATGCTCCCTAAGCTATTGAGACAATATTGAGAATATGAGAGCCATTAGAGAGTAACACCTTTGACCTCCTAATGTTATGTAAAAACATAAGAAAGTGTTTTACCATAAGGCAATTGGAGAGGATATGCCATAACACTAGTACCAACTGGATGTCCCCATTGTTAAATTTTTAGAATTTACTTCAATCTGATCTAGGATCTTAACTGAGAGAACAACATGTACATCATATCTACAACATATCAATCATGGAGACAATAATGAAAGCACACAAGAGACACAAAGATTTACTTGGGGAAAACCATAAAGGTGAAAAACCCCAATAACTTCCTCAGAGATAGATAGAGCAATGATACAACCAGAATACAAGAGATAGTCTTCTCCTAGCAGCAGAGCCTCCTCCTCCACAAGTGCGCCACTCTCCCTTGAGTGCATGAGTGAGAAGTGAGTGATCAAATAGAGTGCCTCCCGCACTCTATTTATACTTGACTTGACTTGCCTTTTACATAACTCATGTAGGCTCGAACTTAACCACATAACATAATGCTGACTGGGCCGACCCCCAATAGGGTGGTCTAATAACCCTTTGACCCACATGGCCGACCCCCAATAGGGTGTTCTAATAACCCTTTGACCCACATGACTTATACAGGGCTGACCCCAACAAGGTGTTCTAATAACCCATCAAGTATAAGTTACGACATTTACAATATAAATGACGACACTTCCATATAGAGGAATAATACCATCTCTATAGGAGTACATACAACATACATATATGAAATACATTCCGAAGTTACATATACATCAACACCCATTTTTATATGGCATATGGAAAGGTAGGCAAACTAGATTGAAGGTAGACTAGGGGTATCTTTAGGACCAAGAATGATGTGTCAAATCACAACACATATAGGATCGACGGATATTTGGCCTCCATATGAGCATATTCAAATATGATTAGGAGGTTATGAACACCAAGTGTTTGCACTATCTACTTGATATGTTATGTACTTGAAGTTCTGCATTTCTACTGACATCCTCCCAAATTCGTGCTCCTCGGTTTCATGGATGCAATGACTCAATAATGCAAATCCACTGCACTTGGAACATGTCCCATATAAACATGATCTTTTATATTATTTTTGTCCTTCAGGTCTTGGACACATTATGCTATGTATAAATTCTCTGGATGCATTCGGTGGTTGTAATGATGGGCATTCCTGCACAATGTTAGTATGCAAATCACAAAATATATGTCTATATGTATCATAATAGTACTCAAATTCTACATGGTATCTACAAAAACATGTGTTGCGATCAATTCAAATTATAACATACCAAGGTTTGCATTTTTCAAAGGACCTTTGGCCCAAGTTCAATTGTGTGTGCTCATTCTTGAACCTCTCGTAGAGTTCTGTTTGTGTCGTGTCAAGGAAGTGCTTGACATGGGGTTCACACCCCTTAATGCCTTTTCTAAACTTTAACACATCTCTTTGATTCGATGACAGTCTAGTGTTATCATGCCAAACATTTTGTACTAGTTCTTTAACAACATCAATAAGCTTCATGTCTAAAAGAAGTAACCTACCAACAAAGGCCCAACAATATTTTTGGCCTAGTGTCTCAAGTTTTTCTCTAATAGTAGAATACTTTTGAAGAGTATTTCTATCTACTTTAAAGATTTTATATGTGTGTGATAGCAGGCGACGTTGACTTGTGGATTTGTGTACGATCGATTCCGATAGTACACGACGGGCCGCATTAAAATATTTTGTACGAGAAGTTTTTCCAATCAAATTAAATGCAGATTGTAGATTTCTAACAACATGATCATTAGCCTTTGAACTTCTAACTACCTTTATGCCCAAAATTCTCCTAACATGAGCTAGACAATGTGATTTTAACAAAGCCAAAAACAATTGACATTTTGCTGCATCGGTTTTGGATTCAAAAAATTCTTTGACTATCTTGTTACAATGGAAATCAATAGTGTGTTTGGGCAACTTACCTTCAAGTCCTAAAAATGAACTTTTATCCACATGAATATGTCCAGGATTTCTTGTTAAATTTTGAGCATTAATTCAATATACTCTAGGATCTTTACTGAGAGAATAACATGTACAGTATATCAATGCATATCAATCATAGCAAGCATATCAATCATCACGAGATGCAAAAAATAAGAGACAAAAGACACGCAGAGTTTCCATGGGGAAAACCCTAAGGTGAAAAACCCCACAACTTCCTCAGAGATAGATAGAGCAATAGTACAACCTAAGTACAAGAGATAGACTCCTCCTAGTAGCTGATCCTCCTCCTCACATGTGCGCCACTTTTCGAGTGATGTAGAGTGAGATAATGAGATTATCAAATAGAGATCTCCCGATCTTTATTTATACTTGTCTTACCTGCCTAATAAACTAGTGGGGCTGACTTGTCTTCTTTAGTCTAATAACCCCTAGTTACTTTAATCCGGGCCGACCCCTTACAAGGTGGTCTAATAACCCATCGGTAAGTTAACAAACTTGCGACACTTGTCAATAAAAATGACAACACTTCCGTATAGAGGAATAATACATCTCTATAGGAGTACAATAGATATATATATGAAATACATTCCGAATTTACATATACATCAACACTCCCTCTTAACTAGGAAGGTATTTCTCGACAGAGATCATCTAGCACAAGTCTTCTTCTCTGGATCATCGTCATCGATGCATCGTCCTCGAATCATCGTCATCGTCACTGCTGTTGCTATCTCAATCAACCTCTAAATATACTCGTCATAGGAAGTTCTACAGAGCCAGTCCTTTTTCATACTAGATGTAGGCCCACCACCTGCAGGTCTTCATCATCACTGGCCATATTGTGGAATCCTCAGGACTTATTATGTGCATCACAAAACCTCGAAAGAGCATCCCAGGCTGTTACGAGCACACAACTCTACCTGTCGGATCTCCCAGGGCTAGTATTATATGTGACTGTCACAAAACCTTAAAGGAGTCTCTTGACTAGCTAGAACCCTATAGAGCATCTGAGGCCTTTTTCATCCTGTCCAGATCTCCAGGACTTATTACATGTGACCCCCACCACAAAACCTTAAAAGAGTGTCTTTCCAAGTAATAACCCTAAAGAGCATCTGAGGCCTTTTTCATCCTGTCCATATATCTAGGACTTATTACATGTGGTCATGGAAAAACCTCGAAAGAGCATCCCAGGACTGATTACGAGCACACAGCTCAACCTATCGGATCTCCCAGGGCTAGGATTACATGCCATAGGACAAAACCTCGAAAGAGCATTTGCCAAATCTCCCAGGGAGCTATTATATGCCAGCGGCAAAACCTAGCAAGAGAATATGCAAACCTCCCAGGGCTAGGATTATATGTCCTCCAAAGAAAAACCTCGAAAGAGCGTTTTCCAGATATCCCAGGGCCAGTATTACATGCCATAGGAAAAACCTCGAAATACTATCTGCAAACCTCCTAGAGCTAGGATTATATGCTTATCTGCACAACCTGTTCCACGGCCATAGAGTATCAACCTGATACTCACCATACATCATCCTGATCTACACATGATCATCCTGATCATCATCACTCCATTGTCCTGATGCATGTCATCTGGAGCAACATCCTAAAGCTCGTCATCCATGATCATCCTGATCATACAATGCATCTGCTTGATGCATACACAGTATCTGCCTAATACATATCATCATACATGATCTACCTGATCATACAATGTATCCACCTAATACACATACAAATACATGATCCACCTGATCATACCTGATACATATCAACACACATGATCCACCTGATCATACAATGTATCCACCTGATACATATACAGATACATACACATGATCCAACTGATCATATCCAGCATCAATATGATGCATACATACATAAATGATCCAACTGATCATATCCAACATCCAACATGATGCATACATACATAAATGATCCAACTGATCATATCCAACATCCAACATGATGCAAACAAACATAAATGATCCAACTGATCATATCCAGCATCCAACATGATGCATATATACATAAATAATCCAGCTGATCATATCCAACATCCAACATGATGCATACACATATATAGAGCAGTAACTGGAGCATCATCCCGATGCTCATCATCCAGCGCTTACATCCACAGCTATGTGAAGGATCCTCCTTCCACCATGCTTGGAATGGCTTCATCAAATGTCTCCATCACTTCTTCCTTGAAGTGTCATCAATCTGAAGAACACCAAGCCTCTCTTTGAAGTATTCGAACTTCACTCTGGCTAGTGGCTTCGTCAGCACATCTACAGTCTGCTCATCCATCACAACATACAGGAGCTTCACTGCTCCTCTCTGCACCATATCCCTGATATAGTGGTATTTGATCTCTATGTGTTTCGACCTGTCGTGGAACACCAGGTTCTCAGACAGCTTCACACAACTCTAGTTGTCACAAAATATACCAGTAGCTTCCAGCGGGAGATCAAATAACTCAGACAGTATCTTCCGAAGCCATACTGCCTCACAACTAGCCAAACAAGCTACAACATACTCTGCTTCGGCTGTACTTAGTGCTACGCAGGACTGCTTCCTGCTAAACCAAGAGATCACACCTGATCCCATACTAAAGCAGCACCCAAAAGTGCTCTTCCTATCTACAGCACTGCTTGCCCAGCCTGAATCAACATAAACCTATAGGTTAAACTTTTGATTCGCATCATACTTGAGCCCATAATCAGCTGTACCCTTCAGGTGCCTCAGAATATGATTTACAGCAACCAGGTGAACACTCCTCGAATCCGTCAGGAACTGGATCAATGTGTTCATTGCAAAGAAAATATCTGGTCTCATGTTCATCAGGTACATCAAGGACCCAATCATCTGACGATACATAGTGACATCAACCAGATCAGAGGAAGCATCACATAGAAGCTTCAGGTTCGATTCCATAGGTGTGGCCATGGCCTTGTAGTCCATCATCTCGAACCTCTTCAGGATCTCTACTGCATACTTCCCTTGTCCAAGGAAGATTCCATCTGCACTCTGCCACACCTCCATACCTAGAAAATAGTGCATCATCCCCAAGTCCTTCATCTTGAACTCGGCAGCAAGCTTCCTCTTTGTATCGGCAATCAATCTATCATCTCCTGTTACAAACAGATCATCCACATACAAGAGTAGTATCACAGGATTGCCTTCCTCAACCTTGTAGTAAAGGTTGGAATCCGCTTTACTCTTGGTAAAGCCCAAACTAGATAGGAAACTATCCATCCTACCATACCAAGTCCTAGGAGCTTGCTTCAATCCATACAAGGCTTTCTTCAATCTGCACACATATGACTTCATGTCATGTGTTTCAAAACCGAGTGGCTGCTCCACATACACTTCCTCTTCAACTACACCATTCAAGAAAGCAGTCTTGACATCCATTTGGTGTATCTTCCATATCATCACTGCAGCCAGAGAAAATACTGATCTGATGGAAGTGTACCTGGCTACAGGAGCAAAAGTTTCGTCATAATCTATTCCCTTTTTCTGAGAGAAGCCACAAGCTACAAATCTTGTCTTGTATTTCTCTATGCTACCATCTGCAGCATGCTTGATCTTGTAGATCCATTTGGAAGTCACAACAGACTTCCCTTCAGGTCTTGGGACAATATCCCAAACATCATTCTTCATTATTGATTGGTATTCTTCGACCATGGCATCCTTCCATTCTTTCTTTTCCACTGCTTCTTCATAACTGGAAGGTTCTTTGTTCATGATATCACAGAGTAAAGCAACATAGCTGGTATGTGATCTAGTTCTCTTCTTTGCTCTGTGTTCTTCTTCTGGAATGCCATATCTTTCTGCATCTTGAATGAGCTCTCTAGCCCATGCAAGTCTTCTCTTGTGAGAGTTATTCTCACGGGGTGGATCTATAGGTTCTTGCGGATCTTCAATTTCACGATCTGCATCTGGAATTGCTTCAGTCATAGTAGTGTCTTGAAATCTAATTTCCTTAGGTTCTTCATGATATTCAATAGGTGTCTTCCTTGATTTGATGAATGCTGAGTTTTCATCAAATGTCACATCCTTGCTGACATCAATCTTCTTGAACCCTGGAAAGTATATTCTGTAAGCCTTCGAGCTTTCATTTTAACCCACAAAGATACCCTTCTTTCTTGAAGGATCTAGCTTGGTCCTCTTTTCCTTTGGGACATGAGTGTATACTAGACAACCAAATATTCTGAGATGGATGACTTCAGGTTTCTTTCCAGAGAAGACCTCTTCTGGTGTCTTGTTGTCCAATATCTTGTGGGGTGTTTTATTCTGCACATATACAACTGTCTTAGCTACTTCTGCCCATAGATGCATAGGTAGATCCTGGTCATGCAGCATTGCCGTTGCTGCTTCCATGATTGTTCGATTCTTTCTTTCTGCAACTCCATTCTGTTTTGGATTGTAAGGAGCAGTCAACTCCCTCTTAATCCTTGAATCATTGCATAGCTTCTTGAAGTCACCTGAAGTGAATTCTCCACCATTTTCTGATTTGAAAGTCTTGATCTTTTTATCAGTTTGATTTTCCACCAAGGCTTTGAATTCCTTGAACTTATCAAATACTTCATCTTTGTTCTTCAAGAAGTAAACCCAAGACTTCCTAGAAAAGTCATCTATGAAAGAGACATAGTAAACATACCCACTCAGAGAACTGGATTACATCGGAGCGCATACATCGTAGTGGATAATTCCAAGATACCTTTTTCCTTGCTTTCACTACTTGGAAATGCCTTCTTTATGTTCTTTCCTTTTGCACATCCTTTGCAAACACCTTCATGCTTGGTCTTGATTTTAGGAAGACCTTCTACAGCTTTACTTGCAATTGGTAATGCTCTGTAGTGCATATGTGCAAGTCTTCTATGACAAAGTTCACTTAGCTCCATGGAATCATGCACCATGGCATGTTCAGGTTGTCCCTTCAATTTATACAATCATCCCTCTTGCTCTCCAATCACCACTGCATCATCTATGGTCTTTCCCTTTGGCCACATTAAAACTTGGCCATCCACAAATGCAACCCTCATACCTTTTGCATCCAATACAGATATGGAGAGTAGGTTTTTCTTGAGCCCAGGTACATAAAGAACTTCTTTCATCTTCAAAGACTTTCCAGAATCTAGGTTGTAGGAGGCTTCACCACTTCCTTTGATAGGGTATTGATAGTCATCCCCAAGTTTCACTTTATGGGGTGATTCATGTTCAGATGGATTTATAAAAGATTCTTTAAACCCAGTCATGTGTTTGGAAGCCCCACTGTCAATAAGTCAATCATTACAACCATGAGAAATAGTACCTATGAGAGCAGAGATTAGAACATACTCTTCTACGCTTGATGAGTCATCATCATCACTTTCTGCTCTAGCCTTCTTCTTGGGAGGTTCATCATCCTCAGCAGCATGAGCATGATATCTCTTCTTGTTGTTGAAGTTGTTGTATTTATTCTTCTTGGGATAATCTGCAGCAAAGTGTCATTTCTCATTACATGTGAAACATCTCATCTCTTTCCTATTCTTATGATTGGCGTGAGAGGATTTCTTGTAATGAGAGTGTTCCTTCTTAGGCTTTCTTCTTTTGGTGTGAGCTGTGAGAGCTTGATCTTCATTTCCCATCTTTTCTTCTCGGGATACAAGCCTAGCCTCTTCTTGTGAACATTCCTCCCACAATCTATTGAAAGAGATTAATTTCTTTCTAGCACAGATTCCTTGAATGAAAGAATCCCATGACCTAGGTAGGCCATTCAGAGTAGTCATAACCACTTCACCATTATCTACTACTTCATCGATAGCTTCAAGTTGTTCCTTGATCTGAGAGACCTTGGATAAATAAGATTGAATGGTCTCTCCATTCAACAGCTTGACCCCTTTCAATTGGTTCCGCAGAGTCATCTTCCGATTTATGTTCTTCCCTTCAAATAGCTTGGTCAAAGAGTCAAACATCTCCTTGGGTGTCTTCAGAGATGACACATGTGGTATGAGATGGTCTTTGATAGAATCAACAATGATTCTCTTTGCCTTGATCAAGTTCTTCTTATCCAATATCTTAGCCTCTTCATCCTCTGGGATGGGGACTTCAAAACTGATATATGTATCCAATTCATTTTCTTCTAGGATTAACCCAATCATGTACTTCCAGGCTCGGAAGTTATCAGCCCCTTCAAGCTTATCCTCAAGCTTGGTTTGGTGAGACATATTTAAAGAGTACTTCAAATGGAAATATAAAAGATTTAGATCTTACCACTTGATTTGCTGAAAACTGGATCTGGTTCAGGATTAGGGTTTGTCAGAGAAACCCTAAAAATTCAAAATGTGAATTTCAACTTTCTGAAAGGATAGAAAGATGCGACTTGATGAGCTGATCAGCCTGGTATACTCAGAATTTGAGTTCTGCAAAGTTTCACCCTTCAGAAATGCCTTTTAGCCTTTCCGGATTCACTGAGGAGGACCCTGAATTAGGGTTTGAATTTCCCAGAGATTTACCCAGCCAAAAATCTCGATCCAAAGCTCTAAACTTCGATTTTTCCAAGGAGCGTCTAGCTGTGTCTTCAGATTTCAGAAATTCCTATTTTTGAGGAAACCCTAATTTTTAGGGCCAAAACTGAAAGTGCTCAGAATTGAATTCTGATTGGCCAGATAGATTGACCTTGCCGAGGAGATTCAATCTATCATATTACTTTTCCAAAATCTATGGAGAGAAACCCAATAAACAAGAAACCCTGGTTTCCGTCACTACACAATGTGTTCTTCTCAGGTTAGCTCTGATACCATGTTAAATTTTGAGCATTAATTCAATATACTCTAGGATCTTTACTAAGAGAATGACATGTACAATATATCAATGCATATCAATCATGGAAAGCATATCAATCATCACAAGATGCAAAACATAAGAGACAAAAGACACATAGAGTTTCCGTGGGGAAAACCCTAAGGTGAAAAACCCCACAACTTCCTCAGAGATAGATAGAGAAATAGTACAACCAAAGTACAACCTAAGTACAAGATGTTAAATTTTCAGAATTTACTTCAATATGATCTAGGATCTTAACTGAGAGAACAACATGTACAACATATCTACAGCATATCAATCATGGAGACAATAATGCAAGCACACAAGAGACACAAAGATTTACTTGGGGAAAACCATAAAGGTGAAAAACCCCAATAACTTCCTCAGAGATAGATAGAGCAATGATACAACCAACCAAGAGAGATAGCCATAACCTAGCAGCAGATCCTCCTCCTCCATAAGTGCGCCTCTCCTCCTTGAGAGCATGTGTGAGAAGTGAGTGAGTAAATAGAGTGCCTCCCGCACTCTATTTATACTTGACTTGACTTGCCTTTTTACCTAACTCATGTAGGCTCGTACTTAACCACATAACATAATGCTGACTGGGCCGAACCCCAATAGGGTGGTCTAATAACCCTTTGACCCACATGGCCGACCCCCAATAGGGTGGTCTAATAACCCTTTGACCCACATGACTTATACAGGGCCGACCTTAAACAAGGTGGTCTAATAACCCATCAAGTATAAGTTACGACACTTACAATATAAATAACGACACTTCCGTATAGAGGAATAATAACATCTCTATAGGAATACAATATACATATATGTGAAATACATTCCGAAGTTACATATACATCAACACTCCCTCTTAACTAGGAAGGTATTTCTCAGCACTGTTCTTCTAGCACAAGTCATCTTCTCTGGATCATCGTCACTGGATAATCGTCATCGAGTCATCATCATCGTCACTGCTGCTTCTATCTCAATCAATCTCTGAATCTACTCGTCATAGGAAGTTCTACAGAGCCAGTCCTTTTTCATACTGGATGTAGGCCCACCACCTGCAGGTCTTCATCATCACTGGCCATACTGTGGAATCCTCAAGACTTTTACGTGCGTCACAAAACCTCGAAAGAGCATCCCAGGCTGTTACGAGCACACAGCTCTACCTATAGGATATCCCAGGGCGCTATTACATGTGACCCCACCACAAAACCTCGCAAGAGCATCTCAGGATGTTACGGGTACACAACTCCGACCTGAAATCTCCCAGGGCGCTATTACATGTGGTCCACCACAAAACCTCGCAAGAGCATCTGCCAGATATCCCAGGGCGCTATTACATGCCATAGGCAAAACCTCGAAAGACTATCTGCAGATCTCCCAGGGCGTTATTACATGTGGTCATGGCAAAACCTCGCAAGAGCATCCCAGGACTGATTACGGGCACACAGCCCAACCTATCGGATCTCCCAGGGCGCTATTACATGCCATAGGACAAAACCTCGCAAGAGCATCTGCCAGATATCCCAGGGCGCTATTACATGCCATAGGAAAAACCTCGTAAGACTATCTGCAGATCTCCCAGGGTGCTATTACATGTCCTCCCAAAGCAAAACCTCGAAAGAGCATTTTCCAGATGTCCCAGGGCACCTATATTACATGCCATAGGCAAAACCTCGAAAGACCATCTGCAAATCTCCCAGGGCGCTATTACATGCTCATCTGCACAACCTGATCCACGGCCATAGAGTATCAACCTGATACTCACCATACATCATCCTGATGTATCCATGATCATCCTGATCATCATCACTGCAACGTCCTGCTGCATGTCATCTGGAGCAACATCCTGAAGCTCGTCATCCATGATCATCCTGATCATCACTGCAACATCCTGCTGCATACCAAGTATCTACCTGATACATATCATCATACATGATCCTCCTGATCATACAATGTATCCACCTGATACAACTACAAATACATGATACATGGTCCAAGCATCCAACATGATGCATATACAAAATACATACACATGATCCAACTGATCATATCCAGCATCCAACATGATGCGTACATACATACATAAAAATGATCCAACTGATCATATCCAGCATCCAACATGATGCGTACATACATACATAAAAATGATCCAACTGATCATATCCAGCATCCAACATGATGCGTACATACATACATAAAAATGATCCAACTGATCATATCCAGCAGAAACCAGAACATCATCCTGATGCTCATCATCCAGCGCTTACATCCACAGCCATGTGAAGGATCCTCCTTCCAACATGCTTGGAATGGCTTCAGCAAATGTGTCCATCACTTCTTCCTCAAAGTGTCCTCGATCTGAAGAACGCCAAGCCTCTCTCTGAAGTACTCGAACTTCACCCTGGCTAGTGGCTTCGTCAGCACATCTGCAATCTGCTCGTCCGTCGCAACATACAGGAGCTTCACAGCTCCTTTCTGCACCATATCCCTGATATAGTGATATTTGATCTCTATGTGTTTCGACCTGTCATGAAACACTGGGTTCTCGGATAGCTTCACACAACTCTGGTTATCACAGAAGATACCAGTAGCCTCCAACGGGAGATCAAATAACTCAGACAGTAGCTTCCGTAGCCATACTGCCTCAAAACTAGCTGAGCAGGCTGCAACATACTCTGCCTCAGCTGTACTCAGTGCTACGCAGGACTGCTTCCTACTAAACCAAGAGATCACACCTGATCCCATACTGAAGCAACACCCAAATGTGCTCTTCCTATCTGCAGCACTGGCAGTCCAATCTGAATCAACATAACCCTGCAAGTTAAACTTTTGATTCACTTCATACTTGAGCCCATAATCCATTGTACCCTTCAGGTACCTTAGAACATGCTTTACAGCAACCAGGTGAACACTCCTCGGATCCATTAGGAACTGGCTCAATGTGTTCACAGCAAAGCAAATCTCTGGTCTTGTGTTCGTTAGGTACATCAAGGACCCAATCATCTGATGATACATAGAGACATCAACCGGCTCAAATGAAGCATCACATAGAAGCTTCAGATTCGATGCCATAGGTGTGTCCATGGCCTTGCAATCCATCATCCCAAATCTCTTCAGGATATCTACTGTGTACTTCCCTTGACCAAGGAAGATCCCACCTGCACTCTGCCACACCTCCATACCTAGGAAATAGTGCATCATTCCCAAGTCTTCATCTCGAACTCGGCAGCAAGCTTCCGCTGCATGTTGGCAATCAATCTATCTTCACCATACCAAGTTTTACACATATATGATTTCCTGTCATGTGTCTCAGAACCAAGTGGCTGCTCCACATACACTTCTTCTTCAACTACACCATTCAAGGAAGCTGTCTTGAATCCATCTGGTGTATCTTATATTTCATCACTTTTATATTTCTTAATGCTGCCATCTGCAACATGCTTGATCTGATAGTTTCATTTGGAAGTCATAACAAACTTCCCTTCAGGTCTTGGGACTACATCTCAAACATCGTTCTTCATGATCGACGAATCATGGCATTCCATCCCAAATCCTGGGAACTTCAATATCTTCAATAGATATCATTGTTGCTGGAACAAATGTTGTAGTTCTTCTTTTGTAGGAAATGGCATATGATCTTTCCTACACAACAAGTTAAATTGCATGATTAGAAAACATCTCATAGTTTTCAGAACAAATTCTTACACATAAATAAATATGTCATACAGTCATGCAATTATCTTAGCCAATGCTTCAATACAACATTTATCCATATTCCGTAACTTTCTAGATGCCTTCCAATCTCTACCAGAACATTGTTAAGAGTGTGCACAACTCCCAACATGTCAGCAAAGAGGTTTCATTCTAGATAAGTAGCAATGGAATGTTGTACAGTGCCATAGGCCACTTACCCATGTATATTAGTAGTATACTGTTCAACAATGCAACTATTCTAATATGCACAATACATATCCTAAGTCTAGGAACATGAGCATATACATCATTTGAACAATTTTATTTAAACAAACAAATATGCATGAAATGATAATTAAAATACTTATCTTTGTTTGTTCGTTGGGTGGACTCCCTCTGAGTCTTTGCTTCTTTGCGGGAGATACTGGAGTCATAATATGAAGTAGCTTCTTCTACACCTTTCTGTTGTGGAATGTAGGAAGATGTTCAACTCCCTCTGAATATCTGCATCCTTGCAGAAGCTACTGAAGTGTGCTCCTTTGCTTTCTTTGCAGGAACAACTGGAGTGTGCTCCCTCTTGATCTTTGCTTCCTGGATTACCTGTTCTTGAACTCATATTCATCCTTGGTCCCTATGCATGCTTATTAGTATCATGATTATGTTATCCTTGTGATCTCATATAAAATCATACATTCATTAGTATACTATTAAAACACAATAATCTCAAGCATGTATAGTCATGATCATTTCAAACAGAAATAATAAGCATTAGCATTCAAGGTTTATGTAGGAATCTTATGGTTAGTCAAATCATAAGAAGCATCACATGTATAAACCTATAATTACTCAAACCTATGACTCTTCGCGTTAGTTGAATCATTAATTAAGATAAGAGATATATAAAACCTGTGATTATTCAAACCTATACCTTCATGATTCTTCTGGTTAGTCATATCATCAATTATGGTAAGAAACATAATATGCATACAGCCATGATTATTCAAACCTATGACTTCATGAATAATCATTATCAACAACACAACAGTATAAGATCCTAAACCAAGGTAGGATTCTAGCTTGATATAGGAAAAACATACCTGGATTAGCATGCTAGCTAGTTTATGTCTAACATACCCGCATAATGTCTTTTGGTTCTCTTCAGTGACTTGTGCTAGTAACCTGCATGTCTCATAAGTTAACCATTATAAAACCAAGTTATACATACCTCGAGAATGGATCTTCTATGAGATCCATGGCAATGGATGAATCTTTGTCCTCATGTCATCATGATCATATGTTCTTGGACCAGAACATGATTTGTCTTCTTGGTGTACCTTTCATGTTAGTAGACAACATAAAACTCATACAACATCACAATGTGTTAGTACAAACATAAGTTTCATACTCCTAATAAATGAATGACTTCTATCATGCATTCATAATTTTATTAAGGTGATATGACAAGTCTAAAATCAAGATTGTACTAACCGTGATAACATGAAGACAAACATACCATAAACTTAATTATGAACAAATCTCAAAACATACCTCGATGAGTCATACCTGTCGAGATCGCTTGTAATCTTCTTATGTAAGGCCTTAGCCTCATCTCCCTCTGAAGCAGGAACTTCTTCACTTATGTAGATGATCAATCCATCTTATTCCCAAACCACTTGATTTGCAAGAAATGGACCTGGAGCTGGATATGGGTTTGTCAGAGAAACCCCAAAAATTCAAACTTTGAATTTCAAACTTCCGAAAGGATAGGAATATGCGCTTTGATGAACTGATCCAACTGGTATATTCAGAATTTGAAAACTGCAAAGTTTCATTCCTCAATTTTGCCTTTGAAACTTCCAGATTCACTGGACGTGACCCTGAACTGGGGTTTGATGAAGCCCACTCTTCTACCCAATCAAAATGTTTGATCCAAAGCTCTAAGCTTCTATTTTTCTGAGGAGCTTCCAGCCGTGGTCACAGAATTCAAAAATTTCCATTTTTACAGAAGCCCTAATTTTCCATTTTTCTGATCAAAGTCCCGAACTAGGGTCTGATCAAACCCGGCCTTCTACCCAGACAAAAATTCTGATCTTGGTCTCTAAATTTCTATTTTGATGAGTAGCATCCAGCCGTGGTCTCCGATTACAAAAATTCCAACTTTCTTCAAAGCCCTAAATTCCGGAAGCCTTGAATGAAGGTACTAAAAAATAATTCTGTTTTGACAGAAATATGTACCTGATTGTTTCTGGTGTAACTCAGAAGTTTTGATCCACAGGGTCTGAAAAAGTTTCCTGAGAAATCCTGACCTGTTACCTTTCCATCCTGACAGGTCTGACCTCAATTGGACTCTCTGAGAGAGAGTTATGCCAAATGTCGCAACGTGACCTGTTTTGGGATAAAACAGGAGAGCGAACTTGTACGGCGTGCCACGTGTCACTGTTTTAACTTCGGCCTCTGAAAAAGTTTCCTGAGATAGCTCGGCCTGTTACCTTTCCATCCTGAAATTTCTGACCTCAATTGGACTCTCTGAGAGAGAGTTATGCCAAATGTCGCAACGTGACCTGTTTATGGGATAATACAGGAGAGCGAACTTGTACGGCGTTCCACGTGTCACTGGTTCACCTTCGGCCTCTGAAAAAGTTTTTTGAGATAGTACTGTCTCTGTACTACCTGTCAATTTTTACGAAATTTTATTTGGAGCTTCCTAGCCCAAGTTATGACCTTTTTCCCAAGGTCACCTGATTTTGACTCAGATCTGGAAGAGGCAGAAACCCTATATTGTACAGATCATAACTCACAAAGTACAACGAATTAGAGGTTTTCCTTTGGACACAAGGTATCTGGAGATTTTAGATTCATCCTGTAACAATTTCAGATCCGAAAACTTCGCCAAAATGGATTTATAGAGAAAGTGCTACGATGACTGGTTTTTGCTATATCAAGCCCTAGCATCGTAAGTGCAACAAGTGTCATACATGCCATATCATGCCTTCTTTCAGGCTAGCTCTGATACCATGTTAAATTTTCAGAATTTACTTCAATATGATCTAGGATCTTAACTGAGAGAACAACATGTACATCATATCTACAGCATATCAATCATGGAGACAATAATGCAAGCACACAAGAGACACAAAGATTTACTTGGGGAAAACCATAAAGGTGAAAAACCCCAATAACTTCCTCAGAGATAGATAGAGCAATGATACAACCAACCAAGAGAGATAGCCATAACCTAGCAGCAGATTCTCCTCCTCCATAAGTGCGCCTCTCCTCCTTGAGAGCATGTGTGAGAAGTGAGTGAGTAAATAGAGTGCCTCCCGCACTCTATTTATACTTGACTTGACTTGCCTTTTTACCTAACTCATGTAGGCTCGTACTTAACCACATAACATAATGCCGACTGGGCCGACCCCCAATAGGGTGGTCTAATAACCCTTTGACCCACATGGCCGACCCCCAATAGGGTGGTCTAATAACCCTTTGACCCACATGACTTATACAGGGCCGACCCCAAACAAGGTGGTCTAATAACCCATCAAGTATAAGTTACGACACTTACAATATAAATAACGACACTTCCGTATAGAGGAATAATAACATCTCTATAGGAATACAATATACATATATGTGAAATACATTTCGAAGTTACATATACATCAACACAAGAGATAGACTCCTCCTAGAAGCTGATCCTCCTCTTCACATGTGCACCACTTTCCAAGTGATGTAGAGTGAGATAATGAGATGATCAAATAGAGATCTCCCGATCTCTATTTATACTTGTCTGACCTTCCTAATAAACTAGTGGAGCCGACTTGTCTTCTTTAGTCTAATAACCCCTAGTTACTTTAATCTGGGCCAACCCCTTACAAGGTGGTCTAATAACCCATTGGCAAGTTAACACACTTGCAACACTTGTCAATACAAATGATGACACTTTCGTATAGAGGAATAATACATCTCTATAGGAGTAAAATAAATATGTATACGAAATACATTCCGAGGTTACATATACATCAACATTTCTTCTTCGTACGTTTGATAGTCAAGGCAAGGGAGTAGGAAAGGAAGTATGAGTCTTGTCACCGATTTGTTGTGGCCCTTAGTCCACAATTTGTTCCTGCAAGGGAGTGTGTTCGACATGTGTGTGCTCTTCTTGGGGAGGTTTCCAATTAACAACCTGTTCAACATCCATCTCTTCATACTCGACATCAAGCAAGATTTGATTGACTTCAACAACTTCGTTGTTGCTTGTTGATGGATCTAAGGCACTAACATCTTGATGTCTACGGTTTTCCATGTACAACCTGGCCTTTTCTCTTATCTCATGGTACTTTTTAAGGGGCAGCTCCTTCCTTCTAGACTTTCTTTTATTATTACACCTGTTTCCCATACTCAATACGTTTTTTAACAAAACAAAAATATCACCCCTGCAAGAATGAACAACAAATAAGATATTAAAACTCGATGTGCATGATTATTAAAACTCGATGTAGCAATTGATTATGTACAACAACATCTAGTGAGAATGTTTTCATATAATCTTAAAAGCTATTGAGAATGCCATAGATATAACAACAACAACACAACCTCTAGGAACTCAATTAAATGGTATTGGATGGTGGTATGGGATGTTAGTAGGAGCACATTTCCTACAAAAGGAGAAGCTCCTACTGACTCCATTTTCATGTTTTGGATGAGGGAAAATAGCCCCAAAAGATTACTTGAGTTTGATTCTTCAGGTGTTTGTGTGATTTGTTGTACTGAAATCATGAGGAATTCAACAAATGTTTGTGTACTAGATGGAGTTATGTGATTATGAAAGCTTATTGGTGGTGATGCAAGCAAGTTTTTTTTATTATCTTCATGAAAGGTTCAAAGCATTTCTTGGTGCATGTTGTAGTGTTTCTGTGGTAAGATTTTTTTATTGTCTATGTTGAAGATTAAGAAGACTAAAATACATCTATCTTACAATTCATGAAGAAAAACTAAAATAGATACAATTCAAACAAAGTGAATGAAGACTAAAATACATTTAACAAGAGGAAGAGGTCACCATACCTCAAGGATTATGATTGCTCTTTGATTCAAATGTAAAATGCTCTTTTGATGTATCCACTATATGTAAGAAGAGTTCAAGTGTGTCCAAGCAGCATGAGAATTCAATCC
Source organism: Larix kaempferi (assembly GCA_027924585.1). Taxonomy (NCBI): domain Eukaryota; kingdom Viridiplantae; phylum Streptophyta; class Pinopsida; order Pinales; family Pinaceae; genus Larix; species Larix kaempferi. The sequence goes on from BSBM01000327.1 coordinate 956,061, forward strand.
AAGGAGACAAATAGAGTCCAACTGTTGTGTATTTAATCAAAGGAGCCAAATAGAGCCCAACTGGTGTGTATTAAATCCAAAGAGCCAACTAGATCCCTAACTCTTGTGTATTCTATCCAAGTTGTCAAAGAAACACCAAATGGTGTCTGAATTAACTCCAAGATGCAAATTGCTGTAGGAATGTGCGTGAAAACAACGAAAACATGCATGGAATAAGAGAAAAAATGCGGGAGAAGAGCGCGGGTTATTTTCTCAATTTTATGCTCAATAGGGAAGCGCACATGCTAGATGTGTGTGCGCGCTCCTGTTGAACGTTAAATAGTTTGGTGGGTAATGTTTACTTCATTTATTGCCAAATAAATCGATATGTTTCTGTCTGTTCCTAGAGCCTCTCCCCCATAAAGGACTTTAGGCCCTCTTCTAAACATTAATCCCTAAGTGCATAAGTGCACAAGATGATGATGAGGAGGAGGGTGATGACAATGAAGATGCTCATGATGCAGATGAAGATGATAAAGATGATGATGCTGATGAAGATGAACATGATGGTGATGATGATGAAGATGTTGAAGATGATGATGAGGGCGATGAGGATGATGATGATGGTGATGAAGAAGATTATGATGATGGAGATGTTGATGGGGAAGGGGGAGATGACAATGATGATGAAGAGGAGGACGATGATGATGATGGGGATGATGATGATGATGTTGATGATAATGAAGATGTTGTTGTTGATGATGATGATAATGGTGATGATGATGAAGATGATGGTGATGAAGATGATGATGATGAAGAAGACGATGATGATGGAGATGTTGATGAGGAACCTAGAGATGGCAATGATGATAAATATGTTGATGATGATGATGATGGTGATGATGATGAAGATGTTGGATCTTCATCATCATCATCATCATCATCATCTCCATCATCATCATCATCTCCATCATCATATGATGATGATGATTATCATCATCTTCATCTTCATCATCATCATCTAAATCTTCTTCATCATCATATGGAGCTTCTCTAATTTTGGATAGAAGGAGGATATAAGATGATGATGATGATGATGATGGTGATGATAATGAAGATGTTGATGATGATGATGATGATGATGATGATGATAATGGTGATGATGATGAAGATGATGGTGATGAAGAAGATGACGATGATGGAGATGTTGATGAGGAACCTAGAGATGGCAATGATGATGAATATGTTGATGATGATGATGATGGTGATGATGATGAAGATGATGATGATGATGATGATGATGATGAAGATGATGATGGCGGAGATGTTGATGAGGAACTTAGAGATGACAATGATGATGAAGATGTTGATGATGATGATGATGATGATGATGATGATGAAGATGTTGATGATGATGGTGATGGTGATGAAGATGATGATGATGATGATGATGATGATGAT